>OX451740.1:788305817-788617956 GCA_948472305.1 Vicia faba | reverse complement strand
CGTGACATTGAGGTCTTTGATGTTATAGTTATAATTTAGTAAATTTACCTGGGCAACAGTCGAATCTTTATTCTTTTGTAGCTATATTTGCATGCTAATGATATAATTCTATGAAGGACTACAGTCGAATATGAGAACAACTTAATGGTTATTCAAAGGGTTAAAATACAATATATCACTCGCAATAGGAGAGATATTACGCACTACATCATGAGCATCATAATACAAGATGACATAACATCCTAGAAACATCAGTGTATGCAAATGGTGCAAGTGTTGATTATGCTAGGCAGAACGACACTACTATGGTACTGAGTTGCTATACAGAGGTGTCGACAGAATAAATTGACATTGCCGATAAAGCTTCCGCTCTCAAGGTAGGTAGAAGACGATTACAATCGCATGAAGGCTCATTCAAATTGAAAGAAGAATTGGATCACAATACCAATGACGATTGTCGCACCGTGAAAAAACACATAGTCGTCATCAAACTTTATTTATCCTGAAGGAAAGGAAGATATCGAGAGAACCCTAAAGAAATGGATAAGATGGTCTTGCGACAAAGAGAAAGGGTAAGAAAGTTGATTACATGAAGGGAAGGTATTAGCACCCACACGTCTATGGTACTTCACATGATCCCCTTAAGTTTGCTCTAGTCTAAGGGTGTGTAAAAATATATGTCTAGAGCTTAATGCTAAGAGGGAATGCATGCAAAAGAAAACACGGGGAAAAGAAGGAATATTTACAAAGTTTTGCTCACCTAGGTCCCGCGACCTAATGCCTACGTATCCCTTTCGAGGAATCATAGTGATGTAGTTCAGCTCACGTGTTTCAGTTTGTTGTATGTTTTTACCTTGAAAAAAGGTTTTAAAAGAAAAGTCAAGCGGAAAAATGAAGTTTGAACTGGTTGGTGTTTTTTACCTTGAAAAAGGGTTTTGTAGTATTAAAGTGTTTTGAAGTTGAAAGAAAAAAGAAGTTTTAGTTTTAATGCAAATGCAAAAGAGAAAGAAAAATGTCTAAGGGAGACTAACAAAGTAATCCTAGAGTTGTCATGCATGGTTTGAAACCTAAGATTTATCTCAATTCGCTTCCTAAGATTGAATCGAGAAATCCTATGGAAGCATGTAATCATGTAATGGAAAGTAAACACACAAAGTTTGAGGAGTATCCACTCACTCAAGTAGCACATTCCTAACTGAGGCACCGCATTACCAAGGAGATAGGGAGAAGGATCACACCTAACCATGATATCGTGTCATCGAGGTAGGACAAGGGAGAATAGGCACCTAACCATGATATCAAACCATCAAGGTAGGATAAAGAAAGACTTAACCAAGATATCGAATTATCGAGGCAAGCAAGAATGGGGAATAATTAGTTCTTAACGGTGGTATCACGTTACCATGGCAAGAAAGATGAGGGGTGTCTGCTCTTAACCAAGATATCACATTATCTAGGCAAGAGAAGAACAAGAGTGATTCGTCACAGGCAACTAAACACCTAACAAAAACATCACGTTATCAAGGCAAGAGATAAAAGGCAATAGCGAGATCACATTGGAGTATCAATGTGCATGGAACACGAGCTAATGACAAAGCATGGGGGTTGATTGTTGTAACGCGGTGGGAGAAATTACTTGGTTGTTTTGCGTTTGATCACAAATGTTGTGGTTAGCAAGAGTCGCCATCGACTTTTCTTTTATCCAAAATGAAAGGTTGAAAAGAACAGGAAAGACCCTTAGAGATGTTTTCTTGATTTCGGGGGGTAGATTATGAAAAGGGAAGGTATTAACACCCTTTTTATCCGTAGTTATCTACGGGCTCTTAGTTGCTTGCTAGATCACTTTCTTTTGTTTGAAATTATGCTTTGTATGGTTTTTGAATGTATTTTGAAAAGGCACCATCGTTTAGGAAAACTTTGTAATGATTCTCGTTCGTAAGAATGTATACAAAGTGTTGATCTTTTGAAAATGTTTCAAGTTTGAAAGATGTTTTGAAAGTGTTGGTGTTTGTTTTGAAAATAGCAAGGATGTTTTGGTTTGAAAATGAGTAAGCAACTAGGAACATTCTACCTACTCAAAAGTCTTTCTTGTTTATTTCTTCTTTCCTTTGACATTGTTATTTTACCATGGATTGGTAAGTAACCCTATCTTTGGATGTAAAAGGGACGGGCAAGGATCATCGTATAGTCACGAATAGCAATGTTGTAAGATATCTTAGCAATTCTCTTTGAGGGACTAAGATCATTTTTGAAATACAATTTTGACAGCGTCATCAAGGGACTACGATCTTGTATTTTTGATTGCTTTTGCTAAGATATCCCACATGCATAATATGACCATTTTTGTAAGGCAACAAAGTTGAATTACCCTAAGGATGTAAGTGTGCAAGTGTGTTGATTTAAATACTTTGTTTATCTTGGATTAGAGTTTGCTAACTTGTTGATTTTAATCTTTCCATACAAACTCTAATTTATTAGCATTTATATAAAACTATAAATTGCGGAAAGTAAAAATACTAAGCTATTACATCATTAAGGGAGGGGGTATACAAATTTATAAATGAGGATTTTGCAAGAAAATTAAATCTAATTAACTATTACAACCATATTGAATAAATATACAAGAATTAAATAAATAATAATGTACAAATGTAAATGGATAAAAACTGATTTTTGTTTGGATTTTTATGAAAAGGGTTTTAATCTAAACCTAATTGAAAAAGATTAGTTAAAAAATTGAATAAAACTTAATTAAGAAAGCATTTAAATTAAAAAGTTTTTTTTTTGGTTTTTTTATGAAAAAGTTTTAAATTAAGGAAAAATGAAAGTTAATCAATTGAAATAGACCTAATTTCTAAATTAATTAATTATGAAAATGATAATATAATATAATAACTAAACCTAATTATCTAAATATTAATTATAAAAAAGAACGTTAAATTCATTAAGAAAATAATTTTTAGTCTTTTTGTTTTTTACAAAGAAAAATAAATAAATGTAAAAATAATAATAATAATATTTTTTAATTAGTAAAGATAAAAATATTAATAATAATAATAAAAATAATAAAGGAAATAAAAATATAAAAGAAAGGAAATGGGCCAGGATGTATGAAAGTGAAACAGGGAGTATGAGATAAGCAAAATACCAGGCCCAACAAAAGGGAGCCCAGCGCCTGCCTTCAAACAAAAAATGAGAGAAAATATAAAAAAAAAAGAATCAAAAGGGTACCACTGGGGCTCGAACTCAGGTCCCTCTGGTTACAGACGCGCGCTTTAACCACTGAGGCGGTGATACATCCATTAACTTAAACAAAACAACAAATATATAATATAAGTCTTGCCCTGAATATTTGAAATCATCTTCTTCCTCCTTCATGCGCGCGCAGACACCATGTCCACCATTGTTAACCCTATAACTTTCTCATTTCTTGACCATTTTGAAAAGTACAAACATGAAACTTGCTGGAAATTTCATCATCAATTTAACCATATAATTTAATTAAGCTAGAAATCAAAGGTTAAACTTAATTTTTTTTGATACCAAATGCGTTCCCTAACTGGTCAGAAGAAAAACTATCCAAGCACAAGCAAGTAAAATGCAAATTAGGGACATGGTCAGCTTGAGGGCAATAACATCAACATTTTTACTTCAGAATGTATGCACAAAGGATACTTGTATCAAGATATTGAAGTTTGAAAACTTACCTCTTGCAGATGGATTTGAATATGGACTTTGAGCAAGTTTTGAAGAGTGAAGATGATCAGGTTAACTTGCCTAGACCTTCCTGAATGTGTTGCAAGTCTTACTTTGCCTTGAGGATGGCTGAAACTCCCTACTCAAGTCAATCTGCAAGCTTGAGTTTCAAGAATGATGGATGATGGAAATATGATTACAGTCTTGAAACAGGGACTGGGATAACTTCTATATGTGTATTAGAAACTTTGTGGATGGTTTGGCCAAGAAACACACGAGGGGATTTGGACGTTGGATTCAAAAATCAGAAATGACAAGTTTTTGTGCTTGTATGGCAATTTCTGCTTTTTGGGAGTTTGGGGGAGTTTGAGAGCTTGTAAAATCGTCCGTTAAGTTGCATAAGAGTGTCTTGATATAAAGGAAAAGGTTTGGATACCTGAGATGGTCAGAATCACCAAAAGCAGAAGTTATGGGATTTTTGCTTGTTTTTGAAGCAAGCTTGAAACATCTTGTTCCAATGTGAAGTACAAAGCTTGTAGGGTGGTTGTAACCTTTAAACATGCTTGTTCTGATTATGTAGGGGATGCTTGTTCCGAAAGAACAAGTTCAATGCTCAATACAAGTTGACTTTGTGATTAAAGCAACTTTACAAGAATGGAATGGTTACTTTCTTCCCAAAATGGCAATTTGGTTTGGATAATGAATGAATCAATTGGAAAATTGATCAATCAGTTGTATAAACATTAAATTATGGAGTGATTGACAAGTTTGAGGTCTGCAAAGTAAATATTATGCAGCATGGCTATGGATTTGGTTCATTGTGCATCACAAATTTTGCCTTGCAAAACAACTTGAAACCCTAACTTCTGGCCTTCGATTCTCCTTGATCACAAGTGATCTCAAGGAGTTCTTGGACATTTTAGAAAGCTTTTGATATTATCTAAAACCCCTCTTTGAATTACTTTTGCAAAATCAAAATAGAACTATGTGAAACATGGCTCAGAAGTTAGGTCAAAATCCTGACCAAAATGCTCAAAATTTCACTAAGTGTTTTAGTTTCATAACGATGATTTCATGGATTAATAACTTGAAATCCAAGAATTTATATGAGGAGTTGTGTAAATCAATGTTTTAGATATCTTTGAGATCTACAACTTTCATGTTGAAAGTTTCCTTTGAATCATCTTGCATCATGGTGAAAAAATATGAAGTTTCCAACACTTGAAGAATTTCTAAGTTTGGAATCTTTGACTTTTCAAAATGCAATCTTGAATTTTTGATTTCTTGATGAAAAAGTTCCATATTTTGACATGTTTTGATGAATTGTGATCTTTGACACTTGATTTTGACCAAAAAGTCAAAGTTTGACTTTTCAGTGTGCAGTTGACTTTTGATCAGTTGACTGAAAATCAACTATCAATCAAATGACCTTGAGCAATGTTTTGAGTCATGTCATTAGGTCAGAATGATTAAATTTAATCCTTGAGATCAATTTTCCAACCAATCAACCATTTGCTAGGTCAAAAATCAGAAATTGCCTTTTCTCAATCAAAACCCTAATTTTGACCATTTTGCCCTTTTGATGATCTGATCAAATTTCTTGAGGAATTGTGGTCCAAACTTGATAAAATGACATATGGGATTTCAAAATGTTGATATGGATAAAAAAATTATGAAGTTTGACTGTAAATTGACCATAGTTGACTTTTTCCCCAATACAGCTGGTTTTTAGGTCAACTGATCAATTGACAGAGCAAAAATGTGATCCAAGACTTGAAACTTGACATGAGAAATATTAAGGGTCCATAATGATCCATGAAATTCATATGAGGCATTAAGAGTTCAATTATCCTTGTGCAATCTCACACCCTAATTTCAATCATCAATGCTTAAGGAGGTGTCTTGAGCTGATCAACCCTAGTGCAGTCTTGAACCAAAGGAGATCTTGTGAGAAAATACTTGATAAATGAGAGGGAAAATTTTATGGTACAATAGCTGCCCCTGTTCAATCTTCTTCAACTTGAAGAGTTAGATTGGCGGATCCGCCATTCGTGACTCGAAGGTGGAAGATGATTGAACACTAGAGTGCCCAGAAATTTGCACTCGAAGATGAATTGTGAATGGGCTTATAAATGCCATTTGGAGGAATGGTGGAGATTTGACGGAGATGGACTTGTAGATGCCATCCAAAGATGATTGTTGACAGAAAATGGACTAAGTCTAAACTTGATTTCAACTGGAAAAGAATCAGAATAAATCTTTGGAGCGATTTATCTGAAACTAGCAGAAGTCTTGTATGTTATTTGACTGGGAAGAATCAGAATAAATCTTGGAGCGATTTATCTGAACCAGAAATGTTCATTTGGAAAGTATCAAGATAAACCATTGAGATGTTTAAATTGAACCAAAAGAGGTCTTGAATATTCTTTAACTGGAGAGAATTAGAGTAGATCTTTGAGCGATTTATCTAAACCAGAGAAAGTTCCTACCAGGAAAGAATCAGAATAAATTATTGAGAGATTTATCTGAATCAGCAGGGATTTGGAGAGGAATCAGAATAAATCATTAAGAGATTTATCTGAACCAGAAATGTTCATTTGGGAAGTATCAGGATAAATCGTTGAGAGATTTAACTGAACCAAAGAAACGTCTACTAGGAAAGAATCAGAATAAAATCATTGGGAGATTTATCTGAACTGGTAGGGATCTGAAGAAGAATCAGAATAAATCGTTGAGAGATTTAGACTGAACCAGCAGAGGTCTTGGATGAGCATCAGGATAATATTCATAAATGAATTGTATTTGACTCATATCTGAGAGATGTGCTGAATGAGCGTCAGAATGACATTCGTATCTAGATCGTATCTGGACCGTATTTTGAATGAGTGACAAAATGTCATCCGAATCTGGATCGTATCTGGACTGTATTTTGAATGAGTGACAGAATGACATCTGAATCTAGATCATATCTAGAATGTATTTAGAAGAGAATCTGAAGTAAGTATCAGAACTTCAGCCATATCTGGATCGCATCTGAACTGTTTCTAGAAGAAAATCTAGAGTAAGTATCAGAATATCAGCCATAACTGGATCGCATCTAAACTATTTCTAGAAGATAATCTGGAATAAGTGTCAGAATGTCAGCCATATCTGGATCGCATCTGAACTATTTCAAGAAGAGAATATGGAGTAAGTATCAGAATGTCAGCCATAACTAGATCGCATTTGAACTGTTTCTAGAAGATAATCTGGAGTAAGTATCAGAATGTCAGCCATAACTGGATCACTTCTTAACTGTTTCTAGAAGATAATCTAGAATAAGTGTCAGAATGTCAGCCATATCTGGATAGCATCTGAATTGTTTCTAGAAGAGAATCTGGACTAAGTATCAGAATGTCAGTCATAACTGGATCGCATCTGAACTGTTTCTAGAAGATAATCTGGAGTAAGTATCAGAATGTCATCCATAACTGGGTTGCATCTGAACTATTTCTAGAAGATAATCTGGAATAAGTGTCGGAATGTCAGCCATATCTGGACCACATTTGAATTATTTCTAGAAGAGTTCATGGGAAGGAGCCCATGTAGGATTGCTTCAGCTGGTCGTGTAGATAATTGGCCTGGCTTTTTACATGTATTAATTCCTGACCTTTTGAAGATTATTGACAATAACCGTCTATTGATTATCCTTTTCCTGAAAAAGGTAAAACGTTAGTTGTATGCAATGTCATGATGTATAAAATGCATGGTGCGATGAGGTTCTCAAAATAAATGAGATTGTGTCGTATGCATTTTTCATGTACGTAATATGATGCATGAAGGGTGAAATGTTATTTGAAAGTATCTTTGTCTGGGAGAATAAATCCTTGACAAATGCTGGGAAGTCATTAAATCCCGGACTGCTGTTGAAGAGTAGGTGAGTCTTCAAACTCTGCTTAGAATATTTCTACCAAGGATTCCTGTTTTGTGGTTTAAGGAGAGCTCCATTGAGGAATGTTGAAAAATCTGTGGAGAGCGTTGATTCTTGCTTGGGGAAAAAGAGTTTAGGAGTCTCAGTTGTTCGTTTCTCTACTGGGGAGTCGAAGTTGAACTGATATCTGGTCGGGTCCAAGCTTCACAGTAACTTGCTGAGGATTGTAGAGTAGTATATTGGGGAAGAGGTCCTTTTATTTGTAGTAGTCGGAGAGGAAAACTCAAACTGGAGAATCTGTAGTTTGTTGGGGAAATAAAACCTGTTGTCGGTCTGTTGGAGGGATGTCTTCTTCACTGGGGAAAATCCTCGAAGGTTCTTGAGGTCGACTCAGTTGGTGAGAAGTTTTCAGAGATTGAAACTCTGGCTGGGAGTCATCTTATGAGAAGGATATTGGGGAGATTTATCAGTGCCCCTAGTAGTAAGTGTTGTAGTAATGCTAGAAAATGTTTGTTTGGTCGCACATGACCTTTATGTGGGAGCCTCTTTTCCCTCATAGTTAATCTGGTGCACCTTGACGCTTGAGATTTTGATCGCATTTCCGGTAGCCTTGAACTTCCTAGAGATATTTTCTAAGACTGTTGTGGAAGAAACTGAAGACTTGATACTAACACCATCTGATAGTACTGGCACAGACGAACAAATTAGTGGTACCCAAGATCTTTGGTAAAGTCTCAGAATTTTCTAAGAACCGTCATGGGAGGATCCGAAGACATGATACTGACACCATCTGATACTATTGGTACAGACAAGCAAATTGATGGTACCAGAGATCTTTGGCCAAGTCTCAGAACTTTCTAAGAACTGTCATGGTAGGATCCGAAGACATGATACTGACACCATCTGATACTGAAACCATCTGATACTATTGGTACAGACAAGCAAATTGATGGTACCGGAAGTCTTCATAGTGGATATTATTCAAACTCATGATCAACATGACATTTCCCCTTGAGTGATACATATGGAGATTTGCCCCTGGTTATTAAACGATTCTTTGAGAGATTATTTGAATCTTGACTTGACTTCCCCAGATGTGTTGGACAAAGGTCATGCCGTGCCCCTTTGATTATGAGAGATTTGTCATTGGAAGTGTCTTTTCAATTGAAGTGATTTTGTTCACTGAGAGAGCTTTCGTTCACTGGATATTCGTTGTGTGTATTTCTCCGTTGTCAAACAAATAGCCATATGCAAATAGAGATATTCAAATAATGCAAAGTTTATGCTTGTCTTGAAATTTTGAAAACGCGTTTTAGCAAGTAAAGAAGTTTTGTAAGAAAATTCAAACTCAGGATTTAGGGTAAAGCCTTACAGGAGTCAGGATACCTTTTGTAACAGTATGCTCTCGAACTAACCCAAGCTTCAATTAGGAATTTTGAAGGGTTGTAGTGTGGCTCGGTTCACGGTTTAAGAAACAAAGGATAAAGGCTCAAAGTGTGTTTGTACCCACCCGCTCTTCGTGATGTTCTTCAGTCTTAAACTCAGTTAATTGTGCGTTTGAACTCCAATTGATTCTGGAATAATGTTTTGGTGATGGTTCAGACAAGTTAAGTTTATCGGAAGGCAGTCATTTTTGCGACATTTTTCATGTTATTGAGGATTTGTAGTGACCTCTTTCTTTTGATTTGTTATCCCTAATTTTTGCCCGACGGTTCTTGTTTTGAGATTACAGTCAGCAGGATACCCCAGTTTCCCTAAGTCTCCTTTGTAGGTTTTGACTTAGTGGAATTTTCTTTTCGAGAGATAATGACTGCCTATTTGGTAGGGAACCATTACTGTCTTTTGATTCCAGAGGAATGTTTTTGATATCACTCGTTGTATACGAAGTGAACGCGCATTTGAATTAACTGAGAGACTACCCTACCCCAGGTTTTGATTAAAGGTTTCAATTTGTGTAAAAAAGAAAACTTCTACTTCTTTGGCTCGAAGGGGTTGACTAGGGATTATCCTCCTTATAACTCCAGTGTTTGGGATTTGAAAGAACGCATGTACATCATCAGCAAGGTCTATCCAAAAGCATACTGTATGAGATTATGGCATTGTTTTCGTCATCCTCTCTCTAAAGGCTTGTAACTTTTAGCAAGAGTTGAATGTTATAAAGAGAGTAAAAATCATAGTTTAAATATATTAAAAACAAATGGATTAAATCAAGACAAACATATGCAATGCATTAATGAAACATAGTTTAACATTAATAGATAAGTGTTTGAACAATGAAAGAGATTACAACTTGAAAATTCAAATGAACAAAAGCTTTCAATGATTCATCATAGGAGCAGTGATCACGTTTAGAGTCTCCAGAGGGTCAAACTCGATCTTCTTGGCATCAATCATGTCTTGGATCTTATTCTTCAGAGCCCAACAGTTGTTTGTGTCGTGTCCCGGACTATCAGAGTGGTATGCACACCTTCCATTGGGACGATAGGTAGGAGCAGAAGTGTTGGGGTTACGGAGAGGAGCCTTTATCGTTATCAGCTCTGCCTTCAACATGTGTTGTAGCGCTTGAGCCAATGATATGTTGATCTTAGTGAATTGTCTTTTAGGCGCGACTTCCTTATGCTGATACCCCTGTCTTTGTTGAGCATGCGTAGGATTAGAGATCAAGATTGCTCCTACGTGTTGGCCATGACGACTCTTTTGACCATACACAACATTGGACTCTTTCTTCCCGTTGTATGGCTTTTTCTGAGCATCAGAAGGTGTAGCTCCTTGGATCTTTCCACTTTTGATACCAACTTTGACTCTTTCACCAGTCAGTATTAGCTCGGTGAACCCGGCCGAGGAACTTCCAATTAGGTGTTTGAAGAAAGGTCCTGTCAAAGTTCCCATGAAGATGTCAATCAACTCCCTATCAGTTAAAAGGGGTTGCACCCAGCCAGCCAAATCTCTCCACTTTTGGGCATATCCTTTGAAGCTCTCGTTGGAACCCATGGTCATGTTCTGCAATTGTGCACGAGTTAGTGCAAGATCAGCATTGTATCAGTACTGCTTATAGAAAGCAACAACTAAATCCTCCCAGGTGTGGATGCGAGAACTCTCAAATTGATAGAACCATTCAAGTTGAGTCCCTATTAGGCTCTCTTGGAAGAAATGGATCCAAAGCTTCAGATCAGTTGTGTATGGTTGAATCTTGCGGACATAAGACTTTAAGTGCATCTTAGGGCCAGAGGCTCCATCGTACAGGGTAAAGGCAGGGATTTTGAACTTTGGCGGGATGATCACCCAAAAAACCAAACCCATGTATCCTAAATCCAAGCTAGGTATCTGTTGAATCTCCATAGCATTGAGGCGATCCTCCAACTATTTGTACTTGTCATCAGCGGGAGGATATTGTTCCTCAAAGTGGTCAGCTTCGACTTCATCAATCTCCAGACTGTTGTCTTCTTCATGACTATCCCCCATTTTGGATGGAGTTGGAAGATCTAGAGCTCCCTTGACCGGTCCTCTAAGTCTTCTTCCCAAGTTCAGGATGCCTACTGATTTCTTGGACTTTTTCTTCTTGTCTTTGAGAAGAAGAGTCTTCAGGTCCTCTTCCCCCTTAGCCAAAGCCAAAAACATTTGTTGAAATTGAGCGTTTTAAGCCTGAAGGTCTTTGATTGTTTGTTCAAGAGACATTGCTGAAATAAACAGCGGAGAAGATGAGAAACCTGCTATGAAACCTGTTTATGCAATGATATGTATGATACATGTATGCAATATTTTCAAGGATCTCGCGGGATAAACAAGGGAATGTCAGAAGTTGAAATTTGACCAATAGCTTTGATTGGAGAACTTTGTATCAAAGTATGTCCTTCCATAAGAATTAAGCTCACTGTGTCGAGTGGATTGTAGCCCTTGACTCAAGTTATTGTGCTTTGATCTTTGACGTCGTTTTGGTTAGAGGAAAATAAATCCTCTTGTCCTTTGATAGGCATCTGGTTCAACGTGACCCTGCATCATAGGCCCTTGAGATCCTTGAAACGGTTATTGAAAATGCTATGTGTTGTACCCTAAAATTTTCCCTCTCATTTTATCAAGATTCTCCTCACAAGACTCTTTGGACTCAAGACCAGATTAGGGTTTGCTCAGCTTAAGACATCTCCTTGCACTGATGACCTGAAATTAGGGTTTGAGTTTGCACAAGGATTTTTGGACTTCCAATGCCTCATGTGACTTTCATACTTCATGTTGGACCTCTAAGATTGCTCATACCAAGTTTCAAGCCTTGAATCAAATTTTTGCCCAGTCAATTGGACAGTTGACCTAAAAATCAACTGTATTGGGGAAAAAGTCAATTATGGTCAATTTACAGTCAAACCTCACAATTTTTGATCCACATCAACATTATAGACTCATATGAACCATTTGATCAAGTTTGGACCACAACTCCTCAAGAAAATTGATCAGATCATCAAAAGGGCAAAATGGTCATTTTTAGGGTTTTGACTGTAGAAGGGTAATTTCTGATTTTTCACCTAGCCAATGGCAAATTGGGTTCAAGCATTATTTCAAGGACTCAATGGAATCATCTTGACCTAATCACAAGGTTCAAAGGATCTCAAATGTATTGGATTGACAAATGAATTTTCCAGTCAACTGATCAAAAATCAACTGTACACTGAAAAGTCAAACTTTGACTTTTTGGTCAAAATCAAGTGCCAAGGGTCATTTTTCATCAAGATGTGTCAAAACATGTAACTTGTTCACCAAGAAACCTAATTTTGGAAATTAGGGTTTAAAATGGAAAATTCTCATAACTTAGAAATTTTCTAAGTTATGAAAATTTCTTATTTTTTCCAACTTTGCCCAACCTTTTCACCATAATGCAATTGGATTCAAGGAAAACTTCCAACATGAAAGTTGTAGTCCTCCACAAAATCTATAACTTTTAATCACAAAGTTTTCCAAAAAGATGCTTGGATATCAAGTTATGATTTTGTGAATAGGGGTCCAAAAACTTTCTAACTTAGTGAAATTTTGCCCTAGTTTAGACAGGATTTTGACCTATCTTCATGGCAACTTTTCACATAGTTTCAAGTGGAATATAAAAATTCATTTCAAAGATGTACTGTATAGCATGTTACAAGCTTTCCAAAATATCCAAGAACTCTCCAAGATCATTTGTGGTTAGGGAGAATCTAAAGTTTGAAAATGGCAAATTATCACTTTTGTCCAAGGCATTTTACACATTGCTACAACTTGCAAATTTGTCCAAAGCATGCTTGTACTTGTTTTACAGGTCTTAAACCTTTCCACACTCCTTAATTAAATGCAAATACAAAGTATATTGGTCTTATTCTGAGCTATGGAGCATTACACATTGATTTATTCCAAAAATGGCATAAAGGTTGCAATACCATTTCCATAAAGCACAATTTTTGCAATTTTGTATTTCTTGAGCCATGGACCCAATCTCTTGCAGCAAACAAAGTCCACAAACATCAGGAAAATCTCACCAACTCTCAACATGCCTCAAGCTAGCTTGTACAACCTTGGCTTTTGTCAACTCACCTTTTGCTTCAAAAACAAGAAACCTTGCAAAAGGTCCACAACTCTTCCATTTGATAAGAACAAAGTTTTGTATCATTTCAAACAACCTCAGCATATCACACCAAGCCTGAAACACGATTGCCAAGCCTCTCAAACACCCAAATACACCAAAAACTCCATTTCTGCCCAAAACAGAGCAAGCTCTGCAGAACCCAAGCCAAAACCAAATTGCCTCGTGCGTTTTGTCTTGAACCACTTTAGATACATTCCATACATCACACCTAAGTTGTCCAAGCCCTTCTCAAGCAAATGTAACTTCATTTTCAAGCTTAACCATTTTCAATTTCTGAGTTTGCAGGTTGAGTTCTATAGGGAGATTCAATCCATTTCAAAGCAAGCTGAGCATTGGGAAATGTCAAGGGAACTTCAAGCAAGCTCAAAAGACCTTCAGACCTCACTCACAACTCCTACATTGCCATATTCGAACTTGACTGAACAAGGTAATTTCCAACTTTCTATCTCCTTATTTAGACATCCTTAGGCTTAGGTTTGTGAAGCAAAAATGTAGTCTTTAATGTCCTTGAGTTGTACATATGCGTATATTTCATTTATATTAATTGAGCTAGGAGAATTTGGATGATGAACATGCTAAAAATTTTAGGTCAGAAATTAGGGGTGATAAAATTCTCTCTGGTCTTTGAGAGTTAGATCAAGTTTTTCATATCATTAGAATCGTGGTTTAAAGCTCTATAAGTTTCAAGTTGTGAGTTTTTGATTTCATGCAAAGAATAGCAAGAACAGGTTGAAGATGCAGAACACGCGTTTTTTTGTTCCAAGGTCAGGGACGAAGTGGGACATGGGTTGGGCCTGGCTTGCTTGACTTTTGACACCCCCCTGCTTACTTTTTGCACCCCCTTGGCCCATTTATTATATTTTATATTATTTTTCATTTCTTTTATGATTTCTGACTTTATTATTTTTTTCTAAATATTAAAAATCACCAAAAATATTTTATTAATTTTTACATTTTTATTTTATTATTTTTATTATTTTCTTATGACAAAAAATAGTTTATTAGGTTAAATACTTTTATTTTCTTAAATAAATTTGTAAATAATATTAAAATACTTACATATTTTTATTTTATTATATTATACACTTAAAATATTATTTTCTCACATATTTTATTTTTTAACATCTTTGTATATATTTTTATTTATTATCTTGTACATAAATAATAATAGGATATATACATTTTCTTTTAAAACCAAAAACTAGGGTTTCCACCCTTTCCAAAAATAATCATTTTTTATTTTCTTATTTTAGGCCATAAATAAATTTATTTTACATACATAAAATAAATATAAAAACATTTGTGCATATTTACATTTATTTTCATATTTAAATATTTGCCTATTTATTTATTTGTACAATAAATTCAATATGGTTGTAATAGTTTTAGGGTTTTATTTTTGTGCAAATACCCCCTATTCAAACTTGTATCCCCTTCCCATAATAATATTGTAATAGTCTTAGATTTACTTTTACGCATTTTATTGCTTTCATATACCATGATAGTAAGATTAGGGTTTGTATGATAACCAAAATCAAACAAATAGCATGACTAAACACAAGACAAAAATGCATGAAAAATGATAACACATTGCACACAAGCACCCATAGGGTTTCATCCACTTTGTTGCCTTAAAATGGCCATGGTATGCATACTAGGTATCTTGGCAAAACAAAAACAAAACAAAAAGATCATAGTCCCTCGATGACGCTATCTTGGTTGCCTAAACAAAAATGATCTAGTCCCTCAAAAACTTGCTAAAGATACTTGGCAATATTGCTATCATGGTCATACGATGACCCACATCCGTCCCGTTTAACATCCAAATACAAGGTTGTTTACCAAATACAATGGTAAAACAACAATGTCAAAGGGTTAAAAATGTGTAGGAAAGATCTTTGAGTAGGATAGACAACTCCTAGTTACTTGATCAATTTGCAAACATCCTTGCTAATTTCAAAAAACACACACACAATTTCAAAACATTTCCCAAAACAAACTTTCAAACACTGAAACATTTTTCAAAAGACAAACACCTTTGTATACATTCAAACAAGAATCATTACAAATGTTGCCTAAACAAAAGGCCTCTTTTCAAAATACTTTCAAAAACCACACACAAAAGCACCATTTCAAACAATTGAAAAGCAAAAGCAAGTGATCTAAACAAGTAACTAAGAGCCCATGGAAAACCATGGATGAAAAGGGTGCTAGCACCTTCCCTTTTCATAATCTACCCCCCGAACCCAAGAAAACATCTCAAAGGTCTTTCCTGTGCTTTTTGACCTTTCCTTTGGATAAAATAAAAAGTCGGTGGCGACTCTTGCTAAACCGAAACATTTGCGAACACAAACGCAAAACCTCAAGTCAGTTCTCCCACCGTATCACACTATGGTATGATGTTATGTATAAGTATGCAAAGTAAGAAAGTTTATATACAAATAATCATATACACACAAAGCAGACAAGTCCTTAGGTTTAGGCTTGCATGGAGTCTCATAGGTAAGTACCCTCTTGAAGTTTAGTTGGCTCAAACCTGTCCTAGCAATAATAATTGGGTTCTAAGGGAGCTCAATATCAATGGTTTGTTGTCTCAGGAATTGTTTCAGCGCAAGCCTCTTTAATGGCGACCGAAATATCCCAAAAAATAAACCTCAATGAGTGTAGTATCGAGTATTTACCAACTTCGGACTGCACCAAAGCCGGTCATCTCACTACGTCCTAATGGTCAAGTTGGTCAAGTAAAGGTTCTAGAAGTCAGTTAGTGATTCATGACATCACTCAGCGGCCCCGTATTCTCATTAACTACTCAAGGGCTACCGGTACCCACAAATATGTCACACTAACGTAACTATTGCTTAGACCATGTCGGTATACTCCACACAGTTTCCATAACGTATTGCTACTTACCTATAAGGTATCCTAAATCCGGGTAGAGGATTTAAACCCAAAATGGAATTACCCTAAGGGTGTAAGTGTGAAAGTGTGTTGATTTACATGCTTTGTTTATCTTGGATTAGGGTTTGCTAACTTATTGATTTTAATCTTTCCATACAAACCCTAATTTACTAGCATTTATATAAAATGATAAATTGTGGAAACTAAAAATACTAAGCTATTACATCATTAAGGGGTATACAAATTTACAAATGGGGATTTTGCAAGAACATTAAATCTAATTAACTATTACAACCATATTGAATAAATATACAAGAATTAAATAAATAATAATGTACAAATGTAAATGGATAAAAAATGACTCTTGTTTGGATTTTTATGAAAGGGGGTTTAATCTAAACCTAATTGAAAAAGATTAGTTAAAAAATTGAATAAAACTTAATTAAGAAAGAATTTAAATTAAAAAGTATTTTTTTTTAGTTTTTTTATGAAAATAGTTTTAAATTAAGTAAAAATGAAAGTTAATCAATTGAAATAGACCTAAGCTCTAAATTAATTAATTATGAAAATGATAATATAATATAATAACTATACTTAATTATCTAAATATTAATTATAAAAAAGAAGGTTGAATTCATTAAGAAAATAATTTTTACTCTTTTTGTTTTTTACAAAGAAAAATAAATAAATGTAAAAATAAAAATAATAATAATGATAATATTTTTTTGGATTTTTTTATTAGTAAAGATAAAAATAATATTAATAATAATAATAAAAATAATAAAGGAAATAAAAATATAAAAGAAAGAAAATGGGCCATGATGTATGAAAGTGAAACAGGGAGTATGAGATAAGCAAAATACCAGGCCCAACAAAAGGGAGCCCAACGCCTGCCTTCAAACAAAAAAAAAGAGAGAAAATATGAAAAAAAGAATCAAAAGGGTACCACTGTGGCTCGAACCCAGGTCTCTCTGGTTACAGGCGCGCGCTTTAACCACTGGGGTGGTGATACATCCGTTAACTTAAATAAAACAACAAATATATAATATAAGTCTTGCCATGAATATTTGAAATCATCTTCTTCCTCCTTCATGCGCGCGCAAACACCATGTCCACCATTGTTAACCCTGTAACTTTCTCATTTCTTGACCATTTTGAAAAGTACAAACATGAAACTTGCTGGAAATTTCATCATCAATTTAACCATATAATTTAATTAAGCTAAAAATCAAAGGTTAAACTTAATTTTATTTGATACCAAATGCGTGCCCTAACTGGTCAGAAGCAAAATTATCCAAGCACAAGCAAGTAAAATACAAACTAGGGACGTGGCCAGCTTGAGGGCAATAACATATACATTTTTACGTTAGAATGTATGCACAAAGGATGCTTGTATCAAGATATTAAAGTTTGAAAACTTACCTCTTGCAGATGGATTTGAATATAGACTTTGATCAAGTTTTAAAGAGTGAAGATGATCAGGTTAGCTTGCCTGGACCTCCCTGAATGTGTTGCAAGTCTTACTTTTCCTTGAGGATGGCTGAAACTCCCTACTCAAGTCAGTCTGCAAGTTTGAGTTTCAAAAATGGTGGATGATGGAAATGTGATTATAGTCTTGAAACATGGACTGGGATAGCTTCTATACGTGTATTAGAAACTTTGTGGATGGTTTGGCCAAGAAACGCACGAGAGGATTTGGAGGTTGGATTCAAAAATCAGAAATGACAAGTTTTTGTGGTTGTATGGCAATTTCTGCTTTTTGGGAGTTTGAGGGAGTTTAACAGATTGTAAAATCGTCCGTTAAGTTGCATAAGAGTGTCTTGATTTAAAGGAAAAGGTTTGGAGACTTGAGATGGTCAGAATCACCAAAAGCACAAGTTATGGGATTTTTGCTTGTTTTTGAAGCAAGCTTGAAACATCTTGTTCCAATGTGAAGTACAAAGCTTATAGGGTGGTTGTAACATTTAAACATGCTTGTTCTGATTGTGTAGGGGATGCTTGTGAAGAAATAACAAGTTCAATGCTCAAGACAAGTTGACTTTGTGATTAAAGTAACTTTACAAGAATGGAATGGTTACTTTCTTCCCAAAATGGCAATTTGGTTTGGATAATGAATGAATCAATTGGACAATTGATCAATCAGTTGTATAAACATTAAATTATGAAAGTGATTGACAAGTTTGAGGTCTGCAAAGTGAAAATTATGCAGCATGGCCGTGGATTTGGTTCATTGTGCATCACAAATTTTGCCTTGCAAAACAACTTGAAACCCTAACTTCTGGCCTTCGAATCTCCTTGCTCACAAGTTATCTCAAGGAGTTATTTTACATTTTAGAAAGCTTGTGGTGTTCTCTACAACCCCTCTTTGAATTACTTTTGCAAAATACAAATGGAACTATGTGAAACTTGGCTCAAAAGTTAGGTCAAAATCCTGACCAAAATGCTCAAAATTTCACTAAGTGTTTTAGTTTCATGACCACGATTTCATGGATTAATAACTTGAAATCCAAGAATTTATAGGAGTAGTTGTTTAAACAAATGTTTTAGGTCTCATTGAGATCTACAACTTTCATGTTGAAAGTTTCCTTTGAATCATCTTGCATCATGGTGAAAAAATGGTTCAAAGTTGTGAAAAAATGTGAAGTTTCCAACACTTAGAAGAATTTCTAAGTTTGGAAACGTTGACTTTTCAAAATGCAATCTTGAATTTTTGATTTCTTGATGAAAAAGTTCCATATTTTGACATGTTTTGATGAATTGTGATCTTTGACACTTGATTTTGACCAAAAAAGTCAAAGTTTGACTTTTTAGTGTGCAGTTGACTTTTGATCAGTTGACTGAAAATCAACTATCAATCAAATGACCTTGAGCAATGTTTTGAGTCATGTCATTAGGTAAAAATGATTCAATTGAATCCTTGAGATCAAGTTTCCAACCAATCAACCATTTTCTAGGTCAAAAATCAGAAATTGCCTTTTCTCAATCAAAACCCTAATTTTGACCATTTTGTCCTTTTGATGATCTAATCAAATTTCTTGAGGAATTATGGTCCAAACTTGATAAAATGACATATAGGAGTTCACAATGTTGATATGGATAAAAAATTATGAAGTTTGATTGTAAATTGGTCATAGTTGACTTTTTCCCCAATACAGCTGATTTTTTAGGTCAACTGATTAATTGACTGAGCAAAAATGTGATCCAAGACTTGAAACTTGACATGAGAAATCTCGAGGGTCCATAATTATACATGAAAGTCATATGAGGCATTAATAGTTCAATTATCCTTGTACAATCTCAAACCCTAATTTCAGTCATCAATGCTTAAGGAGGTGTCTTGAGCTGATCAACCCTAGTGCAGTCTTGAACCAAAGGAGATCTTGTGAGAAAATACTTGATAAATGAGAGGGTAAATTTTGGGGTACAACAATTTCGAACCCTTCCCCTCTCGACCGACTCGATACAAGAATAGCACGATTCGTAGCATCGACGTACGACGCGAGCTACGAATGACCTGTGGACTAGAAATTATGGGGGTCGATTATGAAACCTCCTCCACTTTCCTTCTCTGAGAACTTATCAAACGGAAATGGGAATGCGACGCCTTCATCGAGGTATTTGGAAAAAATTTAAACACACAGAATGGTAAACAAACACAAGTAGGAATTGCCTTAAACAAGGTCTTTAAATAAATCGGATTTTCCTCAAAGGGACTCACATAATATGCATCTCTAGTCCTATTTCTCATGGTAAGGAAAGCGGTAAAGCATGCATCTCTATTCCTACTTCTCATGGCAAGGAAAGCGGTAAAACATGCATCTACATTCCTACTTCTCATGGAATCAGAAAAGCGGTAAAGAATGCAAGATATAAAAGAAACGAAAGGGAATGCCAATCGAACGCAAATTCGTCAATTATCATACAAAAGCAAAGAAACCCGAAAACTTCATGCAAGCTTCACCAAACAACAAAGAAACAGTCAAAATCAGATGCAATAATACTAAGCAATATCACAAATGCAAAAATAAATTGCATACGGAAAGTCCATCGCATCAAATCAAAGTCCCTGCATATGATAATGCTATACAAGCAAAGCAATAATCCAAGTGTCATGTATCACACAACCAAAGCTTTCAGAAACATGTACAAGTCACGAAATAGGTTAGCAAATAACAACACAACATTAAGTGTCAAATTGCAACTAAAAAATAACAATAAAATGCAAATGAGCAAAGTAAAAATGAGCAACGGGAGGTGGAAATTAAAACCTGGGCAACACTATGCACATAACACGAAAGCATCTGAAAATCGCACCTAAAATGATATAGCTCAACATAATCCATCCATAAATGCACAAGCAACTCAAGTGAACCTCTAACGATATTTAAAATGTGATTTGCAACTTATTTACAATTCTGGATAGCAATGTACACTTGAATCAAAGTTAACCGAAAATGATTTCAATCATTACAAACGGACGCGAAAAAACACTTTTTGGATCAAGTATTATCGATTAAAAATTGTAAACAAATTAAAAACGAACCACTCACATTGAAATCATCGCTACCAAACTCGAACAAACAACATTCGCGTGTTAATGCAATTAACAGATCCAAACTCTTTCGATGTTGAAAAATCAATTCATCATTTAACTCGATCCAAAATTGCCTTAACACATGAATTTTACTTTAACTCTTCGGCAAAAGTTCACCATCGAGAATTCATCACAGTTTAACATCAAAAAAATTCATCAACAGAATATACACAAATTAAATCTTAAAGCTCTCGTGAATTTTCAAAAGTTCAACCAATTCCAGATTTATGCATTATTAACACAGTTGAACAAATATCCTCTAACTTCAGTTTAACTCAGTGTTCAATACTTCAGTTAAACCTCCAACTAATTCAACTCAAGAAATTCACGTAATCAATTATCTCAATTCAAATCACTGAATCAATTATCTCAATAATTCAACAAATCGAAATCCTCATCGCAATTCAACATAAAAGATTCATCAACATAATATATCCAGATTCTCAAGATCCATAACATTTCAAAAATAAATTATCCGATTCCAGATTTCAGCATCATTATCAATGTGAATAATTCAAGATCTAAAATCAGTTTAATGAACAACTCGATTAATTCATAGCATTCACAGATTAATTTAATTCAAGAAAATAACACTGAATCTCAAAAAGTTTCAAGAGGATTTACCAAATTAGAAGCTTGACATAAGAATCAGAGATGGAAGGAAGACCAGAATTAGCGCCAGAAGTCATGAACGAACATAAGGAGATGATTGCACGACATGGCGGATGGCAAGGCAAGAGGTGGTGATCGCCTTGTGCAAGGGTGGAAGGTGCCTTGAAGAGAAGGTGGTGGGTGGCAGGGAAGATGTTGAGGGAGGTAGAAATATCCTAAGGTGGTGGTGGAGGTCGCTAGGGTGAATGGAGGAAGTAGTGGCGAGCGCGAGAGGAAGGGAGGGAGTTTTTGAATCTTGACGAGAGAGAAAGTAGAGAGTATTGTTTTGAGAGCTTTTTTGGTGAAACTTAGCAAAAAAATTGAATCTCTTGAAAATAGAGAGGCAAAAACAATATATAGTCTTGATAATTGGGCCTTGGTTTGGGCCAAGAGAAATCCCAATCAATTTTTTACTAGTGCAGATTTTTAGTGTCAGCAAACATGACCGCACAGACAATTCACAAACTCAATAATAATCAGTACGAAATCCTAACGCGAGTCCAACATCAAAATCATAGATGACAAAATTTATGACAACATGTCGAAAGAACAAACGCAATTCAATAAAAATTGAGCAAGTTATGAATTTTTGAGTGGAGAGAAACTTTGGCTCTAACACTGTATTTTTCAGTAATACAAAAATTTCCACTGTTCGGTTTGAGTTACGAGCCATCAATCGAAGTCTTCAGAGCTGAATCTGAACCCGAGCCTTGAAGTAAACTTGTATCTCACACCATTTTTAAAATTATGCCGAAATGATTTCCTCGATACAGTAAAAATCGAAGAAGTTAATATTTTTACAATATCAAGAAACAATGAGATAAAAATCTGGTTCAACATAATATTTTCTCTGGTATTCGCATTTTCGGGGGTTTTCCTCAAGGAATCAGTCCTTGACTCGAACATACAAAATGAAGATGACATCAAGACGTATTTTTCACACAAAGAACCACTCAAAAGCTTTAAACCGGGCGGAAGTTGTGAATTTTTGAACGTTTGAAAAAATAACGGTTCAGCACACCGTTTTCAGTGTATTTCCATTGCTTCTTCTTTAGAATACTTGCGCGTTCGGAAATCTTCCTTACCAAATCAGCTTTTGAGCCAAACATACGAACTAAATATGGTATTAATATGGTTTTAATTCCTTAAAAACTGCTCCAAAACCGTATTCCGATCAGAAATTATGAATTTTTTAATTACCCGCCAAATGGAGGACCAACAACTAAATTAAGTGCATTGTCTTCAAAGAATTAAAATTCTCGGAGATCTTCTTCACAAAACTAGCTTCTGATCCGAACATGAGAAATGATAAGAAAATCAAGACGGTCTCAATGCTCGAAGAATCAACCAAAAATACTTAATCGGATGAAAGTTAGGAATTTTCAAACACCCGAGAAACAGATAACCAGACATTAAATTCAAATATTGTTTCAGGGAAATTACATTCTTTTGAGACTTTCTTCATGGAATTGGCTTCTGGTCTGAACATATGAAATGAAGAAAGTACTGAGATAGTTCCAATTCCTTAGGAACATTTTCAAAACAGTATCCCGATTGCAAGTTGCAATTTTCTTAAGCTCAAACCAACGAAAACGTTGTTTCTGGTTCACACCGTCTCAAATTCACCAAAACACTCGGTTCTGAGTGTGTTGACATACATGAAAGCTTGACATGATGAAGGCTTGATTGATTGTTACTTTGTTAGATCGTGAAACATGCGGAACACATTTAAACCTCAAAAATCAGAGTTTTGCCTTCTTGCTTCTGCCCGACAGAACAATCTTTTTGTGTGGTTTCCAAAAAGAAATGCCTTGATCCCATGACCATTTACTGATTAATGATGCATGCGATGTTAGATGACCTAATGAGAAATATATACATGAAGGATGCAAGATGCATAAGCTAGACGATCCTTATAAAGGGGTAGGATAAATTTGGGGCATGACAGTTGTCCCTATTTAATAACCTTAATCCTGAAAGTGTGATTGGCGTAGGCTTTTCGAATGTTAAAGGTAGAATATGATTAAATATCAATGCTGAAAATTTGTTCTGAAAGGATGGCGTGAGTGGGTTATTTATTTTTGTGATATCTGTTGGGGAAAGAATTTTCTATTTTTCTAGTGAACAGGGTTTACAGATGAATTTTGAGCAGTGATCGCTCGTAACGTGGTAACAATGCCAATACAAGGTTCTCGAAAGGGAGGTTTATTATGCAACATGGTGGTTGATAGAATAGGTATGAAAGGGCAAAGGATAAGATCTACTGATGACCTACGATCCTAAGGAGAAAGAGACCTACGAGTGATCTGATTGGGGAATGAGGCCTGCGGACGACCTATAAGGAAGTCTAGATCTATGGGCGATCTAAAATCCTAAGAAGCAAGACCTACAGGTGATCTGCTATGGGGATTAGGTCTACGGACGACATACAAGGAAATCTAGATCTACGAGCGATCTACGATCCTAAGAAGCGAGACCTACAAATGATATGCTAGGGAAAGTTAGATCTATGGACGGTCTATAAGGAAAGCTAGATCTATATGAGATCTACGATCCTAAGGTAAGACCTATGAGTGATCTACCAAAAAACTAGGCTTACGGGCGACCTACGAGGAAATCTAGATCTACAGGCAATCTAAACTCCTAAGGTAAGACCTACAGGCGATCTACCAGAAAATTAGGCCTACGGGTGACCTACGAGGAAATCTAGATCTACGGGCGATCTAAAATCCTAAGGTAAGACCTACAGGAGATCTACCAGAAAACTAGGCCTACAGGCGACCTACGAGGAAATCTAGATCTATGTGCGATCTAAAATCCTATGGTAAGATTTACGAGCGATCTACCATAAAATTAGGCCTACGGGTAACCTACAATTCTAAGGAGGTGAGAATATCGATTAGGACACTATGATTGAAGATGCGAGAATGACCAAGTGTATTGATTTTTATGGGATTTGAGGGAAAGATAGACACAAGTAAGTATTTAGAATACTGACACAGACAATTGTTTGAATGATTGACACATATGAGTGTTTGAAAAACTGACATGGACGAGTGTTTAGAAGACTGACATAAACGAGTGTTTAAGAAAACCAACACAGACGAGTGTTCGGAATACAGGGTACTGACACCATTAATTGGGTATCGTGATGTAACGAAGGACGTTAGTTGGGGATTTTGGGGCGATAGTCTCTGCGATGATGTATTGTTGTTTTGAATGATTCATGCTTTTCGTGCATGGTACCCAATCTGACTTATGCTTCATATGCATGTTTGAACTTTGTATGGCGTAATGATCCATTTTAATGGATATGCTACGCATTTTAAGGATGCAATGTAATGCAATGGTGATTACTATATGAGAAATGCAGAAAAATAAACTCTGTGAGGATAAGAGTATGCTCATTGGGAGCCGTTTCTCGTTGTCTAGAGATACCAACATAAATTGGTGCTTGAAAGATTGTGATACCAAATATTATTGGCACCTTATTTGGGATTGAATTGTAACTTACTGAGGAGGAAGTGATCTGATCTGAGTTCTCTACATCCTAGATTGCTTAGGGATGGTAAAAATGAAACATGCTGGGGAATGGATGTTGTGATACGGTGGCAGAACCGACTGTTAATACTGGTTTACATTTTTTGTTCGTAAATTTTGCGGTAAGCAAGAGTCGCCACCGACTTTTATTTCATCCAATAAAGGAAAGGAAAAAGAATAGAAAAAACCTTTTTTCGAGAGTTTCTGAGTACGGGGGGTATATTATAAAAAGGGGAGGTGTTATCACCCTTTCTATGCGTGGTTTTCCACGGGCTCTTAGGTACTTGCTCATTTTCTTAAATTGCTTGTGTGTGCTTGTTTTAAAAAGTTTTGTTTACTTCGTGATAACCCTTGTATCGATCCTCAAGAGTGTGACAAAGTTATTTTGAAAGCTGTTTTTAAAAAGTGTTTGTGTGAAAAGTTTTTGTTTTGAGCAAGTACTTAAGATTTCTACCTACTCGAAAAAAGTCTGTTCGTTTTCGTTTCCTTTAGACAATGCTATCCTACTATTAAGGAGTAGGTAGCCCCGTCGTTGGATTTGTAAAGGGACGTTCAAAGGGACGAAATGGTCTATGAAGGCAACAAGTAAAGATACCTTAGCATTTCGAAGGGACTATCGTCATAAGATCAATTCGTAGGCAACTCAAGAGACAAATAGAGACTATGATCTTTATGATGATTTTAAATCGTGGGTCATTGCTAAGGTATCCCTACGTTCGAGGGACACGACCATTATTTCTGAGGCAACCAAGTGGGGGCAAACCCTAGGAGTGAGCATGTGCAAGTGTGCCTTTTTTCTATTAATTATGTTTGCACAATTAGGGTTGTCTACCATTTTAATTTGATTTATCTTTCACATGCAAGCCTATTGTCCATACATCTAGTAGTTTAATAGTTGCGGAAATTAAAAACGAGAAATTAAAACCCTAGCTATTACAAGGCTTTGGGGAGGGGATTACATAATCAAAAACCGGGGAAAAATGATAAACGTGAAATTGTAAACCTAATTAACTATTACAAACTTGGAACAATTATAATAATTAATAAAAATAGTGAAAGTAAAGACGCGCGCGAAAGTTAAAACGGGAATAAATTAGAACCTAAGAAATCTAATTAATTAAAAATGTTTTTGTTTATATTTTTTTATTGAAAAATAGTTGCAATTTGCAAATTAATCCTAGTTTCTATTAAATTTTAATTACAAAAAAATGTTTAAGTTAACCTAATTAAACTAATTAATTAAATGCAAATAAATATTTTATGAAAAAAATTAACTAAACCTAATATTTTTTGTAATTTTCTGATTTTCTGATTTAATTAAAAAAAATGATTTTTATTGTGAAAGTAATTAAAATAATAAATTAAAAGAAAAAAAAAGTAAAAAGAATAGAAAAAATTGAGGAGATGGGCCTGATATTGTAAGTAATCCAGGGGGTGTGTTGCCAATTTTCTGTTAGGCCCAAAGCTGGCCCAATTATCCTGCATGGGATTCCGTATTGCTATCTTTAGAGGGTGCACCATGTGGATGCAATCCCGACGCATTGGATCTGACCGAAGATAGATCTGACGGTGAGATCTGAGGATATACGATGGATGTTGGGTAATGAAGTACGCTGGATCTGGAATTGAAAATTCAGAAAATGCAAAAGGCCTGGACCTGGGATCGAACCCAGGTCCTCCCTCTCACACGCCTTCTTCCCTTGCCAACTGCGCTGGATCTCAATTCATGAATATAATCACTTAAAAATATTATATGTTAAGCAAATCATTAAATCCAAGTCAGCAAAATATAAATGCATCAACACTTTAAGAGCCAATCATTTTGTAAGAAATTGCCACGCCAACAGTCAAACCGCGTTCAACCTTTGACTCGCCGGAGAAGCTCCGGAGCCCTAGCTCCGATCGTCTTCTCCGGCCACCTCCTCCCTGAAAACCTGCAAAAACACGCAAATAAAGATCCAAGGGGGACCCCTCCCCCCTAATTCAGGGCCTGTGATTTCAATGGGATCAAAATCAAGACCAAAAACTGGCCGGTTTGGACACTAACACACGATCAGAAATTCTCACGAGCAAACATGGCAAGTTCATATTCTGCGTGCATGGGTACACGAAGGTGATCCGTATCTGTTCACAAACGTCTCAAGAACATATTAACAACATTAGTATGGTTTAAAACCAAGCAAAAACAAAGATGCAAACTTTAAAATATTATGCAATCGGAGATGCCATGAACGGGTTTTCTACATGCTTGGAGACTTCAAGATCGTCTCAAACTTACTCAATCTCCTTGTTGGGAATGAATGACAGTGAGATCTTACCGTAAGATGGCTTGTATCGAGAGTTTGGAAGCCTTAGGGTTTCTTGAAAATTTTGATCACTTTTGGAGGCTAGGGTTTCGTATCCCTCTTGGTCTGAATTATGGAGGAATATATATGGTGTTTTTAGGTCAAGGCAAATGGATTTGAATCTTTATACAAACATATTTTATTTGATTTTAATTATTTTCCATTATTAATGAATTAAGTCAAAAATAATTGAAATAATTAAAATAAAACACAACCAAATGATGTAAGAAGATTATTTGAGGTGTAATGCACGTCTGGACTCTCAATCCATGGCCCACAAGTCAAAAATATCAAAGTTACTCAAATTGAAATTCCTTCAGTTCACCAAAATTTCCCAACTTGCTCTGGTCATAACTTGCTCAATTTTCACTCTTTGAGGGTGATCCACGACTTTATGGAAAGCTTAGGATGTCCCCTAAGCAACCTATTTGGTTTCATCTCAATTGGATCTTCCATGTTCATGTAAGGAGCTTTGACCCAAAAGGTGTTTTTGTTGACCTTTTGGAATGACCTATAATGTCTGTGTTCATATCTTTCCATGAGTGCATTTCTTGAACTTGAGGACTGAAGATGGGTTGTAGGGAATTGAATTATATTCAAAATGAGCCTTGGATGGGAAATTTATGATAAAGTATGAGAAAGTTATGCTTGGTCAAAGTTTGGTTGACTTTTTCTTGAGAAATCCTAATTTAGCAACTTTTGAGTTTTGATGAATTATGAGCCTTTCTCGTGGAATCATGATCAACCCTTAATCAAATGATGGATATCACTTTAAAATGTTGATGTTGACCTAAAATCTTGAAGTTTGATTGCATGTGGGCCACAATTGACTTTTGACCTAGTATAGTTGATTTTCAGGTATTTGAGTAGTTGACTAAGCAAACTTCTTGTGCAAGGCATGAATCTTGAAATGGATTATCTTGAGACCATATTAAGACTATGGAGAATATTTGAGACCTTTGGAGTTCACCCAAATGATCCATCGCGTCTCGTACGAGTAAACAAACCCAAATGATCTTCGCGTATCGATACATGCTGTGTGTAAGACTCAGGATGAGTCGATCCAAAAGAGGATGCGTCGACTCATGTTGCGAGTTTGGTGCAGTACGCGTCGATCCAAGAGGTTTTGCATCGACCCATGTTGTCTGGTTTTTGGCAGATTCAGTTTATAAATGCTGTAACTTGAGTTTTAGGATGCCGTTTGAGATACCGTTCGAAACGTTGAATAGCTAGCGCGATGAACTTTATTCTAGAGGATTAAAATGAAGAATAGGAAGTGTAATCCTAGTAGCCAATTTAGGATTTAGAGTTAGTTCCCGTGTTGATCGTTATGTTAGTTTTTATGCAGAATGATGAGGATGAAATGTTTATAGGCTGCTGTTTGATTCATAACAGTAGGAGTAATGATAGTAATGATGTAAGATTACAGAATAGCGGTGTGAATTACTGTCGTATTAATGTACAATTGAGTTGTTGATGAGATTTTATAAATGATGTTGTGATGATAATTTATGATGAATAAATGATGTTTGATGAATTATTATGAATGATATAAGATGTTTGATGAAGAGATGTTGAGATGCTTTTAAGATGTAGGCCTTTGGCCAACGATGGTGTTGTATTGAGATGTTGTTAGTTGTGACGTTGTTATTACATTCATGATTGTGTCGCATACATTGCATTTTGAGATGGAGCTTATGCTCGTTGAGATGGTCTGTATTGGCGAATATTGAGATGAAGGCTTATGCCTTGTTGATGCCTCTATTAATTGACAAATTTTTGAGATGGGAGTTCTGCTCCAATGGTACCACATGCATTTGCATAGTATTGAGTTGCATTATATGATTGTATAAAGAAGTGTGTATTGATGTGATGAATGTGTATTATTATTGTTGATTTCGAGATGAGAAGTGGTGATGTTACGTGATCTAATTTAATATATTAATTATCATGCGCTTTATTATATTGTTAGATATCTCACCCCTTCTGTTTGAATGTTGCCCTTATGTTGGTAACGTGCAGGTAATCGAGAGTGAATGATGTATACCTTCGATAGTTCGAGTCAGTGTCATTGCTCTAATATGTAACACTCGGGGGGATGAACACTTGTTGCTTTTGATTGCTGATTATTCAGTCATTGAACTTTAAGTTGATTATTATTAAGTATTTGTTGGTTTGAAGTTGCTGTAATGATGATAGAGATGTTATTAAGAATTTCTGCTGCGTAGATGTTAAATTATTTAATTAAAGATGTCATGATGATGGTTCATCCGATGTTTTAAAAGTGTTATATATCCACGATGAATGCAATGAATTTTGATAGAAGAATTTGTGGCATCCCGATTCGTTTGCATGAATGATTTTTATAACTCTGATTTATTTATATAATTGTCGGGGTAGAATTGGGGTGTTACAATGCTCGCTTCATTTTTATGGTACAATTTGAAGTCTCGTTTTTAACCGTAAACGGCTGTTCAGCCTGATATTTTTATTATCATTTTATTCTGATTTTGACTTTTTGAATATTTTTTCTTTTATCTTTGTGACATGTAGTTTATTTTAATATGTTCGTTTTATTTTTTTCGGATAAATTTTTGTCTGTTTTTTATCGTTTTCAATCATTTTAAGTCTTTATTTTTTATTCAGAAAAAATTCAAAAAAATTATTTTAAATTGAATTATTTTTTATATTTTCAGGTTTTTATTTTATTTTTGTCATTCAAGGGCTTTTTAGTCACATGAAAATATTAAATACACTATGCTTAATTTTGACTGGCTACAACTTTCTCATTTTTTATTGAAAATGTGCAAACTTTATATGCCTAGAAAGAGGATGAAAAATTCTCCAACTTTGTAGGAGTGGTCACAAGTCCAAAAAATGAAAAGAAAAAAAGTTATGAAGCTTGGAAGATTTTGACACTTAGTGAAATTTTAGTTAAAAATGCAAAAATTTGACTTCTTCATGTCCATTTCTGAATGACCATTTGGACTCAAATAAAAAAGTTGACAACATGAAAGTTGTAGATTGAAATGTTCTCTTCATTTTTCATTCAAGAATCATCTCCAATGGTTAAGTGTAGAGAAAGATATGGTGACTAGGATTTTGAGCTGAAAACTGAATTTTTGCCCAGCACAAGGCAAGGCCCGCGTGCAACAAGCCCAGACAGGCAAGGCATTTCATCAATTATGTTGTGGATGCGCATTCATAACTACTTTTCTATGAGAAATATTCATTATTTTGAAAAATGTCCAACAGCAAAGTTCAAGCCCCAAAAGTGAGGAACAACTTTGCTTCATAAAGTTTTTCCAAATTCTTCCTACATTTTGAGATATAATTGTGAGAAGTAGGCACCACGCATGCTGAATTTTCTGCCAAGCAAGGCAAGTCGTGTGCGTAGCAAGCCAAGACAGGCAACAAATTTTGTCAAATAGTTTGTAAGCACGCGTTCATGGCCAAATATCTCATTGATTCAAGCTTCATTTTAAAAAATTTTGAACATGAAAGTTGGAGAATGAAGCGTCCTCTACATTTTTTATTCAAAGTTTGTCACATTTTATACATTGTGGAGAGAGATATAAGGAGGTAAATAGGTGATCTTGAAATAGCAAAGTTTCATGAAAATGCATGAAATTTTTTGTGCCAATACAAACTCCCTTTGCTAGCTCACACTCCAACCCTTGTTCACTTATCCAAAGGCACGTGATTTGCACTCCCACTCACTAAAAAATGCAACATACTCTTATTTCCCTCATTTTCTTATTTTTCCTAACTCTCTTTCCACACTCTATATAAAACCTATGCATTTAACAAGCAAAGGGTGGGTTGGAAGATTACAAATCAGAAGCAAGTAAGCTCTTCTCTATCATTCTCACGAAAAATAAACACTCTCCTCTCTCTCTCTCTCTCTCTCTCTCTCTCTCTCTCTCTCTCTCTCTCTCTCTCTCTCTCTCTCTTAAATTTCAAGCTTCCTCCATTGTTGTCAAACCTCACTTTCTCCATTTTTCAAAATTTCTTCACATCTCTCTCTATTTTATCATCTCTTCATCATTCAAGCAAGCTTCTCTCCATTACTAGCTCTTTATTTGAGCTCCAACATCATCAAATTCATTACAAGGTATATGATCCATTTTTCTCTCTCTCTCTCTCTCTCTCTCTTACTAAAACTTTACGTGTTGTTTAAATTCATGAATTTTTTGCAAAATCTAAGAGCATATTCATAATCCTTGCATTTTTCTGATCAATTTTAATTTTTGGATCGTTTAAATTGGTGGAAAATTGAGGGAGAAAATCAAGTTTGAAAAATATTTGATGTAATGTGCAAATCAAAAAAAATGTTAATCTAGTATTCTTCACGCGCGATTTTCTCACTCATCAAGATATCATTTCATAAAATTTTTGATCCTATCATGTTCTACTAATTTCTATCTTGAACTTTAATGTTGGAACTTTTAAACTTCATCAAGAAATGAGCAAGATATCATGCCATGAAAGTGTTGTATTGAAGCTGAAAAATCTGCATATTATGGTATTTGGTAGGGATGATGATGTGTCCTGTTTTAATTGAATATGGTTCCAGTTCCTTTTACAGCGTATTTTGGCAAAAACAGGTGTAATAGCCTTTGAATATTAATTCTTCTTTTGTTTTCTCAAATTTTATTTTAATATTTCCTTCACTTCAAAAATTATGAAAAAAATTATTTTAGACTTATTTTTAAATATATTTTCATATTTTTATTTTGATTTCATTTTTTTAAATTATTTTTCTTCATTAAATAAAATCATGTAAATAATTAGGGTTTTAATATTTCTTTTAAATCTTGAATTTTGTTTTTCTATTTCTAATAAGTAAAAAAATCATAAAATATATTTTTTGGACTCCTCTGAGTTTATTACTTGAAAATATTTTTGTCCAATTTTATAAAATTTTTGCTTACGTTTAAAAAATAATTTGTACATAATATCTTTTATTTGCATTAATTTTGTTAGTTTGTATAAATAATTTTCTATTTATTTTTTCCTTTTGAGATAAAATTCAAGAAAAATATGCTTTCTGATCCTTTTAATTTTTTTGACATTTAGGTTATTTTACATCAAATTTATTTGGCCTTTGTATCTAATTGATTAATTTGTGAACTTAATTTCCTCTTTTAGGGTTTTTGCTTGATCATGCATATTAATTGATTTAAAGTTCTAACTTCCCATGCCTATAAAATCAGAGATGAAGTTGTTTGGAGTGCTTGAACATGTTGAGGCCATAAAAATCATTTTTCTGAAATTTTACAATGTGATTTCATATTTTTCACAAATTATTTTCCAAAACCATCTATTTTAAGGCTTAAATTTGCTAGTTTCCAAGTTTGCATTTCTAAAGCAAATTTCCACCTCAATATAGGGACTCAAAATTTTATCTATGACTTTTATAGGAAATTAGGAAGTTAGGGTTTTAATTTCATAATTTTTCAAGTCATTTTCATATTTTAAAAATATTTTTGACTTAAGATTGCATTTTGGGTTTTACCTTTGATTAATGCTTGTAATTGAAAACTTTTGTACATGATTCTTGTTTGATTCTTGAAATAGCATGTGGTACTAATTTGGATCATATATTGAGACAAATTCTTCAACATCATTGGGTCTTGGGTGTTGATAGGTTGATAAACCAAATCTATTAAAATGGACGAATGATGTTGATGATATTTGAAACTCTAATCCCTTCCCTCTTCATCTTATTCCCTTTCTTATTGTTTTACATGTTATGGGATAATGATCCCTATATCATTTATCCAAACATAAAATATATAGATTGCTATTGACCGACCTCAAAATAGGTGCGACTTCTATATAAGTCCACTTACGATTGCTTAACATAGCGCTAAATTTTGTCCCGATTCGAGTAATGATCATTCGTGGCCCAAACCTATGTTTGCAAGCCCAAGTATGTCAATTTGATCCCTTTGATCTAATAACCTTGAGATTCATTGTATGGAGGCTTTGGTTCTACCAATCCTCTAATGAATCTTCATAAATTTTTGTCAACTTGGATCACTTAAACATTGTTGATCATTAAATGTTGCCTTGAGAATTTTAAATGGATGATATACTTGACAAAAAGCAAATGCAACTTACTGTTGAGAGACTTTGGTTCTACCAATCCTCTAATGAGTTCCAAATGCAAGTTTCAAGATGGTCATCCAACTAACCACTAATTCTTAACAATTGACTTTACTTTATACTTTTATTTTTATGCTTTTACTATATGTACTATTTACTTTAGCATTTATATTTCATGCTATTTTCACCTTTGCTCACTTGAGCATTTACTTTTATGTCATTTTTATTTTGCTCACTTGAGCTTTTCTTTTCTTTTTGAAGATACTTAATAATCAACATAAACCATAAAAAACTTTAATGATACTTGGACTATTTGGTTACTATCCTTGGCATTATGGAGTATTTGACTTCTTGGACTTAGGATAGAAACCTTAACTTATATTAGAGACCTTGTGACCTTAATTGATATTTTGTATGGAGTTCTTGAGGTTTACCTCAAAACATTTGGTTGTTTGTTTGTTTTGTGTGCAGGTTCTTGTGATTACATACTTTGTCTGTAATCTGGAATTCATCGGTATACAGCCGTTACTCTGCCCAATTTTTGTGAAGACTTAATACACTTGAAGTTTGGTTCTCTCAAGAAGTCTAGTATCTTTGCTTGCTTGGTTTCAATCTAAAGAATGAGAATTCTACATTGGCTCATTATGTCAATTGTTGGCTTCTTATTGGTTAGACGTTTCTTTTCCCTAACTTTTACCTTATCTTTTACCCTCCTGTACATAGGACACTCTCTTCACCCTCTCCTATTCTTTAATTTTCAAAACCTTCTCATCTTTTTCAAAATCTTCTTTTTTGTAAACTCGAATCGCTTTCATAATAAACCTCGACTTTGTCGAGTGCCTTTTCTTTTAAAACTTCTTTTCTTTAAACAAACTTCAATTCACTTAATCATACTTCGACATCTTTCAAAATTAACAAAAACACTTCAACTCATTCAAACTGTGATACGGTGGGAGAACTGACTTGGGGGTTTGCATTTTATCGCAAATGTTGCGGATAGCAAGAGTCGCCACCGACTTTTCTTTTATCCAAAAGGAAAGGTGAAAAAGCACAGGAAATACCTTTGAGATGTTTTCTTGAGTTCGGGGGGTAGATTATGAAAAGGGAAGGTATTAGCACCCTTTTCATCCATGGTTTTCCATGGGCTCTTAGTTACTTGCTTAGATCACTTTCTTTTGTTTGTTTGAAATTGTGTTTGGTGTGGTTTTGAAAGTATTTTGTAAAAGAGGCCATTCGTTTAGGCAATCTTTGTAATGATTTTCGTTCGTAAGAATGTATACAAAGATGTTTGTCTTTTGAAAATGTTTTCAATGTAAGATGTTTTTGAAATATGTGTGTTTGTTTTGAAAATAGCAAGGATAATTGTTTCGAAATAGAGCAAGTAACTAGAAGCAATCTACCTACTCAAATGTCTTTCTTGTTCATCTTCTATTCCTTTGACATTGTTGTCTTACCATTGATTTGGTAAGCAACCCTATCTTTGGATGTAAACGGGACAGGCGTGAGTCATCATATAGCCATGATTAGAAATGTTTGCAAAGTATCTTAGCATTTTGAGGGACCAAGATCATTTTGTAAGGCAACTTTTGAATAGCATCATCGAGGGACTATGATCTTTATATTTGTTTGTTTTGCCAAGATACTTCGCAGCATAATATGGCCATTTTGTTTTAGGCAACCAAGTGGAGAAACCCTAAGGATGCTTGTGTGCAAGTGTATCATTTTCAAGCTTTGATTTTGTCTTGTATTTAGGGTTTTATATTTTTGCTTTGTTTCGATCTTATCATACAAACCCTAATTACTAATCATGGTATGTAAAGCGGTAAATTGCATAATGTAAATATTACTAAGCTATTACAACAATTTTATGGGAGGGGGGAATACAAATTTGAATGGGGATTTGCAAAAATGTAAACCTAAATAAATTATTACAACCAAATCGAATTTGTACGAATTAGAATAAATAAAATACAATGATTAAAGATGCAATATAATGTACATGTAAGAAAAGGGTTTTTTTTTGTTTTATTTTTATGTAAAAGAAATTTTAATCTAAACCTAAAATTATAAGGAAAATAAATTAATTTTTTAGAAGGGAGGTTTTAACCCTAATTTCTATTTTAAAAGAAAATGAAGTTCATATATAGTATTTTTATGTAATAATAAATAATATTGTATATAAAAATATAAAGTTTTTATATATGCAAAAATAAATATGTATAAGTATAGGATGAAAAGGAAATAAATAAAATAAACTAAATATATTTTAATTATATTTCACAAGTTTATTAAGAAAATATATGATATATGTTAAAAATAAAATATATTTTTATATGAAAAATAAACTAAAATAAAATAAAAATGCAATATTATGAAATTTATATTTTTTTGGATTTTTATACATTAAAGAAAATATTAATGAAAACAAAAATAAATTAAATAAAAATGTATGGAAAATAATGGGCCAGGGGGTATAGCAAGCAGACTAGAGGCAGCATGTTAGCAAAAAAGACCATGGCCCAAATATGGAGGCCCAAACCTGCAAAAAAGCAAAAACTGGAAAAATGGGAAAAGTGTGAAAAACAAAAGTAGCGCCCAGGTTCGATCCCAGGACATGGGTCTCACCAGCGCGCTACTTTGCCACTGGGGTGGCTATACATCCATTATTTTAAGTGAAACAAAAATAACATAACATGAACAAAGTCCTTGCCTTGTATTTCATCTTCTTCCCCAAGCTTGGCCAGACGTCCTGTAACTCTCTCATTCTTCCATGAAAATGAAAACTCATAACATGAAAGTTGTAGTATTTGATCTCACGATTCTAACCATATAAGTTATGTAAGCTAACAATCAAAGATCAAAGAGAATTTTAAAAGCCCTAAATTTAAACCTAAATTTTTTAGAAACTTCAAGTTCTAAATTCTCTCAACTCAGGCCAAATAAATGTAAGATAAAGATATGTACAGTTTCGTTGCAATGGAAGCTACATTATTTATTCACAAATCATGGCCAATGGTGGCCTGTACAAGGATATAGAAGTTGAGATTTTACCTCCTTCAGTTGAAATCATGGATGGAACTGGAGTGAGTTTGATGGAGGCTTGATGCTTGCTTGAGCTTCCTTGAACTTCCCTTAATGTATTCCCACCTTTGCCTTGCTCTGAAAGTGTCTGAAACTCCTTGGCCAAGTCAACCTGCAAGCTTTGAAGACAAAAATGGCAGATGTTGGAGAAGGGGTTACAGTACAGGGATGAAGGTCTGGATTGGTTAGATATCAAGTATGTAAGATGTTTTAATGATCAAGACTTGAAACGCACGGGCCAAATGGAAGATTGGTATGCTTATGCCAAAACTGCAAGTTTTGACATTTTTCTGGTGTTTTTGAGCTTGGGAATGTTTTAGCCTTAACTAATCGTGTGTTAAGTTGTATTATGTTTGTATATTAGTATAGAATCAGTTTCATGTCAACCCTCCAACAGCTGTGCCAGTTCTAGCCTTTTTGCAACCTTTCTTACTTTTGAAGCAAAGTGAAGGGACAAGGCTTGCCATGCTTGTACTTGCTTTCTTAGGGTTGGTATATACTTGTACAACTTGCTTTAGGCCTGTAAGATTGGTATGTGCAATGGAGACAGGTGCAATGCTCAAGAATTGGAAAGTGGTAAAAGTTGAGCTTTTTCAAAATGGCAATGGTCACTTTATGCCATTTATAGAATTACAACTTGGGTAATGGCTCTAGGGCATGTATCAAAGCTTTGTCAACTGATTAAGCATTAAATTAAGGAGTTAGGAACAAGTTTGGGACTTGTAAAGCATGGATTACGCATCATAGGTACTGATTGGAACTTTGTTCTTCATGAAATGGCTTGGACAAAAAGTGAGAAAATGCCAACTTTATCTCTTCGATTCTCCCTACTCAAAAATGATCTTGAGGAGTTCTTTGACATTTTGGAAATCTTTCAATGTGCTCTATAACTCATATTTGAAATGAATTTTGAGATACCTCTTGGAACTAGGTAAAAAATTGCCATGAAGTTGGGTCCAAAACCTGCCTAAATTAGGGCAAAATTTCACTATGTTATTTAGTTCATGACCATGTATTTATAAATTTATATCTTGAGATCCAAGAATATTTAGGGAAAAATGTGTGAAGAAAATTTGTAGATTTCATGGAGGTCTACAACTTTCATGTTTGGAACTTTCCTTGAATCATTATGCATTATGGTGAAAAAATGGCCTAAAGTTGAGAAAAAATAAGAAATTTTCTATACTTAGAAAATTTCTAAGTTAAGAAAATTTTCAAATTTAAACCCTAATCTTCAAATTTGGATTTCTTGATGAACAGGTTTCACATTTTGACATTTTTTGATGAATTATGACCCTTGGCACTTGATTTTGACCAAAAAGTCAAAGTTTGACTTTTTAGTGTACAATTGACTTTTGATTAGTTGACTGCAAATTTTATTTGTCAATCCAATGAAATTGAAATGTTTTGAGCCATGTAATTAAGTGAAGATGATGCAATTGAATCCTTGAAATCATGTTTTAACTCAATTGGTCATTTGCTAGGTCAAAAACTAGAAATTGCCTTTCCTTAGTCAAAATCCTAATTTTGACCATTTTGCCCTTTTGGTGATTTGATCAAATTTCTTGAGGAATTATGATCCAAACTTGACCAAATGATACATATAAGTTTAAAATGTTGATGTGGATAAAAAATTATGAAGTTTGACTGTAAATTGGCCATGGTTGACTTTTTCCCCAATACAATTGAATTTTAGGTCAACTGTCCAATTGACTGATCAAAAATATGGTTCAAGGCTTGAAACTTGTCATGAGTGATCTTAGGGGTCCATAATGATGTTTGAAATTCATATGAAGCATTGATAGTTCAAAAATCCTTGTGCAAACTCAAACCCTAATTTTGGGTTATCAGTGCAAGATGATATGTCTTAAGCTGACCAAACCCTAATCCAGTCTTGAGTCAAAGAGATCTTGTGAGAAAAGTTTTGATAAATGAGAGGGAAAATTTTGGGGTACAACAGTTGCCCCTGTTCAATCTTCTTAAACCTGATGAGTTAGATTGGCGAGTCTTGCCATTCGTGACTCGAAGGTGAAAGATGATTGGACACTAGAGTGCCTAGAAATTTGCACTCGACGATGCGATGGTAGAAGGAATGGGCTTAAAGATGCCATTTGGAGAAGTGATAAAATCTTGTTGGAGATGGGCTTGTAGATGCCATCCAAAAATGTTTGTTGAATTGTAAGTTGTAAGTCGAAAGAATAAGTATCAGAATGGTGTCCGTGTCTGGAGCGTATCTGAACTGTATCTGATCTGGAAATCTTGAATGAGTATTAGAATGGTGTCCGTGTCTGGAGCGTATCTGAAATGTATCTGAAACCTAAATCTGAATGAGTAACAGAATGGCATCCATGTCTGGAGCATATCTGAAATGTATCTGAAAGCTGAATCTGAATGAGTAACATAATGGCATCCATGTCTGGAGCGTATATGTACTGTATCTGAACTTGAAATCTGAGTGAGTATTAGAATGGCATCCGTGTCTGGAGCATATCTATACTGTATCATGAAAGTTGAATCTGAATGAGTAACAAAATGGCATCCGTGTCTGGAGCGCATCTGAACTGTATCTGAAAGCTGAATCTGAATGAGTAACAGAATGGCATCCATGTCTGGAGCGTATCTGTACTGTATCTGAACTTGAAATCTGAATGAGTAATAGAATGGCATTTGTGTCTGGAGCGCATCTGAACTGTATCTGAAAGCTGAATCTGAATGAGTAACAGAATGGCATCCGTGTCTAGAGCGTATCTAAACTTGTATCATGATTGCATATTGTTAATGGTAGCTGTTAATCTTATCCTGAAAAGGGTAAAACGTTAGCTGGAACACAAAATTATGTTGCATGAAATGTATAATGCAATATATGTGTTTTATCAATGTTTATGATATATGGATGTAATGTATGCGCATGTAAGCTGATTTACTGTATTGCTGTTTGATTGAGGAAAATAAATCCTTGACTGCTGCTGAGGATATATGGATTCTTCAATGTCTCGAGACTGAAGTACTGATGAACTCTTTGCTGAGAGAAGTAAATTCTGTTGTGAGGGCAACATCATGTACTGCTTACAAGATTTGCTAGGGGAATCCAGAGAAATTTGACGATCTCTACTGGATTAATAATTTGAAATTTATTCCGCTAGGGATCTAAATGACGTACTGTGGGGATTGGTTATGGAATAGCCTAGAGACGTTTTCCTATCCTTTCAACCTATTAGTAATTGTCTTTCTCATTTTGTTTATTTGTAAACAGTAATTATGTTCAAATGCATATGTTCATTAATGAATCATTAGACGTTTTTGCAAATAAAACACAAGTGTAAAAAAGACAAATAGTTTTCTGTACTTTCAAAGAGATATCTTTGTATTTAACTTTGAATAAGTATTTTCTACAAAGGAGGCAGACACCCTAGTAAGAGGATGGTGCCATAAAAGTAAGAAAAATTTATACAAAGAAAGATAGCTATGTGTGATAATCCCATGGGGTTCCCATTCTGCTATAGCCTTCGTATCTCCGAACATCTTGTCTATTTTTTGCTTCGTCCGAAGATGATTGAATTGATCAGAAACTCCAAGTTTTGCTAGTGGAAGTCAAGAAATTGTCCTCAAAGTGATCCGACGGGACATAGTCATACGCTTTAATTCCCTAACTTTTTCCTGGACCACCCTTTTGGGTTTTCAGTCCACCGGGAAACCCTTTTTTGCCCAAGTCGCCATTTCAGGTTTTCAACTTGCCGGGTGTACATATTTTTTTTATTTTATCCCTAAATTTTGCCCGAACCTTTTGGTTCGCCGGGATGCCCTTTTTTTTCCTTGGTGTGTCAACCTAGCGGGTCTCTTATGCGTAGTATCTTTTAACTATGTCCGCGTTCGCAGGGTGTGGCGGGTCATCGCCATCCATGGTGGTTAAGATCATTTCCCCACCGGAGAATATGTTCTTGATTACAAATGGTCCTTCATAGGTAGGAGTCCATTTGCCCCTGGGATCACTTTGTGGTAAGATAATGCGTTTGATCACTAGATCTCCAACTTGATATACTTGGCGTCTGACTTTCTTGTTGAAAGCCTTGATCATCCGTTTTTGATACATCTGACCATGGCAAACAACAGTAAGTCTCTTTTCATCAATTAAGTTCAGTTGATCAAGTCGAGTCTGGATCCAATTGTGCTCACTTAAACCTGCATCCCTCATAATTCTCAAAGAGGGGATCTGAACCTCAATAGGCAAGATAACCTCCATGCCATAAACCAAGGAATAGGGTGTTGCCCCAGTTGACGTGCGAGCCGTGGTACGATACCCGTGGAGAGAAAACGGTAGCATCTCATGCCAGTCCTTGTAGGTGACTGTCATTTTCTGTATGATCTTTTTAATGTTTTTATTTGCAGCCTCAACAACACCATTCATCTTTGGCCGATAGGGGAAAAATTGTGATGCTAAATCTTGAACTGCTCGCACAAGGCAGTGATCATAGTATTGTTAAGTTTTGTACCATTATCAGTGATGATCCTTTCTGGGATACCGTACCGGGCAACAACATTCTAAGTAACAGATGCGAAGGAAGCTGCTTCGACCTATTTTGTAAAATAGTCAATGGTCACTAGAATTAAGTGGTGTCCATTGGAGGTTGTAGGCTTGATCTCCCCAATCATGTCGATTCCACACATAGCAAAGGGCCAAGGATCCGTCAAGACATTCAGAGGAACCGGAGGTACGTGCACCTTGTCCGTATAAATCTGACACTTATGACAGGTTCGAGAGTGTTGATAGCAGTCTGCTTCCATGGTAGACCAATAATAGCCTGCCCGTAGGATTTTCTTTGCCATCGTATGCCCACTGGAGTGAGTGCCAAAAGTACCTTCATGTAATTCAGCCATGATCTTTTCAGCCTCAATCTTATCCATACACCGGAGCAGAATGGAGTCACGGTTGCGTTTGTACAGGATGCCATTACTCAGGAAGAACTTAGCAGAGAATCTCCTTAAGAACTTTTTATCATTGATTGAATCTCCTTCTGGATATTCTTGAGCCTCGAGATACCTCTTGACTTCATGAAACCAAGGCTGGTCCACTACTTCTTCAGTATTAATCTTGTGACAGTGTGCTGGTTCATCCATTCGTTCAATGGTGATCTGGGGAGCCTCGTTATCCCAATTAAGTTTAAATATAGATGACATTGTGGCTAGAGCATCTGCTAGCTGATTTTCTTCTCGCAGGAAATGCTCGAAGGTAATCTGTTCAAAATGTGGTAGCAATGTCAAAACATGTTCTTTGTAAGGGATAAGGTTTGTATGTTTAGTGTCCCATTCTCCTTTGATCTGACTGATGACCAAAGCTGAATCTCCAAACACATCTAAAGATTTGATTCCCAAGTCTATGGCAGCCTTGAGACCGAAGATGCATGCTTCGTACTCCGCCATATTGTTCGTACAATTGAAGCAAAGTCTGGCAGTAAGGGGAGTATGACACCCTTCCGGAGATATGAGTACAACGTCGATACCATTACCAAGTCCATTGGATGCCCCATCAAAGAACAGGGTCCATCGGGATCCTTGTTCAGGTCCGTCATATGGCCTGATTTCTTCACAGTTGTCTAATGTCATGATGTCTTCATCCGGGAATTCAAATTTCATGGACTGATAATCTTCTATAGCTTGATGAGCAAGATGATCAGCTAGCACACTGCCCTTTATAACTTTCTGGGTAGTGTACTGTATGTCATATTCTGTTAGGATCACCTGGCATCTAGCTATCCTCCCAGACAGAGCATGCTTTTCGAAGATGTACTTTATCGGATCCATCTTAGATATCAACAAAGTAGTATGAGTCAACATATACTGTCTTAGCCGGCGAGCAGCCCATGCCAGAGCACATCAAGTTTTCTCAAGCAGTGAATATCTGGTTTCACAGTCGGTAAACTTTTTGCTCAGGTAGTAAATAGCGTGCTCTTTTTGGCAAGACTCGTCATGCTGCCCCAATACACACCCCATTGAGTTCTCTAAAACGGTCAGATACATGATCAGTGGTCTTCCCTCGACTGGTGGCATCAAAACATGAGGCTCTTGTAGGTACTCTTTGATTTTGTCAAAAGCAGTCTGACATTCATCATTCCATCTGACTACTTGATCTTTCTTCAATAGTTTGAAGATTGGCTCACAAGTAGCTGTTAGGTGAGAAATGAATCTGGCAATATAGTTCAGGCGTCCCAAGAATCTTCTGACTTCCTTCTCAGTACGAGGAGCAGGCATTTCTTGTATCGCTTTAACCTTGACAAGATCAACCTCGATGCCTTTGTTGCTGACAACGAAACCTAAGAGTTTACCGGACCGGACTCCAAATGTGCACTTGTTTGGATTCAATCTTAGTTTGTACTCCTTCAACCTCTCAAACAACTTTTGCAAATGATCAAGGTGCTCCTCTTCAGTTTGTGATCGGGCTATCATGTCATCTACATAGACCTCTATCTCATGATGTATCATATCATGAAATAAGGCTACCATGGCGCGTTGATAGGTTGCCCCAACATTCTTTAGTCCGAATGGCATCACTTTGTAGCAGAATATGCCCCATTGTGTGACAAATTTAGTTTTCTCCCTATCCTCAGGTGCCATTTTGATTTGGTTATAACCTGAGAATCCGTCCATAAAGGAAAACACTTTGTGCTGGGCCGTATTGTCGACCAGGATATCGATGTGGGGGAGTGGAAAATCATCTTTAGGGCTGGCCCTATTTAAATCTCTATAATCCACGCACATCCGTACTTTGCCATCCTTTTTAGGCACGGGAACAATGTTGGCAACCCATTGAGGATAGGAGGTGACAACCAAGAATCCCGTATTGAATTATTTCATGACTTCCGCTTTGATCTTCTCTGACATGTTAGGTCTCATGCGGCGGACTTTTTGTTTCACTGGTGGACAGTCTTCTCTTTTGGGTAGACGATGTACCACGATGTCTGTATCAAGTCCTGGCATGTGTTCGTATGACCAGTCAAAGATCTCAACATAATCATGCAATAGCTGAATTAGACGCTTCTTGACACTTGGCTCTAGGTTAGCACCCACCTTGATTTCCTTTTTATCTTCCTTGGTACCCAAATTGATTGTATCCAACGGTTCCTCATGAGGCTGAATAGCTCTTTCCTCTTGTTGTAGTAGTCTGGCCAATTCCCCTGGTACTTCACAATCTTCCTCACCTTCGCATTCGGCTTGGTAGATTAGATCTTCAGAGTCACTAAAGGCCATAGCAGTATCGTTACCCATGGGATCCGGAATGGAGGGGTACCTGCATTTGTGTGTGTGTGTAAGGGTATAGCCATCTTTAAACAATAAAAATGTAAAAGAAAGACAATGAGCACAAAAGGTTTGTATGTGAAAAACGTCCATGATTCATTGAATGTCATATGAAGATGAAATAAAAACCCTTACAAATGGACCATTGTGTCTCGGGTAAGACACAAGGTTTTTAATGTGCGAATTGTTTGTGAATATTACAAGTGCAACAGAAATGTAAAGGATAAATTACTGAGAGATGAAAGTTATTGGGATAAAGTCTCTGGCTTCCCAATTGCGAAGTCCTCCGTTGACAGTAGGAAATATCCAATCCTCCAAGCTTCCATCTTCTTCCTTATCTTCCAATGTGTTGACCTCTTGGTTTCTAATCTTCAGAGGTGGCCCTCCAGCACGGGCACGACGCACAACCTTCTGAGCATTTGAAGTAAACCCTAAGCCAAACTTGTCAGATTTATACGGAATGTATGGAAGCTACCCCCAGATGGTGCATCCATCCTCTTCTACTAATGCCTTGGCGTCTCTTAGAGATGACATCCAAAGTGGAGTTCTTGTGATCTTGGGGATCTGGGACACCGCCTTGGTTACATCTACCTCTTGAGAGACTTCTTCGAAATGTTGAAAAGGAGTTTCAATGAACTCGCCATCCAACTCCACATATCGGAAAGAATTTAGATGGCTAATCATGTACTCTTCCTCTCCGTGGATAGTGATGATCTTTCCATGGACCGGGTATTTCAGAATCTGGTGTAGTGTAGAGGTGACAGCACCAGCATTATGGATCCAGGGCCGTCCTAACAGACATGAGTAAGAGGGACGGATGTCCATTACATAGAAGGTTGAGTTAAAAGTCTGAGTTCCCACCTTTATGGGGATGTCCACCTCCCCGTGGACCATCCTCTTTGAGCCATCAAATGCTCTTACAACTATGTTACTGGGTTTCAAAGTCAGTCCTTCGCAATCCAATCTGTCAAGAGCTTTCTTCGGTAAAACATTCAAAGATGAGCCCGTGTTCACCAAGACATGGGCCATAGTCGTTCCTCTACACTCCACAGAGACATGTAATCCCTCGTTGTGCTTTCTCCATCTTGGTGTCAAATCAGCATCAGAGAAGCCTAGACCATTATCAGCTGTCAAACTGGCCACACAATCTTGGAACTAGTTAGCAGATGTCTCTTGTGGCACATAGGATGTCTTCAGAAACTTCACCAGAGCTTTCGCATGTGCCTCAGAACACAGCAACAATGCTAGCATGGAGATCTTTGAGGGAGTTTGACCCAACTGTTCAACCACATCATAGTCACTCTTCTTTATTATTCTCAGGATCTCCTCCATTTCTTTCTTGGAGGTTCCAGGTATAGTCATTGATTGAGCCTTCGTCCGGACAGACTCTTCTTGAATACTTTTTCCTCAAATTTCAGCGGTAGAAGTGTTGGTAGGGATAACAGCAGGGGTTGTGTCGTCTTTGTTAACAAGAGCACTTGCAGATATGATTATTGGTACAGAGGTAATCTTCAGAACAACCACGGGTCCAAAAACTGCCTTTGGTGGGGAAATCTCTGGAGAGAAGATTCTACCGCTACGGGTAATCTTACTAGTTCCGACAATATTACTAATGTTGGAATCTTCTTCTTCGGAGCTCACTCCTTCGGCGGTCAGCCCATCTTGTTTGATACCATGGTAGTAGATTTCTCCATCGTAATTCCACGATACTGTTTTGTCTGATTCATACGGGACTGGCCCGAGCATTGTGATTATAAGAGGAGTAGTCTTTGGAACCGATGTAATCCTAACGGGTCTTTTGGGGACCCTGGAAGGATTGGCGGAGATGGTTATGATTGAAACGTCTTCAACAGGAACAGGTGAAACATGAGCATTTTCAAACAGAATCTCTTGGTTGTCTATCAAGCGTTGAATGCCTGTCTTCAACAAAGAGAAAACAATTGGTGAGGATAAGCAAAGATGGCAGTCTTCATTACAACCTGGGAATATACCAGCTTTCAACAAGTTTATCTTAATGATTGGGAGCGGAGTCAAGAGTTCATCCACTGTGGTAACAAACAAATCTTCTTCGATAGCATTGGCGTTGTGACCATGCCTAGGCATAAGACCGGAAATGAAATTTGGTTTCTCGGGCGCATCAAACTTAATTTCTTTTGCATCTATAAGGTCTTGAATTTTGTTTTTCAAGGCCCAACAATTGTTAGGGTTGTGACCTGGACTTTCAGAATGATATGCGCATCTGGCATTTGGGTGATAATGAGGGGACACCGTGTTGGGATTCTTTGGAGCTTCTTTTAAAGTTACCAGATTAGACTTCAGAAGATGTGGTAAAACCTGGGCTAGAGTCATATTAATTTTGGTGAATTGCCGGACTGGCCTTTCCACCCTCGGTTGGTTACTTCTTGGTTGATCAGATGTAGGCTTTGGGATCATAATGGCCCCTACCATGGGTCGGCGCTCAGCTCTCCCTTGGTTCCTTTATGGATAAACAATAGATACCTCCTTCTTTCTGGTGAAAGGCTTTCTCACAGCTGTAGAGGCAGACGAATCCTTCTGAATCTTTCCACTTTTTATGCCAGCTTCCACCCTCTCTCTGGTTAATATTAACTCAGTAAACCCAACAGATGAGCTCCCAATCAAATGATTGAAGAAAGGGCCCGATAGAGTTCCTAAGAGCATATCCACCAACTCCCTTTCAGACAGAGGGGGTTGCACTCTCCCAGCTAGATCTCTCTATTTCTGCGCATAATATTTGAAACCCTCATTTGAAGCCATAGCCATACTCTGAAGTTGAGTACGGGTAGGCGTCAAATCTGCATTATACTGGCATTGTTTATAGAAAGATGCGGTAAGGTCTTCCCAGTTATGGACGTCGGCCCTTTCCAATTGGTAAAACCAATCGAGTTGTGTTCCAGATAAACTATCTTAGAAAGAATGCATCCACGGGTCTTTATCGGCAGAGTGCGACTGAATCTTTCTCACGTATGATCGGAGGTGTATTTTAGGACATGACACCCCATCATATTTTGCAAACAATGGCACTTTGAACTTTAGTGGGATCACAATTCCCGATACTAGCCCCAATTCTTCAAAGTCTAGACCTGGTACCCTTTGTATTTCCATAGCGCTTAAACGCTCTTCAAGATGTCTGTACTTATCATCAGTCAGAGGGTACTATTCCTCAGAGTAGTCTTCTTCTTCTTCCTCCTCTTCAGATTCTGACGGAACCGCTGTTTCTTTTCCTTTTCCTTCTCCTTCCCCGGAAGTGGTTGCAAAATTCAAGGTTCTTCTAGTTTGTACCTGAAACCTTCTCCCCATGTTCAAAACCCCAGTGGCTTTCTTTGTTTTCTTCTTTCTTTCTTTAGCTAATAGAGTCTTCAACTCATCTTGCCCCCTGGCTAGGGTCATGAGTAACTGTTGAAACTGCATGTTTTGAGTATGAAGATATTTGACTGTATGTTTGAGATCCATCTTACTGAAATAAACAGTAGAGAGATGAGGAAACTCGTTGCAAAAGACCTGTTTATGTTATGATGAATGATATGTATACATGCAATGCTTTCAAGGATTAAAAAAATTCAAATTCGTTTTAAACAAAAAGAAACACACGTTATATTAATAAGATAGAGTTGAGTACATCAATGCCCCTTGGGAAAAATAATACAATACTCTAAGATAAAAAATTAGTTTGCATCCTCTTTGGTGCTATGTAGGCATTTAGAGTCTGCTCCTCATGAAGTAGCCTAGTGAGTTCCAAAACCTTCTTCTCACTTGCGTAGAATTGGGCTTCGAAAGTATCTCGCTCTCCTTTGAGCTGTATCCAATCCCTTTGTAGGTCTTCAAGAGACGTGGGCATGTCAGGATGTAGGGTGATGTATGGAACTTCTCCTTCCTTAACAGGCTCAATAATCACCGGGAGAATGGAAGGATAAGGCATCATAAGACTTTGAGCGCGGGTTCGTACCCACTTGAGGTAAGGCTCAAGAGGGATGTAATTCTTGTGTCCCAAAGTCTTACTATCCACCTTGTTTAGCATCCTCCATGCTCGGATGAATCTCTGGCGAAGTCCTTGATCGTCGTTGTCATAGTCGAATACCAAGCCTTAAATCAGCATCTCATGTGGGTCATCCTTTCGGGCATAACCAAACTGTCTTAAAGCTAAACATGGGTTGTAGGTGATGCCTCCCCTAATTCCAAGTAAAGAGACATTATGGAATTCCCCACAACGGTCAATAATGATAACATTCTCTTTGGATCGAGAGCACCAATGAATATCTGAATGTTTGAGTGTCATTAACCTTTGTGACCACCTTAATCCTTGCTCATTCTTTAAGACTGATTGGGGAAGATGAGAAATAAACCATCTTTCCAGGAGGGGAGTGAAACACATAAGGACACCTCTTTTCCTCATTGTGCGAGTGTGAAAAGAGTGCAGGATATCCCCTAGTAATGTAGGAATCAGATTGCGTGACATGAAGATTTTGATGGCACTCACATCTATGAGTTGGTCAGGATTGGGAAACAAGACCATCCCATAGATAAGAAGAGACACAATCTCCTCAAAAGCTTGCAAGTCTAGGGAATTCCAACAGCTTTGTGCCTTCTCAAACAGAAATTTTGCTAAGAAGCCTTTGACACCACTTCTAGTTTCCCAATGAGTTATGACATCAGATGAGTGCAAGTGCAGAGCTTGAGCAATCTCTTCTGGCTTTAGATCTCTTTCCGTACCGTTGAAAGGTAGTTGATTGAGAATAGGAATCCTCAAGAGTTGAGAGAATTCTTCCAAAGTAGGCACAAGTTAATAGTCAGGAAATGTGAAGCAATGATGCAAAGGATCAAAGAACTGGAAGAGCACTTTCATCATATCCTCCTCTGTGTTGGAGGTGACCAAGTTGAGTAGACGACCATGCCTCTCGGTGATTGGAGAGTTCTCAGGGATCCTTGAAGCTAGCTCCTTGAGTTGTGGAGGAATTCTTACAAGGTTGATTTGGATAGTTTTCCTGCGAAGTGAATCCATATCCTACAAAACAAGAACAAAGATGAATCTCCAAAATCCTTGAAATGGTTAGTGGATTCATATGATGTTCATAATGTCCATGATATTATGTACAAGTATGCATATATAAGCAAATCAAACAAGTTCTTAGTTTAGGCTTGCATGAGGTTTTATAGGTAAGTACCCTCTTGAAGTTTAGTTGGCTCAACCTGTCCTAATAATAGTAACCGAGTTCTAAGGAGCTCAATATCACTGGATCGTTTCCTTGGTCATTGTTTCAGCTCAAGCCTCTTTAATGGCGACCGAAATATCCCAAGAAACCAACCCTCAATGAGTGTAGTATCGAGTATCTACCAACTTCGGACTGCACCAAAGCCGGTCATCTTACTACATCCTAAAGGCCAAGTTGGTCAAGTAAAGGGTTCTAGAAGTTCATTAGTGCTTCATGACATCACTCAGCGGCCCCGTATTCTCTTTAATTAACTCAAAGGCTACCAGTACCCACAAATATGTCACACTAACATAGCTATTGCTTAGACCATGTCGGTATACCCCGCACAGTTTCCATAACGTATTGCTATTTACCTATAATGTTTCCCAAATCCGGTTGGAGGATTCAAACCCAAATAAAGAACCATAATGTAAAGCAAACAAGTCAAACAAATGTAAGCAAATAAATGTGATCTAAACCTTAAGGTAACCCCACTTCTATAATAGTCCCCAGTAGAGTCTCCAGTTCTGTGATACGGTGGGAGAACTGACTTGAGGGTTTGCGTTTTAACGCAAATGTTGCGGATAGCAAGAGTCGCCACCGACTTTTCTTTTATCCAAAAGGAAAGGTGAAAAAGCACAGGAAAGTCCTTTGAGATGTTTTCTTGAGTTCGGGGGGTAGATTATGAAAAGGGAAGGTATTAGCACCCTTTTCATCCATGGTTTTCCATGGGCTCTTAGTTACTTGCTTAGGTCACTTGCTTTTGTTTATTTGAAATTCTGTTTGGTGTGGTTTTGAAAGTATTTTGTAAAAGAGGCCATTCGTTTAGGCAATATTTATAATGATTCTCGTTCGTAAGATGTTTTGAAAATGTGTGTGTTTGTTTTGAAAATAACAAGGATAGTTGTTTCGAAATAGAGCAAGTAACTAGAAGAAATCTACCTACTCAAATGTATTTCTTGTTCATCTTCTATTCCTTTGACATTGTTGTCTTACCATTGATTTGGTAAGCAAACCTATCTTTGGATGTAAACGGGACGGGCGTGGGTCATCGTATAGCCATGATTAGCAATGTTTGCAAAGTATCTTAGCATTTTGAGGGACCAAGATCATTTTGTAAGGCAACTTTTGAATAGCGTCATCGAGGGACTATGATCTTTATATTTGTTTGTTTTGCCAAGATACTTCGCATGCATAATATGGCCATTTTGTTTTAGGCAACCAAGTGGAGAAACTCTAAGGATGCCTGTGTGCAAGTGTATCATTTTCATGCTTTGATTTTGTCTTGTATTTAGGGTTTTCTATTTTTTCTTTGTTTCGGTCTTATCATACAAACCCTAATTACTAATCATGGCATGTAAAGTGGTAAATTGCATAATGTAAATATTACTAAGCTATTACAACAATTTTATGGAAGAGGGGAATACAAATTTGAATGGGGATTTGCAAAAATGTAAACCTAAATAAATTATTACAACCAAATCGAATTTGTACGAATTTGAATAAATAAAATACAATATTTAAAGATGCAATATAATGTACATGTAAGAAAAAGGGGTTTTTTGTTTTATTTTTATGTAAAAGAAATTTTAATCTAAACCTAAAATTATAAGGAAAAGAAATTAATTTTTTAGAAGGGGAGGTTTTAACCCTAATTTCTATTTTAAAAGAAAATGAAGTTCATATATAGTATTTTTATGTAATAATAAATAATATTGTATATAAAAATATAAAGTTTTTATATATGCAAAAATAAATATGTATAAGTATGGGATGAAAAGGAAATAAATAAAATAAACTAAATATATTTTAATTATATTTCACAAGTTTATTAAGAAAATATATGATATATATTAAAAATAAAATATATTTTTATGTGAAAAATAAACTAAAATAAAATAAAAATGCAATATTATGAAATTTATTTTTATTTTTTGGATTTTTATACATTAAAGAAAATATTAATGAAAACAAAAATAAATTAAATAAAAATGTATGGAAAATAATGGGCCAGGGGGTATAACAAGCATACTAGAGGCAGCATGTTAGCAAAAAAGACCATGGCCCAAATATGGAGGCCCAAACCTGCAAAAAAGCAAAAACTGGAAAAATGGGAAAAGTGTGAAAAACAAAAGTAGCGCCCAGGTTCGAACCTAGGACATGGGTCTCACCAGCGCGCTACTTTGCCACTGGGGTGGCTATACATCCATTGTTTTAAGTGAAATGAAAATAACATAACATGAACAAAGTCCTTGCCCTGTACTTCATCTTCTTCCCCAAGCTTGGCCAGACGTCCTGTAACTCTCTCATTCTTCCATGAAAATGAAAACTCATAACATGAAAGTTGTAGTATTTGATCTCACGATTCTAACCAAATAAGTTATGTAAGCTAACAATCAAAGATCAAAGAGAATTTTAAAAGCCCTAAATTTAAACCTAAATTTTTCAGAAACTTCAAGTTCTAAATTCTCTCAACTCAGGCCAAATAAATGTAAGATAAAGATATGTACAATTTCGTTGCAATGGAAGCTACATTATTTATTCACAAATCATGGCTAATAGTGGCCTGTACAAGGAGATAGAAGTTGAGATTTTACCTCCTTCAGTTGAAATCGTGGATGGAACTGGAGTAAGTTTGATGGAGGCTTGATGCTTGCTTGAGCTTCCTTGAACTTCCCTGAATGTATTCCCACCTTTGCCTTGCTCTGAAAGTGCATGAAACTCCTTGGCCAAGTCAACCTGCAAGCTTTGAAGACAAAAATGGTAGATGTTGGAGAAGGGGTTACAATACAGGGATGAAGGTATTGATTGGTTAGATATCAAGTATGTAAGATGTTTTAATAATCAAGACTTGAAACGCACGGGCCAAATGGAAGATTGGTATGCTTATGCCAAAACTGCAAGTTTTGAAAGTTTTCTGGTGTTTTTGAGCTTGGGAGTGTTTCAGCCTTAACTAATCGTGTGTTAAGTTGTATTATGTTTGTATATTAGTATAGAATCAGTTTCATGTCAACCCTCCAACAGCTGTGCCAGTTCTAGCCTTTTTGCAACCTTTCTTGCTTTTGAAGCAAAGTGAAGGGACAAAGCTTGCCATGCTTGTACTTGCTTTCTTAGGGTTGGTATATACTTGTACAATTTGCTTTAGGTCTGTAAGATTGGTATGTGCAATGGAGATAGGTGCAATGCTTAAGAATTGGAAAGTGGCAAAAGTTGAGCTTTTTCAAAATGGCAATGGTCACTTTATGCCATTTATGGAATTACAACTTGAGTAATGGCTCTAGGGCATGGATCAAAGCTTTGTCAACTGAGTGCGCATTAAATTAAGGAGTTAGGAACAAGTTTGGGACCTGTAAAGCATGGATTAGGCAGCATAGGTACTGATTGGAACTTTGTTCTTCATGAAATGGCTTGGACAAAAAGTGAGAAAATGCCAACTTCATCTCTTCGATTCTCCCTACTCAAAAATAATCTTGAGGAGTTCTTGGTGTTGGCTGAAGATTTTGATGATATTATTAGAAGCAAAGTAAGTTGGACGTTTCGATTGAAATGAAACAAAATGTCATGTTTCGAAATGGTAGAAGCAGTGCTTCGAATGGGCATATCAAAGCTTGGAGCTTCGAGTGACAGTTAGGAAAATATATTCAAAGAAGTCTCGAAATAAAAGCTGTGTCTAAGAAATGCGTTCGAAGCGAAGAAGTGCCAAAACATTTGAAATTCAAATGCAAGCGGGATGTTCGAAATTTGAAATATATGCGCTGGAGCATTCGAAGACGCGTGGAAGCAAGAGAGAGGCATTGCTCTGCATGTTCTGAACGTGGCAGAATCTTATAGCAAGACCGTTATGGTCGAAGTAGTATAAATAGAAGTCTTAGCATTAGGATTTCGTGTGTCATATCTATTGTACAAAAAACTCAGTAAACATTCAAATTACCACATGGCTAGGGAAACGAATGCACGAGCAATGTACGTATGATAACACCACATGTTTATGATTTAATGAAAACTCTTTATCATTTCCAGTACTTTCCTTTATCTTTATGTCAATACCATTTACAAGCTTTTGCAGTTAAAATATTTTCATTCGAGATCTTTTTACTGATGCCTTACATTTAAATGCTTTCTTTTCATTTCAAATACTTTACATTTCAGAAACTGTTATACATTTCATGCCTTTATCTTCAAGTTTTTATCATTCGAACACTTTTTTTTTACTTAAAGTCATTTTACAGTTTTCTTGCATTTAAACGCTTTCTTCATATTTCGAATCTTTTACATTCCAGAGAATCTTTTACATTAACTGTTTTTATGCTTCGAAGTCATTTACTTGTCTTTTATGCAGTTTTTACATGTCTTTACAATTGACCTTTATTCATGCAATTTAGTTTCACGCACATTTACTTGATCACACCTTTAGATTTTTCGAAGTAAGTTAAGCACCTACACAACATTCTAAATACCAACCATAAATACCAGTTCGATCATGAGAGTTACCCTAATGACCAACACGTCCTAGGATCAATCTAGTCGATCCTGCGAGTTACCAGAGAAATTGAATAGCAGTCAGTAAGATTATTCGATAGTTTAGAGGACTAGCGGTTGTTTACCAGAAATCACTGTAAACAAATTGGCACACCCGGTGGGACAAATAGTTGGCCATTACGGAATTTAGAACAAAATAAAGATTGTTGAGACTTAACCATTATAAAAATACCCTCTGAGTGATAAGTTTGTTGTTTTATGAACCTAAGAAGTGGTAAAATAACCAATAGCAACCAACCCTTATCCAGAAGAAAACGTTTGAACAAGATGTCTAATTTTGACAATCAACAAGGGGAACAAAATGGCCCACATACAACAGGAACTAATATGTCCGCTTCGAAGGGAACATCTAATGTGATCCCTTCGAATGTACAGTCTGTTGCATCCTCTAACAGTAATATAGCCACTAATGGAATAAGCGGCATATCAACTAATAGTTCGATCCTAGGAAGTACTGGAACCATTGGTTATCCTGGGGGATTCGTCCCACCATCAGGGACACAAACCCATTTCGCCACCCCACTAACTAGACCACCCAGTTTCGATGGTAATAGAACCAGAAACTCCTCTTATGGAATGCCAACATCTTTTATGGCAGGCTTACACAATTCCACGTCGAATTCATCACCACAATTAGGGTCTAGATCTGGGGCAAATCAGTTTATGACGAATAACCAAGGGTCAGTGGGTTATAGCGCAATGCCTATTTTAACCATAGAAAACCAGTTGGCTTTTAGGCAATTGATGGATGACAGTAACCATAATATGATAGGGGTGTTAGCACAAACTATGCAGAAAATATTTGCCCCAATAGTACAAAATGTGACTGTGACAAACAGAGAAAACGCATATAACATGAGTCAAATAGCAGATTTCTTTGCTCCCCCAGAGAGGCGTAGGCAGAATCAGGCGGGAGTTCGAGCGAACGTACCTATTATGGAACAAGTTGCTAACGATGCAACCTATAGACCACCCAGAGAAGAAGTTAACTTGGGGGCAAGGGCACGAAGGTTAGAAGACCCAATGATCCAAGGCCCACAAAGGGAAATTATGGAACCAGGGGCAAGGGTCGAAAGGATGGAAGTCCCAGAGTTTTGAGAAGAACAACCTAGGGGGGTTGTCATGGTGGGTCGAAATCAAGATGCTGATGCAGTCGTTTATAGAATTCGAAACGATAACATCTTGGCAGAAAATAATTTAACCACCATGATATAGAGAGTCATGGCCCAGAATGGCCTCAAAACAGGGATTAGAAGGCCAAATTATGCTTCCCCTATATTAGATTACATAATGCATACTGATTTACCAAGGGGATACAAAGTCCCTAAGTTTACAAAGTTTGCTGGGGATACCAATGAGTCAACAGTCAAGCATATAGCCAGATATCTAACCGAAGCGGGAGATATAGCCAATAATGAAGACCTCAGGATCAAATACTTCCCAAGTTCCCTGACTAAAAACGCCTTCACGTGGTTCACCACTTTGCCTCCTGGGTTCATTGATACTTGGGCTCTTTTAGAGAGATTATTCCATGAACAGTTTTACATGGGACATTCAAAAAGAAGTTTGAAGGAATTAGCCAGTGTCAAGAGAAAGTTCACTGAACCCATAGATGATTATCTGAATAGATTCAGGCTTTTGAAATCCAGATGTTACACAGTAGTGCCTGAACATGAGTTAGTCGAAATGGCCGCTGGTGGCTTGGATTACTCCATTCGAAAGAAACTAGACACTCAATATTTGAGGGATATGGCTCAGTTAGCCGATAGGGTTCGACAGGTCAAAAGGCTAAAGGCCGAAAAGGCCAGAGTCTTTAAAAATAACAAGAAGGAAAGGATCTCCTATGTTGGAACTGAGGAAGCAGAAGATTATCCTGAATTCGAATTCGAAGAGGTCGAAATCGACCTCGCTGAATTAAAACAGGCACCACCTTACTCCTGCAAACTATTAGTTCCCACAAAAGGGAAAGAAATTGTTGAAAATGAGAAAAGTGACAAATTCCCAAAGAAGGTTTATACCTTCGATGTCACTAAGTGTGACGAGATTTTTGATTTACTTGTCAAAGATGGCCAACTCATTGTGCCATCAAATGTCAAAATACCTCCTTTGGATCAAAGAAAGAAAAGAGGATTTTGCAAATATCATAGTTTCCTAGGCCACAAAACCTCACAGTGTTTTCTTTTCAGGGACCTAATTCAGAATGCAATTAAAGATGGCAGACTGAAGTTTGTTGATAAAGCAAAAATGAAAGTGGACGAAGATCCTTTGGACGTCGCAGACACCAATTACTCCGAGCCTGCATGCATTGGAGAGATTAACATGGTGGAAGCTGACCAAAGTGATGCCCCAATAGGAGAGAAAGGTACTGAAAACGAAAGCTGGGTGATAGTCGAAGTCGATAAGGAGGTCACTGAAGACGTCCACAAACAACCAGAGACTTCGATTGAAGCAGCACCTTTAGCTGTTGCAAAAGAAATCCAGGCTACTGAAGGCCAGGAAAATCAAAACCAAGAATTGACACAGGTCACTGAAGGCCTGAGGCTGGAATTGGAGAAAGTCCAAATCACGAAGCCAACCTCCCCTCAGAAAGAAATATGGGACACTTTAGGGGAACCCAGTGGAAAATTTGACTATTTGGTCAAATATTCTGCCCCAGAGAGTTCAAAGGTCCACATTGAAGATATAAAACCCACAGGATGGGGAGATGATGAAGCCAAGGGGGAGGATGTTGAGGTAAACATGGTGGATATGGAGAGACCTCGCTCTGAGATGGAGGAGGTAGAAAGATACTTAGAAAAAGAGAAGTATAAAATGGAGGATAATCATGCTGGAGATGCTAGTCTCAAGGATTACCTCATGACGTGCCACAAGGGAGATACGGGAATGATACTATGCCCTAGGTGCAGCATCCTCTGCAATCAGAGAATCGCTGCGAACTTCGAGAGGGTGCAGAGGGAGTGAACTGGCAACAACTGGCGCCAGGATAACCAACTATTTAGGTGTTATCCTAAGGCTGGAGAAAGTTTGCTGGAATTTGTGTTTCGTTGCTACAAAGGGGCAACCAAGTGCTTGATATGCCCAAGGTGTTCTGCTGTGTATGATCAAAGCATGGCCAGAGCCTTCGAAACAATTCCCTTCGCCCCTTGCTGGAACCATCAAGAAGCTGTTCAGATGGGCCCATATTTCGATAGCAAATACAAACAACGAAGGCCTGATAGCCCTCATCCCAAGGGCGCTCGAAGAGTGACGTTCAAACTCCCTGCTGAAGTGCCAACAGACAGATGGCTGCAAGTCAGAAATGACAAAGGCAAAGACAGATGGAGAAACACCGAACGAAACGCACGCCATGCTATGACATACAGAAGGCAATTCAACATAGCGAAGAGGGAAGAGGTGAGATTAGAGAACTACAAAGGAAGGAAACCCATGTCGAGATCCCAGTGGAGAAGGCAACAGAGGATTCGAAAGGCTAAGAGGGAAGCTGTGGCAAATAAAGGGGCAACTTCAACAAAGAACCAAGGTGAATCTAGCACCAACAAACCCACACCAAAAAATCAAACTGAAGGAAAACCCCCAGTTAATAGGAGGCTTTTCTCTGAAGTACAACTGGATGAACCGAAGAAATACACTCCAGGCCCAGAAGAAGATGAAGATATGATAACGGATAACTTCAAATCAGAGGGGGAGTCTTCGTTCAACCTAAACTGCAACGTGGTATCTGTGCTTCCCTGTGAATTTGGACAGGAAACTGAAATTGATGAATATGAGGAAGAAGATACTGTAGGTGTTTAGGTATTGGCTTGCATTTTTGGTAAATCCCAAGTGTATGTGTGAATGTCATGACTGATGTCATAACATTCTAGTTCAGTTTGTACTGACTCATTAGGTACCTTTGCAGAAAAATATTGTAATTCAAATACTGATGTTTATAAGTGTGTATCTGAGCATTTTGCAAAATGATCACATTTTGCTAAATCAGTAGACAGGTTTTCTCAGATGTCATAACAGATGTTATGACATCCTGTTCTGAACTAACAGGATTGCAGGATTGGATAAGTCTGAGTTTTTTCAGGAAATAACTCAGTCCTTCCTGAACAGAATCCTGTGTTTTCTGAGGGGTAACCTAGCTCAACCCTAACCTGGTTAATAAAGTCCTGTGACCTGGTCTTTAGGTCAAACGGAATTAACCCTAGGTTTTTGGAAACCCTAACTGAAGTTGCAGCTGCTATATATTCAACAGAGCTGCTGTTTTTCAAGGATCGATTGTTTTAATTAGAAGATCATTTGTAATCTGTATAGATTTGATTATTGTACTCCAAGCAATTATCATTGTGATAAGTGCCTTGGAATAGGTTTCTAATTGTAAGGGTTGTGTAGCACTCAAAGCTTTGAAGCAAGAGTGTTTGAATGTTCCTTGACTAAAGCTGTGAAGCAGAGTCAAGTTAGTTGTGTACATCACTCAAAGCTGTGAAGCACGAGTGATTGTGTTGCTTGATTAAAAAGCTGTGAAGCTTAATCAAGTGTTTGTTTTTGAAGAGTGTCTTCATCAATTCTTAAGTCAAATTGGTTTATGTATCACTGCTGTGATTGAGGGGGAGTGAGTAGGAACTCAGGTTTAAGTTGTACTTAGATTGGAATTGCATTGGGTAGGTCTTAAGTGAAGGAGATAAACTGGTTGGTTTATTCCTGAATTAAAATCTCTTATAGTGGATTTCCTCCCTGGCTTGGTAGCCCCCAGAGTAGGTGTTGTTGCACACTGAACTGGGTAAACAATTGACTGTGTTCTTTATTGCTTTTGTATTTACTGTCATATAGTAAGTCAGATACGGTGTCATAACATTGAACGTGACATTGAGTATCTGCAGCCAGAATTCCAATTGGCATCAAAGCAGGCACCCTGCCTGTATTACTGGGTGAGATCTAGGGATATCACTTTCTGGCACTATGGACAACGAAGGAGTTTTTGGAAATAGACCACCCATTCTGGACGGAACCAATTATGACTACTGGAAACCTCGTATGATTGCCTTCCTAAAATCTCTGGACAAAAAGGCTTGGAGAGCTGCTGACAAAGGATGGATTCATCCCACCATAACTGAGATAGATGGGACAATCAGTCTGAAGCCTGAGGAAGATTGGAGTAAAGAAGAAGATGAGTTAGCTCTGGGAAATTCAAAAGCTTTAAATGCCTTGTTCAATGGAATTGATAGAAACATTTTCAGACTAGTACATCAATATGAACTGGCCAAGGAAGTTTGGGACACTCTCAAAACTACTCATGAGGGCACTTCCAAAGTAAAAATGTCAAGGCTTCAGATGTTGACTACCAAATTTGAGAATCTAAAAATGATGGAAGATGAAACCATTCATGAGTTTCACATGAACATCTTGGAGATTGCCAACACCTCAGGAGCACTGGGAGAAAAGATGTCAGAAGAAAAACTGGTGAGGAAGATTCTCAGATCCTTGCCTAAAAGATTTGCAATGAAGGTAACTGCCATAGAGGAAGCCCAGGACATTAGCAAATTGAAAGTGGATGAACTTATTGGGTCTCTTCAGACTTTTGAGATGGGGATCACTGATAATGGTGACAAGAAGAACAAAAGCATAGCACTTGTATCCAACACTGATGTTGAATACAAGGAGGATGAAGAAGAAAACATATCAGAAGCTATTGCCATGCTTGGAAGACAGTTCAACAGGCTCATCAAAAGAATGGACCCAAAGTCAAGGTCTAATGTTCATAACATTCCCTCTGACATTGACAGTTCCAGCAGAAGACCAAGGTCAGAAGATAAGGGAAACCAAGGCAGAGGTATTCAATGCCATGGATGTGAAGGATATGGACATATTCGAGCTGAATGTCCTACCTTTCTTAAGAAGCAAAAGAAAGGAATGACTGTTACTTGGTCTGACTATGATTCAGAAAGTAATTCTGAAGAAGAATCTGCCAAACTAGTTACTGCCCTAACTAGTGTTTGTACTTCTGAAAGTCACACTAGTGATGAAGAAGTGACATTTGAAGAACTGGCTGATACCTACAAGAAATTGTGTATCAGAAGTGCTGAAGTCTGTGTGCAGAATGAGAAACAATCAAAACTCATTATAAAGCTGGAGGCTGAAAAAAGGGCAAATCTTGAAACTATAAGTCATCTAGAAGGAGAAGTTCAATTGCTGAACTCACAACTGAATCAAATGACCAAATCTGTCAAGATGTTGACCAATGGAACAGACAAATTGGAAGAGATCCTTCAGGTTGGACAAAATGTGGGAAATAAATCTGGACTAGGATTTATGGAAGCAAAGAAATCTGGTACTGGTAAGCAAATGTCAAAACGGATGTCTCAACACAACTCTCAACATCAGGAACAAAGACATATGAAGAAAAGGTACCAAAGATGGAAATGTCATCATTGTGGGAGATATGGTCACATAAAGCCCTTCTGCTTCAGACTACATGGATATCCTAATCAGAACTCAGGTGTCAAACCTAAGTCTAAAAAGGTACCTCATGCTCCTAAATGGAAGAAAAAGGCTACTGCACTGATAGCTCACACTTCCCTGAGGGTCTCTGCAAAGGAAAATTGGTACTTTGACAGTGGATGTTCCAGACACATGACTGGATTCAAAAATCTCCTCAATAATGTTATGCCTCACACCACCAGTTTTGTGACCTTTGGAGATGGTGCTAAATGTGAAGTCAAAGGAGTTGGTAATTTGGACTTCCCTGGAGTTCCAAGTCTGAATAAAGTACTGCTGGTAAAAGGGTTGACTGCTAATCTCATTAGTATCAGTCAATTATGTGATCTAGGATTCAAAGTCAACTTCTCAAGATCTGAATGTCTAGTAATTAATGAAAAACTAGAAGTTGTAATGAGAGGAATCAAATCCAAAGATAACTGTTACGTGTGGCAGCCTGAGAACACTGATATCTCCACTATGTGTCAAATCATCAAAGAAGAAAAAGAGATGAAACTGTGGCAGCATAAGCTTGGTCTCCTTCATCTAAGAAGAATGAAAAGAGCTATTTCTATGGAAGCTGTCAGAAGAACTCCAAAACTACAGGTTGATAATATCTGTGATGTGGCAAATAAACTTGAAGAAGAATGTGTTGTCAGAACCTTAAGCCATCTTGACAAGGATGTTGGAAATAACAAGTCTAATAAATTCTGTTCTCAAAACATCTGGTCAAAACAAATGCTCCCTGAGTACAATGTTACACAAGATGTTGTGACATTGCGTTGTGACAATCTGAAAACAATCAACATTTCCTTGAACCCTATTGACTTTGAAGAGAAGAAGTCATTTAAACTGGAACATAGTTTCTCTAAGCTTCAACTGACTGATTCTTCTACCAAGGCTCTTGTTGGAAATAAACTTGAAAATTTGAGGGGCAGGTTGGGTATTCACCAACATGAGAAATTATAGCAATTAATTTTGCTTAAAACAAGGGTTGAAGGGATTAATTTTATTAAGTCTATATTTAGTGGGTTAATCATATTCTTTCACAATTCCTTCAAAAGCTTTAAGAAGTTGAAGAGACTCCCGTTTACCCCCTACCTCTCTCATCCTTGCAACCTGTTTCCTCCTCCCAATCAAAGATTTTTCTCAAACTACTACCATTACTCAAAGTCAATCAAAATGTCTCAGACATCGTCTTCAACCATGGCGACTTCGTCTTCCTCATCATCGTCATCATCTGACCAAGATTCTAGGGCAATCACTACATGCATAGAATCTGAAGTTCTTGAGGTCACTCCTCTCAGGGAGATGGCAACTGACCCAGCCAGAGTCAAAAAGCTCAGAACCAGACATGCAAGAAGAGCTCAAGCTACAGCCTCTGGTAATTCTTCTCATCCTTCGTCTTCTGTACCTAATAGAGAAGGATCAGTTCAAGTTCACCAAGCTATTGCTAGGCTGGTTACTAGTATACTGAGTGGCAACCAATCTGTACCGGGGATTTCTATCCCTTTAAATCAATCAGAAAGTCCAAATGTGGAAGTTTCTGAAAATGTAGATGTCACTGAGAATGTTGTGACACCAAAAGACAACATTCAGAACCCCTCTGAAAAGGCTGCTGATCCACCTATCATTGATGTGGATGAAGATTACTCAGATAATGAACTGATTGCTAATGTGAACCCTAGCATAGCTAGGAGATTGATGAAAAGAAAGAGTAGTCAGAATGATAAACCTGATGCTAAGAAATCCAACGCTGAAGGCATGGCTGAGAAAAGTATTCAGACAAAAGGGAAGAAGGCCCAGGTGCATACTGCTAGACAACCAATCTCTAAGAAGAGTAAAGAACCTGAAACTTCTGATTCTGATGAGGAATCAGAATTTGAGATTGATATTGAAGAAACTCCCATCAGAAGGAAGCTCCCCTCCAGCAAGATTGCTAGAGTGCCTGAAGTGCCAACAGACAACATCTCTTTTCATCATCCTGACAATGCAAACAAATGGAAGTATGTTTGCTTAAAGAGAATAGCCTTAGAGAGAGAACTCAACAATGATGCCTTGGAGTGCAAAGAAATCATGGACCTGATCAAGAATGCTGGGCTAATGAAGACAGTGATAAAGTTTAACAAATGTTATGAAAATCTGGTCAAGGAGTTTGTAGTGAACTTGTCAAATGATTGTGCTGATGGAAGGTCAGCTGACTTTGAAAGTGTTTTTGTTAGAGGAAGAAGGGTCAAGTTCTCTCCATCAGAAATCAACAAGTTTCTTGGAAGAACAAATGAGGTCTGTCCTGATCTAGAGGCAACTGACAATGAAGTTTGTCTAACCATCACAGCCAGGCAAGTAAAGTGCTGGCCCTTGAAAGGGAAGCTGAATGCTAGTAAACTCAGCATGAAATTTGCCATCTTGCATAAAATAGGTGCAGCCAACTGGGTGCCTACAAATCACAAATCAACTATCTCCACAGGATTGGGGAGATTTATCTATGCTGTGGGAACCAAGACTGCTTTTGACTATGGGAGGTACATCTTTGAACAAACTTTAAAGCATGCTGGCAGTTATGCTGTCAAAGGACCAATTGCCTTTCCCTCCCTCCTTTGTGGGATCATCCTTGCACAATACCCTGATATCCTTGTGGCAAGAGATACAGTCTGCAAAAGAGCTCCTGCCCTTGGCCTGCACTACAAACTGTTTCAGGGATCTCATGCTCCAGACATTGTCATAACATCAGCTGAGACATCGTCTGTAAAGACCCAATCCAAGACATCAGATGTCATAGCTGTTTTAAAAGAAACTTGCAAAGAGCTGGATGCTAGAAAAAGGACCCTAGAAATTCTAATTGCCAGGCTAGAAAAGGAGGAAGCTGAAGAAAACAGAAGGGAAGAAGGTGTAGAAGCTGAAGGACATCTCAACATTGAAGAAACTAGCTCCTCTGAGTCTGATGACAGTGCTTGAAGGTTGATTGCTGTTTGGTGGTGTTGCTGGTTGGTGCTGATATCTGGTGGAGTTTGGAAGTGTATTCAGTTGTTTTTCTGCTGCTGCTCTTATTATTTTGCTTTGGATAACTGTATAATTTTATGAACATGTATCTTTGGCCCATTTGTGGCTAAAGAGGGGGAGAATATTTTGGTACTTACTTAATTAGTACTTGACATTCTATTTTTCTACTGTCAATTATTTCTGCTGCTATCTATCTCTGATTGTTTAGGGTCTTTAGCCAAAAATCTGCCAAAGGGGGAGTTTGTAGGTGTTTAGGTATTGGCTTGCATTTTTGGTAAATCCCAAGTGTATGTGTGAATGTCATGACTGATGTCATAACATTCTAGTTCAGTTTGTACTGACTCATTAGGTACCTTTGCAGAAAAATATTGTAATTCAAATACTGATGTTTATAAGTGTGTATCTGAGCATTTTGCAAAATGATCACATTTTGCTAAATCAGTAGACAGGTTTTCTCAGATGTCATAACAGATGTTATGACATCATGTTCTGAACTAACAGGATTGCAGGATTGGATAAGTCTGAGTTTTTTCAGGAAATAACTCAGTCCTTCCTGAACAGAATCCTGCGTTTTCTGAGGGGTAACCTAGCTCAACCCTAACCTGGTTAATAAAGTCCTGTGACCTGGTCTTTAGGTCAAACGGAATTAACCCTAGGTTTTTGGAAACCCTAACTGAAGTTGCAGCTGCTATATATTCAACAGAGCTGCTGTTTTTCAAGGATCGATTGTTTTGATTAGAAGATCATTTGTAATATGTATAGATTTGATTATTGTACTCCAAGCAATTATCATTGTGATAAGTGCCTTGGAATAGGTTTCTAATTGTAAGGGTTGTGTAGCACTCAAAGCTTTGAAGCAAGAGTGTTTGAATGTTCCTTGACTAAAGCTGTGAAGCAGAGTCAAGTTAGTTGTGTACATCACTCAAAGCTATGAAGCACGAGTGATTGTGTTGCTTGATTAAAAAGCTGTGAAGCTTAATCAAGTGTTTGTTTTTGAAGAGTGTCTTCATCAATTCTTAAGTCAAATTGGTTTATGTATCACTGCTATGATTGAGGGGGAGTGAGTAGGAACTCAGGTTTAAGTTGTACTTAGATTGGAATTGCATTGGGTAGGTCTTAAGTGAAGGAGATAAACTGGTTGGTTTATTCCTGAATTAAAATCTCTTATAGTGGATTTCCTCCCTGGCTTGGTATCCCCCAGAGTAGGTGTTGTTGCACACTGAACTGGGTAAACAATTGACTGTGTTCTTTATTGCTTTTGTATTTACTGTCATATAGTAAGTCAGATACGGTGTCATAACATTGAACGTGACATTAAGTATCTGCAGCCAGAATTTCAGATACCATAGACTTGATGAAGCATAGGCCTGTGTGCTACTATGTGATGGACAATGGGGCTGTCGAGGAGCAAAATGCGTTCTTCGAACGTCCAGAACCAGCTATGAAGAACCATCTTAAACCACTATTTATTCGGGCAAAAGTTGGTGCCCATGGCGTGAATAAGGTTCTAGTGGATGGGGGTGCTGCAGTCAATTTGATACCCCACTTCATGCTGAAAAGATTAGAAATACGCGAAGGGGACATCAAGCCCCACAATATGGTTCTATCCAATTATGAAGGGAAAGTGGGCAAAACACTGGGGGTTGTTCAATTGGACTTGACAATAGGCTCAAGCTGTAGGCCCACCATGTTCATGGTGATCGAAGCCAAGGCCAATTACAACTTGTTGTTGGGAAGGGAGTGGATCCATGGCGTAGGGGCAGTTCCTTCGTCAATGCACCAACGTTTAGTTCTATGGAGAGAAGATGGGATCATGGAAAACATTGAAGTAGACCAGAGTTACTTCATGTCAACAGTCAATTTAGTTGACAAGAGGAATTATGACAAGCATCTAGCAAAGATTGCTCCTTGTGTCCCAAATGATGAAATCAACGAAACCAGAAACGCCCACTACTATATGACCCTTCGTCATGATGGCCTATACTGGGATAGAAGAATAATCAGTGATGACGAAGGAGTCGAAAGTACTATACAAAGACGGCCACCAGGATGGGACTTCGACAACCTTACTCATGACTGAGTCCTCCTTTTTTGAAAGGATTTCGGCCTATATGGCTGAGAACGAATCAAAGGCGGCCTTAGAGGCTGAAATAAATAAATTGGCTGTGAAGATGAACGAAATAAGTGGGGATGGCTCGAAAGGCTCGCCCTTTAAAGAAATTGAGATAGATCAAAGGCTGGACGCCATCTATGATAAAGAACCCTTAGGCTTCGAAAGGGACCCCATAGACTCAGGTGCCAAAATGTTGGCACAGGATCCACTCGAAGAAGTGAACTTAGGGGATGAAAACACGAAACGAATAACCTACATAAGTGCAAAACTTAGCCCAGGCCTCAAGCAGGAAGTGATCGAAGTCCTCAAGAAAAACAAAGATTGCTTCGCATGGGATTATGACGAAATGCCTGGTTTAAAGAGGGAGTTAGTCGAACACAGACTTCCAATCAAAGATGGCAAGAAGCCCATCAAACAAACTCCTAGAAGATTCGCACCAGCGGTTCTCACAAAGATTAAAGTTGAGATCGAAAGTTTGTTGCGTTGCAGATTCATCAGAACCACAAGGTATGTCGAATGGTTAGCAAATATAGTACCTGTTATTAAGAAAAATGGTTCTTTGAGAATCTGCATAGATTTTAGAGATTTAAACACTGCAACCCCTAAGGATGAGTACTCCATGCCTGTGGAAGAAATGCTAGTAGACTCTGCTGCAGGGTTCGAATACTTGAGTATGTTAGATGGATACTCTGGGTATAATCAGATTTTCATTGCTGAAGAAGATGTTGCCAAGACAACATTTCGTTGCCCAGGAGCCTTAGGCACTTACGAATGGGTGGTGATGCCTTTTGGTTTAAAGAACGTTGGGGCAACTTATCAAAGGGCAATGAATTCAATTTTCCATGATTTTATTGAAACCTTTATGCAGGTGTATATTGATGATATAGTCATCAAATCTATATCTGCAGAAACACATTTGCATCATTTGAGCCAATCATTCGAACGAATGAGAAAACATGGCTTAAAGATGAATCCCCTTAAATGTGCATTTTTTGTGCAGGCTGGAGATTTCCTTGGTTTTGTGGTTCACAAGAAAGGGGTTGAGATCAACCAGAACAAAACCAAAGCCATAATGGAGACGAAAGCACCTACGTCAAAAAGGGAGCTGCAATCTTTGCTAGGGAAGATTAACTTCCTCAGAAGGTTCATTTCGAATCTGAATGGAAGAACCCAAGCTTTCTCTCTGTTGCTTCGTTTAAAGCAAGGTCAAGCCTTCGAATGGAACGAAGTCCACCAGGAGGCATTTGACAAGATAAAAATATACCTCTCTCAGCCTCCAATTTTGTCTCCACCTTCATGGGGGAAGCCCATGAGATTGTACATATCTGCCTCTGAAGTTAGTATAGGTAGTATGTTAGCACAAGAAGATAGAAATGGTATCGAAAGAGCCATATACTATTTAAGTAGAGTATTGAATGATGCAGAGACCAGATATAGCAATTTAAAAAAGCTATGTCTCTGTTTGTATTTCTCTTGTATGAAACTCAAGTATTATATAAAGCCTGTTGATGTTTATGTTTCATCTCATTTCGATGTCATTAAACACATGCTTTCAAAACCAATAATGCATAGCAGAGTTGGTAAATGGGCTTTAGCCTTAACAGAATATTCTTTGACTTTCATGCCTTTAAAAGCTGTGAAAGGCCAAGTGATTTCTGATTTCATTGTGGACCATTCATTGGTTGAGCAGATTGTCATGAGTTACGTCGAAATGCAACCATGGAAATTATACTTTGATGGTTCGACCCACATGAATGGAAGTGGTGTTGGAGTCCTTCTAATTTCTCCTGAAGGAATTCCAACAAAATTCAAGTATAAATTAGATGGTCCTCGTTGCTCGAACAACGAAGCTGAGTACGAAGCGCTCATTGTTGGACTTGAAGCTTTGTTGGAATTGGGGGCAACTAGAGTCGAAATTAAAGGAGACTCAGAATTAGTGGTCAAGCAAATAACAAAGGAGTATAAATGCATAAAGGAAAACCTGATGATATACTTCGTCATAGTCAACAGGCTACTTAGGAAATTTGAATACATGGATATTCAACATATATCAAGAATAGAAAACCAAGAAGCAAATGACTTAGCACAGTTGGCTTCAGGTTATAAAGTTTCTGCCAGGAACTTTGAGGATTTAGTTGAATTAAGGGATAGAGTTATGGCTACTAGATTCACACCATCAGATCTAGAAAGTATGAAATTGGGATATGCTAAGAAACAGGGATTCAAAATATTAGCCATAAACACTTTATCAGATGCATATTGGCGAAGTCCACTGGTGAGTTATTTGACAAACCCAACTCTGAATGTTGATAGAAAGATAAAATATAGAGCATTGTCATATGTCCTCATGGGGAACGAATTGTTCAAAAAGACCCAAGAGGGCGTATTATTGAAGTGCCTAGGAGAAAGTGAGGCATACTTAGCACTGTCAGAAGTTCACAATGGGGCATGTGGGGCACATCAAGCAAGTTATAAAATGAAATGGCTGTTATTTCGATATGGCATGTATTGGCCCAGCATGCTCAAAGATTGTATAGACTTTGCTAAAGGATGTGAGGAATGTCAGAAACATGCAGGGATTCAACATGCCCCTGCAAGTGAGTTACATTCAATCATTAAACCATGGCCATTTAGAGGATGGGCATTGGATTTAATAGGAGAAATAAATCCCGCTTCGTCTAAAGGACAGAAATATATCTTGGTAGGAATAGATTATTTTACCAAGTGGATCGAAGCTATACCATTAATAGTTGCTGATCAAGAGGCTATTATTGAGTTTATACAGAAACACATTATCTATAGGTTCGGATTTCCAGAGAGCATAACCACAGACCAAGGCTCTGTGTTTACTGGTAGAAAGATGCAAGAATTTGCCCAAGAAATGGGGTTTAGATTACTAACATCAACGCCATATTATGCTCAAGCAAATGGTCAAGTCGAAGCAGCTAATAAAGTGATAATAGGATTAATCAAGAAACATATTGGCAAAAAGCCAAGGAACTGGCACAAAACTTTGGACCAAATACTATGGGCCTGTAGAACATCTCCTAAAGAAGCTACTAACACCACGCCTTTCCAACTCACATTTGGTCATGATGCAGTTCTGCCAGTAGAAATTCATCTACAATCAGTTCGAATTCAAAGACAAAACGAAATTCCAGCTGCATTATATTGGGAGATGATGATGAATGAATTAGTTGAGTTGGACGAAGTTAGATTACATGCATTGGAAATCTTGATGAGACAAAAAGAAAGAGTGGCCAGGACATATAACAAAAGGGTGAAAAGGAAGGCATTCATTATTAATGACTTAGTTTGGAAAGTCATATTGCCCATGGACAAGAAAGATAAAGCATTAGGTAAATGGTCACCTCATTGGGAAGGGCCTTTTCGAATACTAAAGGTATTCTCAAACAATGCATATGAAATCGAAGAGTTGATGGATGATAAACATATCCTAAAGGTTAATGGGAAATATTTAAAGAAATATAAGCCACGCCTGCAGGAGATTCGAATAGTAACAACGTAATCAAAATATCATAAAAATGCCAAAATGGCAATATGGGATGCCAAAATGGCGTTGTTCAAATATTACATATAAAGAATCAAATTTAATCAAATGAACACTAAAATTTAGAAATAGGAATTATTCTTCAATCTGTTGAAGGTACTTCGAAAAGACTCAAGCCTTTGCTGAGAAAAACGTCTTGCTCCCTCTAAAGTGGCCACTTCTCCCTTGAGTTGTTCTGCAGTTTCCATTTCTACAAGCCCCTGGTTGAGAAGCTCTTCGAATTGGTTACCAGCAGTATTGGTTTCGTAGGCTAATTGTTGTTCTCTAGCCTCTTTAACCTTCTGTTGAAGTTCCTGAATTTGCCTTTCCCAGAGAAGGATGGACTCAGCTCGAGCCTCATAATCAGTTTTTGCTTGCTTTAGATGCATGGCTTGATCCTCAGCTTCTTGAGAGAGTTTCGAAGCTTGTTCATAAGCAGCATCCATTGCAGTGCGTTTTTCTTGAACCTTTCTGGCAGCAAATTCATCTTGGAGAAGGTACCCAGTCACGTTGTCCAGCAAAGATTGGAGATCGAACAAGATAGTGCTAACTGGCAAGGAGCAGGTAGCAAGGTTGACCTTTGTAAGCAACTCCTTCATAGTGTAGCAAGCAGTGCTATCCCGTTTGAGCACTTCGAATATATCCACATCAAGAATTGTTCTCCTGATCCTGTTAAGAAGTACAATTCTTTCATCTGTGGGCAGCGGATGGCTAGTCGAACTTGTGCCAGCCCTAGCAGGTGGAATATCCCTTTGAGCCAGCTTTGCCTTCATGTACCCAATAGGGTCATTTCGTCTCAGGAGAGCAAGCTCCTCTCCAGTCATTCAGGATAAAGACGGTTGAGGAAGTTCCACACGCAGGGGAGTCACGTCCATTTAGACTTCCATGGGTTTATTGGTTGTGTCACCATCCCCTTCATTCGTTTCGTGCTCATTATCTTCTTCATCGTCATCCAAATCCACCACTTTGATGTCTCCGTTTTCGCTGCTATTTGCATTGGACTCTGTCCCAGCAGTCGAACCATCGTTGGCATCTCCTTCCTCAGACCCTTCTTCTGTAGATTCTTCGTTTCTTTGACCAGAATCAGCTTTCTCTCCTTCAGCGTGAGTGTCCTTTGGGTCCTCTTGAAGGGTTTCAAGAGGGGACTTTTGAAGAGAAGTTCTTTGTAAAGCCTCTGCAGATTCATGAAGTGTTGCTTCATTTGTTTCTTTTAGAGGAGGAGAAGTACTCTGATCATCTTGCTGCTCATAAGCCCCAGCCAGAACCGCCATATTGGAGGAACCTTTGTTCTGTACAAGGTTGCTGGAATCTCCTTGAGGAGAAGAGTTGATCGAAGCAGCAACTTTTGATGGTGAGGTCGAAGTGGTAAGAGCTGGATTTAAAATATCCTGCAATAAGAAAAAGAATATTAAAAGCATGCACCAAGGTAATGAATAATTATTCTGTCAAAGATTTAAAGTTCAAATTACCTGTGGACTCTCAAAAGAGAGGTTGCTAGCTATGCGTTCCAACATTACGTTGGAGGTCGAAGATGGAATTTTGGATTTAGGTGAGGGAGCAGCATCCCTGGAATCGAGTCCAGAGACACTAGTTGGTACAACACTTTTTGAAATATCCTTCTTCTGCTTCTTCTTCGAAGCAGCTGGTAAATTTCCTCCAGCCTTGGGGTCTTCCCCAGTAGTGTTTGATTTTCGCTTCTTTGGAGTGGTAGGCGGAAGTTTGTTGGTCTGAAAAGATTTAAAACAAAGAGTTAGATGCAAATCATGAAACATTAGTGAATTTGAAACATCAAGGCTAAGTGATTACCTGTGGGGTTGGAGCACTGGCTATTACTGGTGTTGTTGTTGTTGTTGCAGCAATTGATGTTGGTTCGGATGGAGTCACATTGTCAATGGTTTCGATAGAGGCTTGAGAGGAGCTCCCTTCTTTTGACTTTGAAGCAGCAGTCTTTATCCTGATGGCTGAAAATTGAAACAATTAATGCAAAAGTTAAAGATATAGAAAATGAGAAACGTTTGGGATTTTCCCAAAGCATTCGCACCTGTGCCTTGATCAGATTTAATCGACATGGCAGAAAGGTTATAGCGAAGATGTCCTGGGAAATCGTGGAGCCAGTGTCGAGCCCATGTCACAGTCTCAGATGGCTTTGGTTTCTTTTGAAGATATTTGAACATTTCTTTGCAAGTGAACCACCAATGGTATGGAGGAAACCAAGCCAGATCCAGTTCTGAGGTAGGTAATCTAGGAAATTTAGGTGGATGCATTTCGAATGCCAACCTATACCTATCCTCAGGTGACAACCCTGAAGGAAGTTTTAACTTAGAAACTTTTTCTTTGAATTTTTCCTTCAAGGTCTCAGCCGCTTGATGCACCGTGGATTCCAAGTGTGTGGGATCATAAGTAGTTTCGAAATAATTTTGAAAAGCCTTAATCTCTTTGGCATGAGTAAACATACCTTTCTTGGATGGTACCTGCACATCGAATGCATCAGTTAGTTTCTATTGAATAGTAAGAGTATCGAACATATAAGTCTGATAGAACTTTGTCCACCATTCCAGAAACCCCATTGCTGTAAGGTGTGTAGGTTCGAAGGTTATGAGTTCAAAATGGGCGAAGCCTTGGTATTGTTCCTGCTGTAGTTTGGCTTCTCTAGCCTTGAAGGTTCTCCCAGAGGTAATGGCATTTTCCGTTTGAAATAAGGGTTCAGGAATTAGTTGGCACAAGCCAAACTGTCTCGAAACGAAGTTGGGCTGATAAGCGAAAAGGAAAATCTGATTCTTAGCAGGAGTTATTCTTGAAGAGATTAGTCTGGGTAGCAAAAAGGCTCTCCATACATCTTGAATTTCTTTGCTTTTGACAGCTTCTGAGAGAGCCATGGTGAACCATGAAGGTCCATGAGCCCTTGAAGCAAAAGGCGCCATGGTCTCTTCGAACTTATGCCTCTTGGAGAATATCATGATATATTTTGAGAATAGGACTTTGAAGTCATCCTTATCATTGTTTGGGGTTAGTCTTCGCAGCCTGGTGCCTTCGATGATTCTATCCGCTATTTCAGGGTCTTGTTCAGCAATAGTGTTGGCCGTTGATAATGAAGGTTCGAACATGGCATTTAGCCATAACTGAAGTAGCCAGAAAGGTCCAGCTAGTAGGATATTCTTGGAGGTGTGAGATTTTAGACTCGAAACAGCTGACCTTAGACTTTCATAAAGATCAACTAATAGCAGTTCGCTTAAGCACACCCTCCGATTCTCATGCAAATCTCTAGCTAGAGGAATAAACCTACTGGCTACCTGTAGGGATCTGCTGCAAAAGACATACCTTGACAACCATAAGGTAAGGAAAGCAATGTGTTCTACATCCGACACACTGTCTCCTTCAGTGTGATAGTGGCTGATAAACTTTGAAAAGCTTGCTAGCTTGACTTCGAAGTCGATAATACTCGAATGCTCTTTATTGTCAGGGATATATGTTTCCCCTATTGGTGATAGCCCAGTAATGGCCGCTATGTCAAAAAAGGTAGGGGTAATCATTCCACCAGGGAGATGGAAAGTATTGTAAGTACTGTCCCAGAAATATAGGGACGCGAATAACAATGGGTGGCTATAAGTAAAACCTGGCTTCGACAGTTTAATCAAGTTGTAGATACCTAATTCTTCCCATTGCTGGGATTTCTTAGCTTCTACCTTATTAAACCAGTTATGATAAGCAGTGTCGGAGGTGGGGCAAGATCGAAACGGTTTGAAGTTACTCTTTACATAATCTAGTACGAAAGGGTCCTTAGGAGGAACAATTGGATTTTCTACAGTGGTTGAATCAGAAGACTCTATAGTCTTGGGGCTATCCATTTTATTAAACAGAGGTTTGAAATTATAGCAAACTGGGAAAATTTTTCTGGTGTCTTTTAAAATTTCAAAAACTGTAAGAGGGCCCATTAAAGCTAACCTCTTGCCAGCAGCATTAGTAGGAATTAGTACCTGGGATGCATAAAGCATTTCTTTCTCTTTTGAGATCATCTGGGGAACAATAACAGATTGACCTTGGTAGGTGCCAACCTTGCTTTCCATTGTAATTCCTGTGGTCTTTCCTTTCTTTTTGGAAACCTTTTTTAGTTGAGACGAAGTTGAAGAAGACATTGTTGGAAGAATGTTGGAAGTTTAGGGTTTCGGTGAGAAAAGTTGGAGAAAAGATTCAGAATGTGGGAAGAAAAGAAAAGACTAAGTTGATGGGTTTTTATAATGTGGAAGTTTAAGCATCCACTGAGTGAGGTTGTGATACGTGGTAATCGTGGGTTGGTTTGATGAAGAGGTGGCGTAAAGTTAACATTGGTAATAGGCGTGATTAAAGATAATCATTGTTTTGTAACTGCACCATGCTGTGAAATGGTTCAAGGCGGTTAAGGAATCTGAAAAGCGTTGTGATTGACGTGACTGGAGTCATATGTAATAAATGTTACGATGATTCAAAGGTCGCATCAAAATCTTGTGTATATGTTTAAAATAAGTATTTCTCAAAGGAATCGAAATACATATTTTAAAGGGGCATTTTGTTGGCTGAAGATTTTGATGATATTATTAGAAGCAAAGTAAGTTGGACGTTTCGATTGAAATGAAACAAAACGTCATGTTTCGAAATGGTAGAAGCAGTGCTTCGAATGGGCATATCAAAGCTTGGAGCTTTGAGTGACAGTTAGGAAAATATATTCAAAGAAGTCTCGAAATAAAAGCTGTGTCTAAGAAATGCGTTCGAAGCGAAGAAGTGCCAAAACATTTGAAATTCAAATGCAAGCGGGATGTTCGAAATTTGAAATATATGCGCTGGAGCATTCGAAGACGCGTGGAAGCAAGAGAGAGGCATTGCTCTGCATGTTCTGAACGTGGCAGAATCTTATAGCAAGACCGTTATGGTCGAAGTAGTATAAATAGAAGTCTTAGCATTAGGATTTCGTGTGTCATATCTATTGTACAAAAAACTCAGTAAACATTCAAATTACCACATGGCTAGGGAAACGAATGCACGAGCAATGTACGTATGATAACACCACATGTTTATGATTTAATGAAAACTCTTTATCATTTCCAGTACTTTCCTTTATCTTTATGTCAATACCATTACAAGCTTTTGCAGTTAAAATATTTTCATTCGAGATCTTTTTACTGATGCCTTACATTTAAATGCTTTCTTTTCATTTCAAATACTTTACATTTCAGAAACTGTTATACATTTCATGCCTTTATCTTCAAGTTTTTATCATTCGAACACTTTTTTTACTTAAAGTCATTTTACAGTTTTCTTGCATTTAAACGCTTTCTTCATATTTCGAATCTTTTACATTCCAGAGAATCTTTTACATTAACTGTTTTTATGCTTCGAAGTCATTTACTTGTCTTTTATGCAGTTTTTACATGTCTTTACAATTGACCTTTATTCATGCAATTTAGTTTCGCGCACATTTACTTGATCACACCTTTAGATTTTTCGAAGTAAGTTAAGCACCTACACAACATTCTAAATACCAACCATGAATACCAGTTCGATCATGAGAGTTACCCTAATGACCAACACGTCCTAGGATCAATCTAGTCGATCCTGCGAGTTACCAGAGAAATTGAATAGCAGTCAGTAAGATTATTCGATAGTTTGGAGGACTAGCGGTTGTTTACCAGAAATCACTGTAAACACTTGGACATTTTGGAAATCTTGCAATGTGCTATATAACTCATATTTGAAATGAATTTTGAGATACCTCTTGGAACTAGGTGAAAAATTTCCATGATGTTGGGTCCAAAACCTGCCTAAATTAGGGCAAAATTTCACTAAGTTATTTAGTTCATGACCATGTATTCATAAATTTATATCTTGAGATCCAAGCATATTTAGGGAAAAGTGTGTGAAGCAAAGTTGTATATTTCATGGAGGTCTACAACTTTCATGTTGGGAACTTTCCTTGAATCATTATGCATCATGGTGAAAAAATAGCCTAAAGTTGAGAAAAAATAAGAAATTTTCTAAGTTAAGAAAATTTTCAAATTTAAACCCTAATCTTCAAATTTGGATTTCTTGATGAACAAGTTTCACATTTTGACATGTTTTGATGAATTATGACCCTTGGCACTTGATTTTGACCAAAAATTCAAAGTTTGACTTTTCAGTGTACAGTTGACTGCAAATTTCATCTGTCAATCCAATGAAATTGAAATGTTTTGAGCCATGTAATTAAGTCAAAATGATGCAATTGAATCCTTGAAATCATGTTTTAACTCAATTGGTCATTTGCTAGGTCAAAAACCATAAATTGCCCTTCCTTAGTCAAAACCCTAATTTTGACCATTTTGCCCTTTTGGTAATTTGATCAAATTTCTTGAGGAATTGTGATCCAAACTTGACCAAATGATACATATAAGTTTAAAATGTTTATGTGGATAAAAAATTATGAGTTTGACTATAAATTGGCCATGGTTGACTTTTTCCCCAATACAGCTGAATTTTAGGTCAACTGTCCAATTGACTGATCAAAAATATGGTTTAAGGCTTGAAACTTGTCATGAGTGATCTTAGGGGTCCATAATGATGTTTGAAAGTCATATGAAGCATTGATAGTCCAAAAATCCTTGTGCAAACTCAAACCCTAATTTTGGGTTATCAGTGCAAGATGAGATGTCTTGAGCTGACCAAACCCTAATCCGGTCTTGAGTCAAAGAGATCTTGTGAGAAAAGTTTTGATAAATGAGAGGGAAAATTTTGGGGTACAACACAAACCTTTTTGTGCACTCGAGCACCTTTACCCTTCAAAACTTTTTTCGAGTTGAGAAATGATTCATTGATAGTCGAGCAACATTCTCCTATCCCTATGGTTATAAAGGTGTCGACTTTTCCACTTGAGTACTAGAGGCTTTATCAAACCCTCACTCTTGCTGATGCAGGGTCCATATTTCTCACACATTATAGGCATTAGTCGAGATTTCTCTCCTAACAATAATGACTTGTCTCCTTGTTTAAAAACAATCAACAGACAAGTCTTTTCTAGCCAAACTACGGTGCTCTGACTTTCCCATTGCACGAGGGAGTACATATGAACTAAGTCTTACGAGGGTATGGACTCAAACCTGAGAGTGTAAAAAATAATCTCCCAGGCCCAAAAAGTCCTTTGCTGGATCCAGTGAGCAGCGCTCCAGGAGGTTCATGATGAGCTGCACATTCCTGAGCGTTGGATCTGGACAGATAAATATCTAATAGTGATGATGAGAGAGTGTATGGTGCATGCATTAGAACGTGGCACACAGGATCTTCAAAACAAAAAAATATGTGAAAAATACCAGAGGCATAGATCGAACCCGTGCCCTAGTATAATAATGCCTTAGCGCGTGTTTTAACCAACTGGGTGGTGATACATCCGATGATTTATATGAAACGAATTAATTATAACATAAAAAACATGGCCTGGACCAGAGAGGCGCCGTATCCCTAGCTCCGGTCGTCTTCTCCGGTGAGTCTCTTTCTCAAACCTATAAAATAGACACAATTAGAGATCCAGAGGGACCCTACCCTCCTAAATTAAGGCCTGTGAATTCATTGAGACAATTAGTTTGGGTTGAATAGTATTGTAAAAAGAGATATATCCAGAATAAATGGAATCAGTGCAATCATGGTGATGCACGATTTTGGCTGCATGGGACACCTGCGATGGTCCAGTCATGTACTAACATATCTGAGAAACACAATGATGTCATTAATATGTCTTAAAGAAAAATGAAAAATAAAAATACAATTTTGCAAAAAGTATGAGACCAGAGATGTATGCGATGGTGTTTCATGAGCTTAGGATCATTAGATTGGATCCATTCTTACTCTGTAGGATTGCTGGAAGTGAATGATCAGATTTATTTGCCTTGGAAACGGCTGTGATAAGGATTTTCAAGTTGCCCTAACTTGAATAATTTTTTAGTTTTTTGGAAGGGTGTTATTGCACAAGGTATCATGGTCTTTATTTGTCTGAATGAGGAAGAATATATAGAAGAGAATTTAGGTAAAAAAAACATGGGCTTGGACCTTTGTTAATAATCCTTGTATTTTATCTTATTTATTTTATATTAATAATTCATAAAATCAAAATAATTAAAATAAAAGATCAAGGGGTGCATGAGTAAGATCTGAGGTGTATATGAAGTATAAAACTCGTTTGGACTTTGAAACAATAGCCCATTAGCCCAAAAATCAAGTTTGCTCAATTTGAACTTCATGCATTTTCTCAAAATTTCCCAACTTGCACTAGTCATAACTCTCTTAATTTTCATCTTTTCAAGGCGATGCTTGACTTTTTGGAAAGCTTAGGATGTCCTCTATAATCTCTCATTTGATCATTTTAGCATTTGAATAATTTATCTTGATGTAAGTTGCCTTGAGAAAAAGTGTCTTTTTGTTGACTTTTGAAATGACCTATAATGTATCGGCCAATATCTCTCAAATGAAGAATTTTTTGGACTTGAGCTTAGAGTGACAAAGTTGTAGAGAATTGAATTTCATTCACAATAATCTTTGGTTAAGGAAAAATTGGTGAAGCATTTGAAAGTTATGCTTGGTCAAAGTTCAGTTGACTTCTCCTAAAGAAAACCCTAATTTGGCAACTTTTGATTTTTGATGATTTGAGAATCTCCTTGATTAATCATGATCAACCCTTAATGAAATGATTAATATCACTTCAAAATCTTGATGTTGACCAAAAATAATGAGGTTTGACTATATGTTGACTTTTTACCCAATACAATTTATTTTCAGTCATATGAGCAATTAACTAAACAAGCTTGTGATGCAACGCATGAAACTTGGTATGAGAATTCTTGAAGACATATAAGAAACCATGAAAATCACTTGAGGCCTTTTAAACCCTATCTTACTTGTGAAAAGTGAAACCCTAGTTGTAGACACATTGCTTAGGAGGAGAATTTGTCTGATCAATTCTTGAGCAACCTTGAGCATTTGAGAACCCTAGGAGAATATCTTGAGATAAATGGGAGGAAATTTTTTTGGGTAAAACAACTGCCCCTGTTCAATCTTCTTAAATATGAAGAGTTAGATTGGCATGTTCGCCATTCGTGAATTGAAGGTAGAAAAGGATTGAACACTTGAGTGCCCAGAAATTTGCACTCGCATGTGTAGGAGGTAACACTGTTGGTTGATAATATTTCTTGAACAAACTTAAAGATGCCATTCGGAGAGATGAAAAACTGTCGTCAGATATGGGCTTGTAGATGCCATCCAGAGTAAATGCTGGTAAGAGTGTCAGAATGAGTCTTCGCTTGACTGTATCTGGGAAGTATTCTAGAATGAGTCTGTGTCCAACTGTATCTAGTAGACGTACTAGGGAGTATCAGAATGAATCTTATGTCTTGATTGTATCTGAGTGATGTCTTAGAATGAGTCCATGTCTTGACTGTATCTACAAGTGGACCAAAATGAGTATTCGCTCGACTGTATCAGAGATCCGTGTTAGGATGAACCTACGCTTGGCTGTATCTGAGATCTAAATTAGAATGAGCCTATGCTTGGATGTATCTAAATGTATACCGGTATGAATATAATGATGGACCTACATCTAAATTGCATCTAAACGGTATCGGGAAGATATACTGGAATGAGTATCAGAATGGATCTACATCTTGATCGTATTTGGAGTATATATAGAAGATAGGCTAGAATGAGTATTAGAATGGATCTATGTCCTGATCGTATCTGAACTATATCTAGAGTCTGTTGGAATGAGCCTACGCATGATTGTATCTAAAAGATCATTAGAATTAATCTTCGTTTGATTGTATATGAAGAATGAAAATTTTTTGATAAGATTTATCTGTCGCAAAGTAACCTGAAAGAAAATAAGTTTAATTTTATGCAATGTCACAATGTATGTGATGCATTACGTAATGATGTTCTCAAAGTAAGTGAGAATGCTATATGCGTTATGTATGCATATGCTATGATGCTTGTAAATGATGTATGGGTGCAAGATGTCGTCGAAGTGTATTGGTAGCTCCGTATAACATCTCTGGTTGGGGAAAATAAATCCCTAAACATTGCTGGAGATGAAGAATATGAATCTTCAATTTTGTTTAGAATGTCTACACTGGGGATTCGTGCTTTTTGTTTTGAGGATACTCCAATGGGAATGTTTGACTTCTTCTTGGGGATACAAGAGTTCAGGAACATTGGTTATTCACCGCTCTACTAGTAATTTATTTCTTATATACCCTGACTGGGGATAAAAGAGATGGGATAACCTTTCGAGGTGCTATATGACCGAGTTTCCGATATGGTAGCAATTCTCCTAGGAAGGATAAAGTTAAATGATATTTGATCCGGTTTCAAATTTCGTAGCAACCTTCTAGGGATAACATCTTAGAATACCCTTTGCTGAAGAGAGGAATCTTGTCGATGATTTGCAGTAATCATAGAAATGAACTTTGCTTGAGAAATTAAATTCCGTTGGGGAAATAAACCCTATTGGAGAAGTATATTCTACTGGAGAAATATACTTTGCTGAGGAAATGAGCCCTGCTGAAGAAGAGAATTATGCGGGTATTTTATAGTGTTGGATACACAAACTCATATAGAGAATTAAATTCTTGTGATGAGGGAATAATCTCGAATGAGGATTAGAACTGTGAAGATTAAGTTTCCACTATATGCTGGAGAGATGATCAAACTCCTTTATCCGCTATGGGGATCTTCTGAGGAGTATTGTCATGTTGATAGTTGGAAGATTTCCCAATTCTTTCCTGGAAGGCATATTAGTCTTGGGGGGGGGGGGAATGTGTCTTTGTTGGGGATGAGCTTATGAAGATAGCTCTATGGGGATTTCTCTCTGGGGATTTGTGGACGACTTGAACATTATCCCAACTCCTAGAGTCTTCAGTAAATGCTATTTCCTGTTTTTATGCATATACTTGTTAACAATAATCATATTCATATGCACATGTTTATTCAATTTAGTCATTAGACGTTTTTGCAAATGAAACAGAAAAAGAAAAACAAGATTTGAACTTTGAAATTGACTTGTATTGATAATTTTCCTATAAACAGGTGGTTTCATACAAAGGAGATAGAAATCCTAGTAAGAGGAAATCGTCGAACAATGAAAAGAGTAAAAATTAACAACAAAACATATAGCTATGTGTAAATGACCCCGCCGGGTTTCAACTCTGTTATTGACTCTATGTCTTCGAGCATTTCATCCCTTGTTGTCGGAAGAAGTTGACTGAACTGATCTGTACCATTTGAACTTGACGTTAATAACAAGGCTTGTTGTACATAGGTGATCTAACGGGACATAGTCATACACTTTAATCCCTTACTTTTTCCTGTGTCGTCTTCGGGTTTTCAGTCCATCAGGATACCCTTTTTTGCCCAAGCCGCCTTTTCAAGTTTTTGACTTGTCGGGTGCATAATATTTATATAAATATCCCTAATTTTTGCCCAAACCCTTTTGGTTTTCCGGGATGCCCTTATTTTTTCCTAGTCCAGTCAACCTAGCGGTCTCTTTTTCATGCGTAGTATCTTTTGACTATGTCCGCGTTCATAGGGTGTGGAAAATCTTCTCTGTCCATGGTGGTCAGTATCATAGCACCACCAGAGAATATTTTCTTGATCACAAATGTCCCTTCATAGGTGGTAGTCCACTTTCCCTTGGGATCACCTTGTGGTAGGATGATGCGCTTTATTACCAGGTCACCAACTTGATATACCCGATGTTTGACCTTTTTGTTGAAAGCTTTAATCACACGCTTCTGATACATCTGACCATGGAAAACAACCGCAAGTATTTTCTCGTCGATCAAATTTAGCTATTCCAACCTAGTCTGAATGCACTCATCTTCGTCTAAATATGCGTCTTTCATGGTTCTTAGAGACAAAATCTGGACTTCGACCGGTAAGACAACTTCCATACCATAGACTAGAGAGAATGGGGTTACCCCAGTTGATGTTCGTACGAAAGTTGCGTAGCCATGAAGAGCAAATAGTAACATTTCATGCCAATCTTTATATGTCACTGTCATCTTCTGTATAATCTTCTTGATGTTCTTATTGGCGACATCCATTGCGTTATTCATCTTGGGTCGATACGGAGAAGAGTTATGATGCTTAATCCTAAACTGCATGCAGAGTTCCGTGATCATAGTGTTATTGAGATTGGTACCATTTTCTGTGACAATCCTTTCTGGGATGCCATACCGATAGATGAGGTTATGCTTAATGAATCGAGCCACAACATTCTTGGTAACAGAAGCAAATGAGGCTGCTTCAACCCACTTCGTGAAGTAATCAATGGCGACGAGGATGAAGCGATGCCCGTTAGAAGAAGTAGGCTTAATCTCTCAAATCATATCAATTCCCCATATTTCAAATGGCCAAGGATCAATCAATACATTTAGAGCAACTAGAGGCACATGTACTTTTTCAGGGTAGATTTGGCATTTGTTACAAGTTCTTGAGTGGTGATTGCAATCAGTTTCCGTAGTTGATCAATAGTAACCTGCTCTCAGAATCTTCTTAGCCATAGTATGTCCACTAGAGTGAGTACCTAAGACACCTTCGTGCATATCTTCCATAATCTTCTCGGCTTCTTTCTTATCTATACAACGAAGTAGAGTCGAATCATGATTGCGCTTGTACAAAATTATGTTGCTCAGGAATAACTTGGCAGAGAACCTCTGTAGGAATTTCTTGTTATTGATAGGTGCTTCTTCAGGGTACTCTTGAGCCTTAATGTATCTTTTCACTTCATGAAACCAAGGCTTCTCTTCTACTCCGTCAGTGTCAACTTCATAGTAATGTGCTGGTTCATCTAGTCTTTCAACAGTAATTCGAGGAGCTTCATTTTTCCATATGACTTTGAACATAGATGACATGGTAGCCAATGCATCTTCCAGTTGATTCTCTTCTCGTGGGATATGCTCGAAAGTGATTTCCTCGAAGTACGTAATTAAGGTCAAAACATGTTCTCTATAAGGAATGAGATTCGGGTGCTTTGTATCCCATTCTCCATTAACCTAATTGATTACTAGGGCTGAGTCCCCGTATACATCCAAGAATTTGATTCTCATATCAATAGAAGCTTTGATACCCATGATGCACACTTCGTATTCGACCATGTTGTTGGTATAATCAAAGCATAATCTGGCGGTGAAGGGCGTATGGCAACCCTTGGGAGATATAATCATAACACCGATTATATTGCCAAGTGCGTTGGAAGCTCCGTCAAAAACCATAGTCCATCAGGATCCTGGCTCAGGTCTTTCGTGCAATCAGTAAATTTTTTTCTAAGGTAGTATATTGCATGATCTTTTCGACCAGACTCGTCATGTTAGCCCAATACACACCCTATTGAGTTATCTAACACTATTAGGTACATGATTAGAGGTCTTCCTTCAACTGGTGGCATCAGAATCAGAGGTTCTTGGAGGTATTCCTTGATTTTGTCAAAGGCTATCTGGTAATCATCGTTCCATTTCACTACTTGATCTTTCTTCAACAACTTGAAGATTGGTTCACAAGTAGCGATCAAATGAGAGATGAATCGAGCAATGTAATTTAGTCGTCCTAAGAAACCTATGACTTACTTCTCAGTATGGGGAGAAAGCATTTCTTGAATGGCTTTGACCTTGGCAGGATCAACTTCAATACCTTTATCGCTGACAACAAAACCCAGGAGCTTACCGGATCTCACCCCAAAGGTGTATTTGTTTGGATTCAACCTCAACTTGTACTTATTTAGTCTCTCAAACAACTTATGTAGATGGTTAAGATGTTCTTCTTTAGTCTGAGATCTGGATATCATGTCGTCGACTTAGACCTCTATCTCATGATGAATCATGTTATGGAACAAAGCTACCATGGCACGTTGATATATTGCACCGACATTCTTCAAACCGAAAGGCATAACCTTGTAACAGAAAGTGCCCCACTGTGTAACAAAGGTAGTTTTCTCCATGTCTTCAGGTGCCATCTTGATCTGATTATAACCTGAGAAACCATCCATGAAGGAGAATACCTTGTGTTGAGAGGTGTTGTCAACCAGAACATCAATATATGGAAGTGGGAAGTCATCTTTGGGGCTCTCCCTATTCAGATCCCTGTAGTCTACACACATAGGCACCTTGCCGTCTTTCTTAGGTACCAGAACCAAATTTTCAACCCATTGAGGATATGACATAACAGCTAAGAAACATGTATTGAATTATTTCATAACTTCAGCCTTGATCTTCTCTGATATCTCTTGACGCATATGCCGAACCTTTTGCTTTATTGGAGAACAACCCTCTTTCATTGGCAGACGGTGAACCACACTATTAGTGTCAAACCCTGGCATGTCTTCGTACGACCAAGTGAAAATCTCAACATAGTCATGCAACATCTGAATTAAACTGTTCTTGACACCGTCCTCCAAGTTGACACCTATCTTGACTTCATTCCTGTCTGCTTCAGTATCCAAGTTTACAACCTCGACTGGCTCTTCATGTGGTTGTATAGTTTTTTCTTCTTGCACTAATAGTCTAGCAAGTTCTCCAGGTATTTCACAATCTTCCTCACCTTCGTCCTTGGCTTGGTAGATCGGATTTTCAAAATCATAAGTGGCAATAGCAGAATCGTTATCAACGGGATCCAGAGTGGATGTGGATTTGCAATTTATTGTGTGGGTGTGTGTAAGAACACATATCTATTTGAAAGTGATAAAAAGTAAAAAAAGACAAAGAGCCTGAAATTTGAATGCAAAATGTCCAATGCTTTGTTAAATGAAAATATGTTAATGAAATGACAACCCTACCAAATGAACCATTGTGCCCTGGGTAAGACACGGGGCTTAAAGTCATTGTTTAAAGATTACTTAGCTAAAACATTGAAAGAAATAAAACATAAAGCATCATTTACTCCTAACTAAAGGAGATTACTAGAATGTCTTGAGTCTTCCAGTTGTTGAGCCTGTTGCCGATGGTAGGCAAGATCCAGTTGTCAAGGTCATAATCATTATCAGCATCTTCTACTGCGTTGGCCCCAGTGTTGCTGACACAGAATGGTGGTCTTCCAGCACGAGCGTGACGAGTAGTCCTCTGAGCCTCTACAATGAAACTCAAACCAAATTTGTCAAATTTGTATGGAATGTCAGAAAGATGACCACAAATAGTACAACCACCTTCTTCTACAACAACTTCAACATCCTTCAAAGAAGTTATTCTTGATGGAACTTTGGTAGCCTTGGGAATAGAATAAACGTCTTCAATAGCGGTAGGAGGGATAACTTCAAAAGTATGGCAGGGAGTCTTGATGAATTCGCTGTCAATCTCAACATACCTGAATGAATTCAAGTGACTCACCATATACTCTTCTTCGCCACAAACAGTAACAACCTTTCCCTTCACAGGATATTTCAGCTTTTGGTGTAAGGTTGAGGTAACAATGCCTGCCCCGTGGATCCAGGGGCATCCAAATAAACAAGAATAGGCCGGTCGGATATCCATTACATAGAAGGTGGAATCGAAAACTTGGGAACCCATTTTGATCGGGAGATCCACCTCTCCGTGCATCATCCTTTTTGAACCATCAAAGGCTCTAACCACAATATCACTAGGTTTCAGTACAACCCCTTCACCGTCAATTCTGTCCAGAGCACCTTTCGGTAAAACGTTTAGCGAGGAACCAATATCAATCAACACATGAGCCAGAGTAGTTCCCTTACATTCAATAGAGACATACAAGGCCTTGTTGTGGTTTCTTCCTTCAGGAGTCAAATTGACATTGGAAAATCCTAACCCACTGTCAGTCGTTAAGCTAGGGACATAACTTTCAAATTGATCAACAAAAATTTCTTGTGGCACGTGAGCAGTCATTAAGAACTTCACTAAATCCTGAGAATGGGCTTCTGAACACAATAATAGGGATAACATGGAGATGTTAGAGGGGGTCTCCCCATATATTCAACAATCTTGTAATCACTTTTACGGATAATCTTCAACACTTCCTCCAACTCTTGCCTAGAGGTGTCTTCAGCAGTAACTTCTTTAGGTGCCTCCGTATGGGTGGGCTCTATCATTTGTTCTTTACCCCGAGTCTCAGTAGTTGACTTGGTTGTAGTAACTCGAACTGGTGTAGCAGTAGTCTTTGGAGAGATTTCTGGAGATAAAACCCTTCCGCTTCTAGTAACCTTACTGGTCCCAGCAATATTGTCAATGTTGGATCATCAACTTCAGTACCTTCATATGCAGTAGTTGATAGTTCCTGCTTGATGCCATGGTAGTAGACATCGGCTCCATAGTTCCAAGGAATAACTTTATCCGAAGAATATGGAATAGGTCCGGTGTGCTAACTATCAGAGGAGCAACTTTGGGTTTGGCAGTAATCTTTACAGGACCTTTGGAATTGATCCTGATAGGAGTGCTAGAAATTACAGATAAGTCTTGAAACAAATTCTCAGCAGACGGAATCTTCTCAACCAGAAATATGTGATTGTCCATTAGACGCTGAATACCTTCTTTCACCAACTTATAGCCATTGGGTTGGGCTGCACAACAGTAACATCTTTCAATACAACCAAGAAATAAACTGGTTTGCAACAGATCCTTCTTGATAATTGGGAGGGGAGTAGCCAAATCACTTACAGTAGAAACATAAAGAACATCATCAATATCACTTATGCCTTTGTCATGCTTTGGCATAGGTGTTGTAATCACATTGGGGGTCTCGGGAGGATCAAACTCAATCTCTTTATTGTTAATCATGTCTTGAATTTTGTTTTTTAAAGCCCAACAATTATTGGTGTCGTACATGGGGCTATCAGAATAGTAAGCGCACTTCACATTAGGATTATAACGAGGAGAGGACGTGTTGGGATTCTGAGGAGGATCCCGTAGCGCAATCAGTTCCTCTTTCAAAATTTGTTGCAATTCTTGAGACAATGGTGTGATCGGTGGATCTGGAATTGACTGTTTAACGCTGGTTCGCGAAATGTCGCGGAAGCAAGAGTCGCCACCGTCTTTTATTTTCTCCAATATGGAAAGGACAAAAGCACAGAAAAATTCCTTATTGAGATTAGTTCTCGGTTCGGGAGGTAGATTTATAGAAAGGGAAGGTGTTAGCACCCTTTCTATCCATGGTTATCCATGGGCTCTTAGATACTTGCTCATTTGTGTTTTCAAGATGTTTGTTTGCTTTTCAAGGTGAGTGGGTTTGAAAAAGTTTCGTTTAAAATTTCAGTTCGACTCTTGTATCATTCCTCAAGAGTGTTTGAAAAGTTGTTTTTGAAAGCTTTTTGCAAAGTGTCGGTGTGAAAAGAAGTTTTTGATTTGTTTTGAATTAGAGCAAGTATCTACGAGTCATCTACCTACCCTAAGGAATTAGTCTGTGTAAATGTCCTTTAGGTAGTTCCATCCCACCATTGAGAGGTAGGTAGCACCACCGTTGGAGGTGTTCGGGTCAATTCGAGTTTAGGGACAGTGTGGTCACCAGAGCAATAGGAGGATACCTTAGAAGCTACCCCCATGCCATGTTCATGGACATGAGGACTTACTAAAACGTCCTCTACTCGACGACCACGTTTCGAGGGGCAAGGCAACAGTGAGGCGTACCCTAGGAGTGGTGTGTGAATTGTGTGTCATTTTTAGTTATTATTTGTCTTGATCATGCATTGAGTGTTCTACGCTTTGATTTTATTTAGGCATACATTCTTTCATGTGATTATTAGCAGTTAAAAGGTGCGGAATTTAAAGTGCGGAAAAATAAAAGTCCTACGCTATTATAAGGCGCGGGTCTACATCGCCAAATTAAACCAAGACCCGATTTGAAAAGAAAAGTGCGGAAAATAAATATCCTAATTATCTATTACAAAGCTTCGGGGAAAATACATTATATTTAAAAAGGAAATAAAAGTAAACGTGCGAAAAGAAATAAAAATCGAGAGTGCGAGGGTGTTGGACCCTTTAAGGAAATTAAATTGGAATTAAAGGTTAATTAATGATTTAACGAGGAAAAGAAGTTATTTTTTGGAGTTTTTGTATTTATGAAAAAAAGGAAGATTAATTGAAATTAGAAATTTAAATAAAAAACCTAATTCTAGCTTGTTTTTAATTATTAAAAAAATGTTTAAGTTTTGACCTAATTTAACCCTAATTAATTAATTATAAGTTATTTACAAAAATAATTAATAATTAATAGTGACAAGAAAAAGATTATTTATTAAGAAAAAGAATAAAAAAAATGATAAAAGACCTATTTTTATGTTTTTAATTATTTAAGAAAAAAGCATTAAAGTTAAAACCTAAAATTAAAACTAAATTGATTATGAAATTTATTTACAAAATAATATTAAATAAAACATATTTTTATTTTTTAAGATTTCTGATTTTTTTTGTATTTTATGAAAATTAATTTTTATGGATTTAAATAAAACAATTAACATAATTAAACTAAATAAAAGAAAAGAATAAAAAGAGAAAAAAATGCAAACATGGGGTGTGGTTGACCCAATTTGGAGGTCAATGGTAAGCAATTTGGGCCCATTAGGAGGCTGGCCACGTTGACTTTTCTGATTGTGTATGAAGCAGTTGACTGGTGTGTACCCTGGAACTCTCATCATGGCCTTTGGATTCATCTCTTGGGACATTTGGCAAGCCAAGGCATTGGGTGCATGGTAGACGTTCAGAAGGCCAATGTACCTGAATACATTATAAGAAAAAAATATGGAGAATATGGGGGACCTGGGGATCGAACACAGGTCTCAACGCCTGCATGACAACACACCAACCACCAAGCCAACTGCGTTTCTTTGTTAATTAAATGGAATAGAAATAATATAAGGGAAAAATACGCTTATGGCATATCACGCGCCAAAATTTCAAATGAGCCAGTCATCCAGGGACACGTACACCTTCTTCGTTGTTTGCCTGAATTTACAAAATAGATAGCGGGGGTTTTAAACCCCCACTAAACGCAACCTGCAGAAAATAGCGATTAAGCAATGAGCAATGATAAATTGAGCGCGATGTGTGGAATCAAATCGTCTGGACGTCACGATTGTAATGGTGTTGGTCTTATGGTCCAATTTTTCCATGGGAAAGAAACCCCAATTTCAAACCTCTGAAACCCTAGGCAGCTTTCATGGTGGATTCGTGTATATGGCTTAAAAACTCAATCAAAGAATGCCAATAGCTTTAGAACAATCAGCTTAGTATAAATCAATCATTAGAATGCATTAACATGGCATGAAAATATAAATACGAATATGCAAAAATGTATGAACAGGGTGACTTCGTGCTACCAGTTCTTGAGGTTAGGGATTGTGATTTTGATTGGAAAAGCTTCCTTGATGCGTCAGGAATGAATTGGGATGGTTTTGAGGCTTTGAAACACACTAGAACTATGTTTTCCGTTTTGAGTTTTTTGTCAAAATTGCAAGTTTTTGCTTTGAGGTTTCTGCGCAGCTTCTTGGTTTTTATGCATTAGGTTATCATTCTATATGTATCTGGAACTATTTAGGTTAAAGAAACCAAGCCCAAACCTTTGCATTCATGATTCAAATATTTGGTTTTCAATGATATCAAAATCCAATCTTTTTGCCATGAAACCATTGATAATTGCATAAAATCTTTCCCTCTTTGTGATGCACGAAATATTGAGGCTTTAATGAGAGAATATGCTGCACAAAAGGATTGGAAAACAAGGATTTGCTATTTTTGTCATATTTTATTTTAATTAAATGAATTAATAATAATAATAATTCAAATAATTAATCAAAAATGATAAAATAACCCCCTTGGATGTCAATGGGTCGTGCATGGCCTTTGGGTGATAATTCTTGGAAGAAATTGTGGCCCATTAGCAATTTTGAAGCATTTGAAGCAAAGTTGACTTTTTAAAATTCCCAAAAATTTCCCAACTTCCACAAGGCATATCTTGCTCAATTTTTAAGCTTTGATCATGTTCTTGGACATTTTGGAAAGGTCTTGAAGTCCTCTAACCAATTAATTTGATCCCATGTCATTTTGATTTACCAATCTCAAGTTATGGTCCTTGACTTAAAGTGCCTTTTTTGTTGACTTTTGAAAATGACCTATAATGTTGAGATTGATAACTTTTTGTGAGAGGATTTCTTGGACTTGAAGTGTGAAGAGGAGTTGTAGGAAATGTCATTCTCTTCAAAATGAGCTTTGGATGGAATTTTTCTGATAAACCATGTGGAAGTTATGCCTTGGCCAATTTGCAGTTGACTTTTTCAACTGTCCAAGTATAGAAACTTTTGCATTTTGAGACTTTTTGAGCCATGCTTTGAGAATCATGATCAAGAATTGATCAAATGATGTTTGTGGCTTCAAAATAAGATGTTGACAAAAAATTTGGACTTTTGACTGTCAAATGACCATTTTGCCCCTGTAGTTGACTGTTGAGCAATTAGGGTTTTTGATTGTGCAATTTTGTGCTGTAAGTCTTGAAACTTGGCATAAGGATGCTTGACAATGTTTAGAGGCATGTGGGACTAGTTTGGACCCTTGGAAACTTCAATTTCTTTGCCAGAACCAAAACCCTAATTTTTGACTGTTAGGAGGCCATTGGACTGTGCAACCTTTGGGAGATTTTGAAGCATGCTCTTTGCAAATCTTGAAGAATATGGGAGGGAAAATTTTGGGGTACAACAGTTGCCCCTGTTCAATCTTCTTAGACTTGAGGATGTAGATTGGCTGGCGTGCCTTTCGTAATCCGAAGGTGGAAGATGATTGAACACTAGAGTGCCCAGAAATTTACGCTCACATAGTTGAGCAGTGTGATGATGGGAATGGGCTTACAGATGCCATTTGGAGATTGATGGATAGGAAGATGGGCTTACAGATGCCATGCTGAGAGGTGATGGATAGGTGGATGGGCTTATAGATGCCATCTGGATGTTGATCGCGTAAGAGATTCCTTAGCGAGAACTTACGTACCTGAAAAAGAAAGATGATTACCTGGCCTGTTACAGGAGTTGGTCTTCGAACTTTTTATCTAGATGAGCCCTGATTGGTTACAGGAATTGAATTTGGAGCTTCAAACGGTGATGAATGAATCAAGGATGGTTACTACCTCAACGGGACGATGAGAGAACCTGGGGCGATTACTACCTCAACAGTGACGATGAGAGAATCTGGGGTGATTACTACCTCAACAGTAACGATGAGAGAATCTGGGGTGATTACTACCTCAACAGTAACGATGAGAGAATCTGGGGTGATTACTACCTCAAAAGTAACGATGAGAGACTCTAGGATGTCTTCTGCTGAGTCCTTATTAGGAAAATCTTTAGGAATCGATTTAACTGGACCCGAGAAGGCCTTTGACTGGATAACAATCAGAAAAATCTTTAGGAGTCGATTTGACCGAACCAGGCAAGGTCTTGGAATCTTCAACTGGATAAGAATCAGGGAGATCTTAGGGTCGATCTGACTGAACCAGAGAAGGCCTTTGACTGGATAAGAATCAGCAAAATCTTTAGGAGTCGATTTAACCGAACCAGGCAAGGTCTTGAAATAACTTCAACTGGATAAGAATCAGAAAAATCTTTAGGAATCGATTTAACTGAACCAGAGGAGGTCTTGGATTAACTTTGACTGGATAAGAATCAGAAAAATCTTAGAATCGATTTAACTGAACCAGACGAAAGTCTTGGAATATCTTTGACTGGATAAGAATCAGAAAAATCTTAGAGTCGATTTAACTGAACCAGACTAAAGTCTTGGAATATCTTTGACTGGATAAGAATTAGAAAAATCTTAGAGTCGATTTAACTGAACCAGACTAAAGTCTTGGACGTAGCTGAGAACTTAACCGGATTTTTCCTGAAAGGTAAAGGTCAGTCATATGCAATGCATGATATGGATCGAGCAATGATGTTCTCAACATAAATGAGATTGTAAGGTCATGATGCGTACATGCATGTATCATGATGTATGTGATGTTTTTGAATGTATGTTTTCGTCTTAGGAAAATAAATCCTTGACGGGTGTCGGGAAGTTAAATCCTGGGCTGATGTAGAGCTTTTGTTTCCACTGGGGAGTGATGGTTGCAAGAATACCGGTAGGAGAAGATAACTCCGTTGGGAAATAAACTTGGAGAATGGATTACTCTGCGGGGAGAAAATTTATTCTAGCAATCTTGCTGGGGAACAATACTCTGTGGGGAGAGAGGTACCTTGCTGGGATGTTGATGATAACTCCGCTGGGGATACCGTTGATGTTGGAAGTGTTAATAGACTTCGCTGGGGATAAGAAGACTTCGTCGAGGACGATCTTTCCGTGGCTTTTGGCTGAGGATAACCCAGTTATATCCTGGTAGGGAAATAACCTTTGAATAAAGCCGGGAGACGCGTTCGTGCTCTGTGGGGAAGAAGCTTCCAGAATCTACTGGGGATAAGCTTCCTGCTGGGGAGATGATTCAAACTTTCCTGGGGAAATCTTGATTGGACTCTCCTGGGGAAATTTTGAGATGTACTGGGGAAGTGGCTCTACTGAATGCCTGGTAGACTGCCGGGGAACAATCTTAGATCAAGACTACCGGGGATACTTGTTAAGAATGTCTGTATATTATGCTGGGGAATGTTGAGATCTGCGGGGGATACCCAACTTCCTTAAGGTTGATAGTATAGCTTTGCTTGGGGAGAGTGCGTTGACTTGCTGGCACACTCTCTGGGGAGTTAAGATATACTGGTTGTGTTCTTCAGCTGAACCTATCTTGATACCTTGGTGGACAGAGCAATTAGATCGCTTAGACCACTCATTATTGCCCCTGCTTCTAATGTTACCTGTAATTAATCCTTTGTTTCGTATGAAAATATTTATGAGTTAGCAATTATTGTCAAATGCATATATCACAAATTGAACCTCGGACGTTCCTCGCAAAGCAAAACAGAAAAGGAAAACAATTGGCAATTTTAACTGAAAAGTGATTTTTGTATTGATTTTTGAATTGCCTGTAAATAGGCGTTTTATGTACAAGAGGCTGGCGTCCTAGTAAGAGAACGCCGCCGAACAAAATAGTTTATACAAATTTGTACAAAGGGAAAACAAAATAGCTATGTGAAAAGAATAATCCCACTGGGTTCCAACTCTGCTATCGCCTTTATATCTTCGAGCGTCTCATCACTTGATTGACCTAGCTGAAGATGAAGCTGATTGATCGATGCCGTCTGAACTTGGTGTTGATACCGGATTCTGGATGCAAGGTGATCCAATGAGACATAGTATTACGCTTTATCCCTAACTTTTGCCTGGACCGCCCTTTCGGGTTTTCAGTCCATCGGGATACCCATTTTTGCCCAAGCCGCCTTTTCAGGTTTTCGACTTGCCGGGTGTACAGATTTTTTTTTAATTTCATCCCTTCATTTTGCCTGAACCCTTTTGGTTCGCCGGGAAGCCCTTATTTTTGCCTAGGTGTGTCAACCTAGCGGGTCTTTGATTCATGCGTAGTATCTTTTTACTATGTCTGCATTGGCGGGGTGAGGAAGGTCGTCACCGTCCATGGTAGTTAGGATCATGGCTCCTCCTGAGAACACATGTTTAACCACAAATGGCCCTTCGTACGTAGGGGTCCATTTGCCCCTTGGATCACTCTGAGGAAGGATGATGCGCTTGATTACCAGATCCCCAACTTGATATTCTTGTGGTCTGACCTTTTTGTTAAATGCCCTGATCATCCGTTTTTGGTACGTCTGACCATGACAGATAGCAGCAAGTCTCTTTTCGTCAATTAAGTTTAGCTGATCAAGTCGTGTCTGGATCCAATCATCTTCACTCAGGTCTGCATCCTTCATTATTCGAAGAGAGGGTATCTGTACTTCGATCGGTAAGACTGCCTCCATGCCGTAGACCAAGGAGAAAGGAGTTGCCCCGGTCGACGTCCTGGCTGAGGTACGGTACCCATGTAGAGCAAACGGTAACATCTCATGCCAATCTTTATAAGTCATTGTCATCTTCTGCACAATTTTCTTGATATTTTTATTCGCTGCTTCTACAGCCCCATTCATCTTCGGCCGGTACGGAGAAGAGTTGTGGTGCTGTATCTTGAACTGTTCGCAGAGCTCAGTGATCATCTTATTATTGAGATTGGTACCGTTGTCTGTAATAATCCTTTCTGGGACGCCGTACCGACAGATCAGATTATGCCGAATGAACCGTGCCACAACGTTCTTGGTTACTGTGGCGTACGAAGCTGCTTCAACCCACTTCGTAAAGTAATCGATCGCCACCAGGATGAAGCGATGCCCGTTGGATGCTGTAGGTTTAATCTCGCAGATCATATCTATGCCCCACATTGCAAAAGGCCAAGGTACAGTCAGAACATTTAGAGGAACTGGAGGAACATGCACCTTATCTGCATAAATCTGGCATTTATGACATGTCCGAGAATGTTGGTAGCAATCAGCTTCCATTGTGGACCAGAAATACCCTGCCCGAAGGATTTTCTTTGCCATAGTGTGTCCACTGGAATGCGTTCCGAAGGTACCTTCATGCAGCTCTGCCATGATCCTTTCTGCTTCAGTTTTATCCACACAACGCAGTAAGGTCGAATCATGGTTTCGCTTGTACAGGATGCCATTGCTGAGGAAGAACTTCGCTGCGAACCTTCTCAGAAACTTCTTATCTTTGACAGATGCACCTTCAGGGTATTCCTGAGCTTCCAAATATCCCTTCACCTCATGGTACCAAGGCTTCTCAGTCACCAATTCAGTCTCAAGATCACAACAGTATGCCGGTTCGTCCAGTTTCCTTATGATGACCCGGGGAGCCTCATTATCCCATTTGACTTTGAACATGGAAGACATCATAGCTAACGCGTCCGCCAACTGATTCTCCTCTCTTGGAAAATGTTCAAAGGTTATCTCTGTGAAGTGGGGGATCAAGGTCAACACACATTCTTTGTAAGGAATAAGATTCGGATGTTTCGTATCCCACTCTCCTTTGATCTGATTGATCACGAGAGCGGAATCTCCGAAGACACTCAGAAACTTGATCCTTAAGTCGATCGCCGCTTGGAGACCCATGATGCATGCCTCATACTCCGCCATGTTGTTGGTGCAGTTGAAACATAGCCGGGCAGTAAGTGGAGTATGAGTGCCTTGAGGGGATATGATCACAGCGCCGATACCGTTACCCAAAGCATTGGAGGCTCCGTCAAAGTGCATAGACCATCGGGATCCTTCCTCAGGTCCTTCATCCGGTCCAGGTACTTCACAATCAGTCACTATCATGATACTCTCGTCTGGAAACTCAAAGTTCATTGACTGATAGTCGTCTACTGCCTGATGTGCCAAGTGGTCTGCCAGTACACTTCCTTTGATGGCTTTCTGAGTTGTGTACTGGATGTCGTACTCCGTCAAGATCATTTGCCATCTTGCTATTCTCCCGGACAGAGCAGGCTTTTCAAATATGTATTTTATAGGATCCATCTTAGAAATCAACAAAGTAGTGTGAGTCAGCATATACTGTCTCAGCCGGCGAGCAGCCCATACCAAAGCGCAACAAGTTTTCTCGAGCAATGAGTATCGGGTCTCACAGTCGGTAAACTTTTTGCTAAGGTAATAAATGGCATGCTCTTTTCGGCCAGACTCGTCATGCTGCCCCAGCACACACCCCATTGAGTTGTCAAGTACTGTCAGGTATAGTATCAGAGGTCTCCCTTCAACCGGTGGCATGAGAATGGGTGGTTCTTGGAGATACTCTTTGATTCTGTCAAAAGCGGCCTGACATTCATCATTCCAACGTACTACCTGATCTTTCTTCAGCAACTTGAAGATTGGTTCACAGGTAGCGGTTAGGTGCGAGATGAATCGAGCAATGTAATTCAGGCGTCCTAAAAAGCCTCTGACTTCTTTCTCTGTCTTGGGAATTGGCATCTCTTGAATGGCTTTAACCTTGGCAGGGTCCACTTGAATACCCTTATCACTTACAACGAAGCCTAGCAACTTTCCAGATCTAACCCCGAAGGTGCACTTGTTCGGGTTTAACCTCAGCTTGTATAGTTTCAGACGGTCAAACAACTTCTGTAGATGGTCAATGTGTTCCTCCTCAGTTTGGGACCTTGCGATCATGTCGTCAACATACACTTCTATCTCATGATGGATCATGTCATGAAATAAAGCAACCATGGCACGTTGGTAGGTTGCCTCAGCATTCTTCAGTCCAAAAGGCATGACCTTGTAGCAGAAGGTGCCCCACTGAGTAACAAAGGTAGTCTTTTCCATGTCTTCAGGAGCCATCTTGATCTGATTGTAACCTGAAAAACCATCCATGAAAGAGAACACTTTATGCTGAGCAGTATTGTCAACCAGAACGTCAATGTGAGGTAGGGGGAAGTCATCCTTGGGGCTGGCCCTGTTCAGATCCCTGTAATCGACACACATTCTGACCTTACCATCTTTCTTTGGTACCGACACCACATTAGCAACCCACTGAGGGTAAGAAGTCACTACAAGAAACCCGACATCAAACTGTTTCATAACCTCGGCTTTGATCTTCTCATACATCTCTGGACGCATACGGCAAACCTTTTGCTTAACCGGAGGGCAGTCTTCCTTGGTAGGCAAGTGATGGACCACAATGTCGGTATCCAACCCAGGCATGTCTTCGTATGACCAAGCAAAGATCTCCACATAATCATGTAACATCTGAGTCAACCGTTGCTTCACGCTGAGCTCTAGGTTGGCACCAATCTTAACCTCCTTCCTGTCCGTCCCAGTACCCAGATTTATCGTTTCCACTGGCTCTTCATGTGGTTGAATTGCCCTCTCTTCCTGGAGTAACAGTCTTGCAAGCTCGCCAGGCACTTCGCAATCATCTTCACCTTCGTCTTCGGCTAAGTTGATCGGATTTTCGAAGTCATAACTGGCAGTAGCAGAGTCGTTACCAGTGAGATCCAGAGTGGATTGAAACCTGTATGAGTGAGTGTGTGTAAATACAGCTGTTTTGCAATATATAAAGAAAGGAAAGAAAGAAAAGGAGCATAAGATTTGAAGTGCGAGAAAACGTCCAAGGTCTTTATTCATGATATATGAAATGACAATTAATATGCCCTCACAAATGAAGCCACGGTGCCCCGGGTAAGACACCGGGCCATAGAGTTTTAATTCATTGTTTATTACAAATAACAAAAACAAAGGAGTTTATTACTGCGTAATAAAAGTAACAGGAGTATGATCTTTTGCGGTCCAATTGTTTAATCCACCGTCAGTTGTCGGGTAGATCCAGCTATCAAACTCTGATTCTTCCACCTCATCTTCATCCCCAATAGCATTCACACCTGGATTAGTGATGAGCACAGGAGGTCTTCTGATCCTAGCTTTGTGCACGTTCCTCTGAGCCTCTGCAGTGAAACCCAGTCCAAACTTGTCAGTTTTTGGTGTAAAATCAGGGAGTCTGCCCCAGTTAGCACATTCACCTTTCTTGATTACAGCCCGGGCGTCCTTCAAGGAAGCCATCTTCAAAGGAACATCCTCTTCAACCACTGTTTCTGCTGCTGCCAATGTTGGAGGTACCTCTTCAAAATGCTGAAAGGGGGTTTCAATAAACTCCCCGTCCATCTCAATATATCGGAAGGAATTCAAGTGACTAACCACATACTCCTCCTCTCCCTGCACAGTGACAATCTTCCCTCTGACGGGGTACTTGAGCTTCTGGTGTAGGGTAGAGGTCACTGCCCCAGCTTTGTGAATCCAAGGTCGACCCAGTAAACAGGAATAAGATGGACGGATATCCATCACATAGAAAGTTGAGTCGAATATTTGAGAACCCACACGAATAGGAATGTCTACCTCTCTATGAACCATCCTCTTAGAACCGTCAAAGGCTCTGACAATAATGTTGCTAGGTTTCAGCTCCAGGCCCTCACAATCCAACCGGTCTAAGGCCTTTTTGGGTAGCACATTCAGGGAAGAACCGGTGTCCACCAGCACGTGCGCAAGAGTAGTTCCCCTGCATTCAATAGAGACATGCAGGGCATCATTGTGGTTCTTTCCCTTAGCAGTAAGGTCAGCATCCGAGAAACCCAAACCATTGTCAGCTGTCAAATTGGCTACGCAATCAGTAAACTGGTCTGCAGAGGTCTCTTGTGGCACATGGGCCGTCTTTCGAAATGAAATCAGGGCCTTAGCATGGGCCTCTGAGCACAGTAGTAAGGAGAGCATAGAGATCTTGGAGGGTGTATGCCCCAGCTGTTCAACAACATTAAAGTCGCTCTTCTTGATTATCTTCAGAATTTCCTCCATCTCTTGCTGGGAGGCTTCAACATTCACAGATTTTGGTGCCTCCATCCGGGCAGGCTCATCTTCAATCCCTTTGCCCCGAGCATTAGATGACTCGGCAGCAGGGGAAACAACTTGATCAGAAGTGGGAACAGGTGCACTTGCAGGTGTTATAATGAGAGGTCTTCGAATACCTGGTGGCGCGATGTCAGGCGAGAAGAGCCTGCCACTGCGGGTTACTTTAGCTGGACCAGTGATATTGCTGATGCTGGTGCCAGTGTTGAACTCTTGCTTTATACCATGTACATATACATCTGCCCCATAGTGCCATGGGACAGCCTTATCAGATTCATAGGGGAGAGGCCCCGGAACGGTAATAACAATGGGTGCGACAGTCATGATTTTAACTGGCTTCCTCAGGGGAGCCTTGATTGGATTGTTGAAAATTGTAACAACAGATACTTCTTCCACGGGAACAAAAGGAACAGCGGTCTTCTTGAAGAGAATCTCCTTGCTATCCATCAGGCTTTGGATGCCTAACTTCAGCAACGGACAACCAGTAAGGGAAACAACACACAAAAGGCAACCCTCACTACAACCTGGAAATAAACCGGCCAGCAATAGGTTCCTCTTAACAGTCATCAGTGGGGTAGCTACATCATTCACAGAAACGGCATACACATTTTCATCAACGACATTCACTCCATGCTGGGGCATAGGAGCAGTCACCACATTTGGCCTCTCAGGCGCCTCAAATTGTATCTCTTTCGCATCAATAAGGTCTTGCACCTTATTCCTCAGGGCCCAACAGTCATCAGTAGAATGCCCCGGGCTATCGGAGTGATAAGCACAGCGGGAATTTGGATTATACTTCGGGGAGGCAGTATTCACAACCTTCGGGGCCTCGCTGACAGTCACTAAGTTAGTGGATAACAGCTGTGGCAAGATTTGTGATAGGGTCATACTCAGACGAGTAAACTCTCTTCTGGGTCTTTCAGCCCTTTATGGATTGGTTTGCCGAGGAGCGGCAGCAGGCTTAGCAATCACCAACGTGTTGACAGATTGGCGGCGTTCTGGTTTATCATGTCTTCTAGGCCCATACACAACACTGGCCTCCTTCTTAAAAGGTTTCTTCTCAGCACTTGAAGACGCACCTTTCTGAATTTTACCGAACTTCATTCCAGCCTCTATCCTTTCCCCAGTCAGAATAAGATCAGTGAACCCTGCAGATAAATTGCCAATAAGATGATTAAAAAATGGCCCGGAGAGGGTCCCCAAGAACATATCTACCAGCTCACGGTCAGTTAATGGTGGCTGCACCCTGCCAGCCAGATCCCTCCACTTCTGTGCATACTCTTTAAAACCTTCGCTTGATCCTAGCGACATACCCTGGAGTTGGGTACGTGTAGGAGCAAGGTCGGCATTATATTGATACTGCTTGTAAAAAGCAGTAGCCAACTCCTCCCAGTTACGAACTTTGGTCCCATCCAGCTAATAGAACCATTCGAGATGAGTCCCTGAAAGACTCTCCTGGAAGAAGTGGATCCACAAGTTCTTGTCCACTGTGTACGGTTGAATCTTCCGCACATAAGATCTGAGGTGTAGCTTGGGGCAAGACGCCCCGTCATACTTGGTGAAAGATGGTGCCTTAAACTTGTGAGGAATGATCACACCAGTAGATAAGCCTAAGTCTCCGAAATCCAGCCCAGGCACTTGTTGGATCTCCATGGCGTTCAGTCTGTCTTCCAACTGCTTGTACCGGTCTTCAGCAGGAGGATACTGTTCCTCATTAAAGTCAGTCTCGTTGTCAGAGACTACTGGACTTGGAGCCTTTCCCCCCTGGGGACTGTCTTTGCCTACAGAAGAACCAGCTTCCTCATTCTGCAGAGTATTACCAAACCTCCAGCCTGAGTTGAAAAGAACAGTTCTCTTCTTCTTCTTCTCCTTCTTCAGGAGCAAAGCCTTCAGCTCTTCTTGGCCTTGAGCCAAACCCATGATCAGCTCCTGAAATTGTGCGTTCTGCGCCTGAAGGGCCTTGATAGACATCTCGGTAGAGGATTCAGGGTTCATGATGCTGAAATAAACAGCGAAGAACAGTAAGCAACCTGAAAAGAAGAATACCTGCTATGCACATGATGAATGATATGTGTTTATGCAATGCATTCAAGGGTTCGAAAGTTCAAATTTGTTGTAGACAAAAAGGAACACACATTATCATTAAGGAAATAATTGTTCAGTACATCAAAGCCTCATGGGCACATATTACAAAGCAAATCAATCCCAAAAGACACTACGCATCCTCTTTGGAGCTATGTAGGTGTTGAGATTCCTCTCCTCGTGCAATAGGAGGGTGAGCTCCAAGACCTTCTTTTCACTAGCATGTAGACTGGTCTCAAGAGAATTCCGTTCTTCCTTAAGCTGGATCCAGCTCTTCTGCATCTCTTCCCAGGACGTGGGCATGCCAGGATGTTGAATGGTGTAGGGCACTTCACCTTCCAAAACTGGCTCTTCGATCACAGGGAGAACATGAGGATATGGCATCACTAACTTCTGGGAGCGGGCCCGTACCCACTTGAGATAAGGTTCCAACGGGATGGAATTCCCGTGCCCCAGTGTCTTGCTGTCTATCTTACTGGGCATCCTCCAAGCTCTGATAAATCTCTGGCGAAGTCCTTGTGCATCGTTGTCGAAGTCAAAAACTATGTCAGGAATTAACATGTCATGAGGGCCATCCCTCCGAGCATAACCAAACTGTCTCCAAGCCAGGCACGGGTTGTAAGTAATACCTCCTCTGATTCCAAGTAAAGGAACATTAGGGTACTCCCCGCAACGATCAATGATAGTGACCTCTTCTCTGGACCGAGAGCACCAATGTATATTTGTATGTGTAAGAGTCATCAATCGTTGTGACCATCTCAAACCCCGCTCGTTCTTCAAAACTGATTGTGGAAGGTGCGAAATAAACCACCTTTCCAGGAGAGGAGTACAACACATAAGAACACCTCTTTTTCTCATGGTTTGAGTGTAACATGAGTGAAGGATGTCCCCCAGCAACGTAGGTATAGGATTCCTGGACATGAAGATCTGGACAACACTGATATCTATAAGCTGATCTGGGTTAGGGAACAACACCAAACCATAGACAAGGAGGGCCACAACTTCTTCAAAAGCTTGTAGGTCAAGGGAGTTCCAACATTCTTGGGCCTTTTCAAACAGAAACCTGGCTAAGAACCCTTTGATACCACTTCTAGCTTCCCAATGTCCCTTGAGGTCATATGATTATAGGTGTAAGGATTTAGCAATCTCTTCAAGCTTGGGTTCCTTTTCCGTACCGTTGTAGGGTAGTTGATCAAGGATAGGAATCTTCAGAATTCGGGAGAACTCTTCCAATGTAGGTACCAGTTGATAATCCGGGAAAGTGAAACAGTGATGCAGAGGGTCAAAGAACTGGAACAGGACCTTTATCATGTCTTCCTCAATGTTGGTGTTGACCAGGCTGATGAGTCTTCCATGTCTTTCACTGAATGAAGAGCTCTCGGGAATCCTGGATATAAGCTCCTTAAGCTGAGGAGGGATCCTTACAAGGCTAATCTGAATTGTCTTTCTGCGAACAGTTTCCATGTCCTACAAAACAAGAACAAAGATGAAGATTCGAACCCCTGAAATGGTTAGCCAATGCATATGATGTTGTATGATGTCATGATGCTATGATTAAACACACCACAAATATTTACAAAGGCAAACATGATAAGGCACACAAGTCACACAAGACAAGCCCTTAGAGTTTAGGCCTACATGGGGTCTGGGTATTACCCTCTTGAAGTTGGTGGGCTTAACCTGTCCTATCAGAAGTAACCGGGTTCTAAGGGTCCCAATATCAATGGATTGCTTTCATTTTTCATCGTTTCGATTTGGCCACTGAACTGGCGACCGAAATATTCCAGGAAAGCAACCCTCAATTGAGTGTAGTATCGAGTATCAACCAACCTCGGACTGCACCAAAGTCAGTTATCTCACTACCCTAAAGAGGCCAAGATGGTTCAATTAAGGTTCCTAAGGTCAGTTGATGCTTCATGACACCACATGGAGGCCCCGTACTCTCCTTGACTGAACTCAAGGGTTACCGGTACACACCAAAGTGCCACATCAACGTAGCAGACTGTTTCAACCATGTCGGTATACCCCACATAGTTCCCTCACAACCTTGTTGCTACTTTCTAAGAAGGTATCCCCAGATCCGGGTTAGGATCTATAGAACTCCCAAGACAGTCCCACAATTTAAAGCAAACAAGTCAAAGCAATTGAAAACACAGTTATGAACTATCCTAAGGTACACCTCACTTTATAAGATGTATCCCCAGCAGAGTCGCCAGTTCTGTGATCGGTGGATCTGGAACTGACTGTTTAACGCTGGTTCGCGAAATGTCACGAAAGCAAGAGTCGCCACCGTCTTTTATTTTCTCTAATATGGAAAGGACAAAAGCACAGAAAAATTCCTTATTGAGATTAGTTCTTGGTTCGGGAGGTAGATTTATAGAAAGGGAAGGTGTTAGCACCCTTTCTATCCATGGTTATCCATGGGCTCTTAGATACTTGCTCATTTGTGTTTTCAAGATGTTTGTTTGCTTTTCAAGGTGAGTGGGTTTGAAAAAGTTTCGTTTAAAATTTCAGTTCGACTCTTGTATCAGTCCTCAAGAGTGTTTGAAAAGTTGTTTTTGAAAGCTTTTTGCAAAGTGTCGGTGTGAAAAGAAGTTTTTGATTTATTTTGAATTAGAGCAAGTATCTACGAGTCATCTACCTACCCTAAGGAATTAGTCTGTGTAAATGTACTTTAGGTAGTGCCATCCCACCATTGAGAGGTAGGTAGAACCACCGTTGGAGGTGTTCGGGTCAATTCGAGTTTAGGGACAGTGTGGTCACCAGAGCAATAGGAGGATACCTTAGAAGCTACCCCCATGCCATGTTCATGGACATGAGGACTTACTAAAACGTCCTCTACTCGACGACCACGTTTCGAGGGGCAAGGCAACAGTGAGGCGTACCCTAGGAGTGGTGTGTGAATTGTGTGTCATTTTTAGTTATTATTTGTCTTGATCATGCATTGAGTGTTCTACGCTTTGATTTTATTTAGGCATACATTCTTTCATGTGATTATTAGCAGTTAAAAGGTGCGGAATTTAAAGTGCGGAAAAATAAAAGTCCTACGCTATTACAAGGCGCGGGTCTACATCGCCAAATTAAACCAAGACCCGATTTGAAAAGAAAAGTGCGGAAAATAAATATCCTAATTATCTATTACAAAGCTTCGGGGAAAATACATTATATTTAAAAAGGAAATAAAAGTAAACGTGCGAAAAGAAATAAAAATCGAGAGTGCGAGGGCGTTGGACCCTTTAAGGAAATTAAATTGGAATTAAAGGTTAATTAATGATTTAATGAGGAAAATAAGTTATTTTTTGGAGTTTTTGTATTTATGAAAAAAAGGAAGATTAATTGAAATTAGAAATTTAAATAAAAAACCTAATTCTAGCTTGTTTTTAATTATTAAAAAAATGTTTAAGTTTTGACCTAATTTAACCCTAATTAATTAATTATAAGTTATTTACAAAAATAATTAATAATTAATAGTGACAAGAAAAAGATTATTTATTAAGAAAAAGAATAAAAAAAATGATAAAAGACCTATTTTTATGTTTTTAATTATTTAAGAAAAAAGCATTAAAGCTAAAACCTAAAATTAAAACTAAATTGATTATGAAATTTATTTACAAAATAATATTAAATAAAACATATTTTTATTTTTTAAGATTTCTGATTTTTTTTGTATTTTATGAAAATTAATTTTTATGGATTTAAATAAAACAATTAACATAATTAAACTAAATAAAAGAAAAGAATAAAAAGAGAAAAAAAATGCAAACATGGGGGGTGGTTAACCCAATTTGGAGGTCAATGGTAAGCAATTTGGGCCCATTAGGAGGCTGGCCACGTTGACTTTTCTGATTGTGTATGAAGCAGTTGACTGGTGTGTACCCTGGAACTCTCATCATGGCCTTTGGATTCATCTCCTGGGACATTTGGCAAGCCAAGGCATTGGGTGCATGGTAGACGTTCAGAAGGCCAATGTACCTGAATACATTATAAGAAAAAAATATGGAGAATATGGGGGACCTGGGGATCGAACCCAGGTCCCAACGCCTGCATGACAACACACCAACCACCAAGCCAACTGCGTTTCTTTGTTAATTAAATGGAATAGAAATAATATAAGGGAAAAATACGCTTATGGCATATCACGCGCCAAAATTTCAAATGAGCCAGTCATCCAGGGACACGTACACCTTCTTCTTCGTTTGCCTGAATTTACAAAATAGATAGCGGGGGTTTTAAACCCCCACTAAACGCAACCTGCAGAAAATAGCGATTAAGCAATGGGCAATGATAAATTGAGCGCAATGTGTGGAATCAAATCGTCTGGACGTCACGATTGTAATGGTGTTGGTCTTATGGTCCAATTTTTCCATGGGAAAGAAACCCCAATTTCAAACCTCTGAAACCCTAGGCAGCTTTTATGGTGGATTCGTGTATATGGCTTAAAAACTCAATCAAAGAATGCCAATAGCTTTAGAACAATCAGCTTAGTATAAATCAATCATTAGAATGCATTAACATGGCATGAAAATATAAATACGAATATGCAAAAATGTATGAACAGGGTGACTTCGTGCTACCAGTTCTTGAGGTTAGGGATTGTGATTTTGATTGGAAAAGCTTCCTTGATGCGTCAGGAATGAATTGGGATGGTTTTGAGGCTTTGAAACACACTGGAACTATGTTTTCCGTTTTGAGTTTTTTGTCAAAATTGCAAGTTTTTGCTTTGAGGTTTCTGCGCATCTTCTTGGTGTTTATGCATTAGGTTATCATTCTATATGTATCTGGAACGATTTAGGTTAAAGAAACCAAGCCCAAACCTTTGCATTCATGATTCAAATATTTGGTTTTCAATGATATCAAAATCCAATCTTTTTGCCATGAAACCATTGATAATTGCATAGAATCTTTCCCTCTTTGTGATGCACGAAATATTGAGGCTTTAATGAGAGAATATGCTGCACAAAAGGATTGGAAAACAAGGATTTGCTATTTTTGTCATATTTTATTTTAATTAAATGAATTAATAATAATAATAATTCATATAATTAATCAAAAATGATTAAATAACCCCCTTGGATGTCAATGGGTCGTGCATGGCCTTTGGGTGATGATTCTTGGAAGAAATTGTGGCCCATTAGCAATTTTGAAGCATTTGAAGCAAAGTTGACTTTTTAAAATTCCCAAAAATTTCCCAACTTCCACAAGGCATATCTTGCTCAATTTTTAAGCTTTGATCATGTTCTTGGACATTTTGGAAAGGTATTGAAGTCCTCTAACCAATGCCTTTTGTCCCATGTCATTTTGATTTACCAATCTCAAGTTATGGTCCTTGACTTAAAGTGCCTTTTTTGTTGACTTTTGAAAATGACCTATAATGTTGAGATTAATAACTTTTTGTGAGAGCATTTCTTGGACTTTAAGTGTGAAGAGGAGTTGTAGGAAATGTCATTCTCTTCAAAATGAGCTTTGGATGGAATTTTTCTGATAAACCATGTGGAAGTTATGCCTTGGTCAATTTGCAGTTGACTTTTTCAACTGTCCAAGTATAGAAACTTTTGCATTTTGAGACTTTTTGAGCCATGCTTTGAGAATCATGACCAAGAATTGATCAAATGATGTTTGTGGCTTCAAAATAAGATGTTGACCAAAAATTTGGACTTTTGACTGTCAAATGACCATTTTGCCCCTGCAGTTGACTGTTGAGCAATTAGGGTTTTTGACTGTGCAATTTTGTGTTGTAAGTCTTGAAACTTGGCATAAGGATGCTTGACAATGTTTAGAGGCATGTGGGACTAGTTTGGACCCTTGGAAACTTCAATTTCTTTGCCATAACCAAAACCCTAATTTTTGACTGTTAGGAGGCCATTGGACTGTGCAACCTTTGGGAGATTTTGAAACATGCTCTTTGCAAATCTTGAAGAATATGGGAGGGCAAATTTTGGGTTACAACAAATGGCATACTGATTTTTGTAAACTGTCTTTGTGGTGCGTCTGTCTTAATCTGATTTCCCTGTTGTTGTTGTTGTTGAACAGGTGCCGAATTAGAAATTAGCACAACTCCTACATATTGGTTACAGTCATTTATAGTACGACCCTCCTGGCCATACACATAATTTGTTTCCTTATTACCATTGAATGTCTTCTTTATAGCACTCGAAGACGCAACCATTTGAATCTTTCCACTTCTGATACCATTTTCGACATGTTCCCTTGTTAGTATCAATTCAGTAAAACCAGATGAAGAACTTTTGATAAGATGATTAAAGAAAGGCTCTGTAAAAATTCCCATGAACATATCAACCGGATCCCTATCAGACAGAGGAGGTTGCACTCTTTTAGCCAAATCACTCCACTTTTGGGCATACTCTTTAAACCCTTCATTCGAGCCCATAGTCATACTTTATAGTTGCACATGGGTTGGTGCAAGGTCAACATTATATTGATACTGCTTGTGAAAAGCAGCAACCAGGTCTTCCCAAGTGCGGATGTTGGTTCCTTCCAGTTGGTAGAACCATTCTAGTTGTGTCCCAAATAAGCTCTCTTGAAAGAAGTGAACCCATAACTTTTTGTCAGCAATATGGGGTTGGATCTTCTAGACGTAATACCTTAGATGCAACTTTGGACAAGAAACACCAACATATTTGTCAAATACGAGGACCTTGAACTTGTGAGGGATAACAAACCCCAAAATAAGACCCAACTCTTTAAAATCTAGCCCAGGCACTTTCTGGATTTCCATAACATTAAGACAATCTTCCAACTGTTTGTATCGGTCATCAGCGGGAGGATATTGTTTAGCAGAATAGTCTTCTTTAGAATCTTGGCCAGAACCAAGGTTACTTCCCCTTTCAGCCTTCACACTCTTGTCTTCCTCACCCTGATTGTCATCTTCATCAGAGGAAATAACACATTTTTGAGCTTGTTTGAGAGGACCTTTGAACCTTATTCCCATGTCGAGGATGATTGGTTTTCTAGTCTTCTTCTTATTTCCTTTTGTGATGAGGGTCTTCAGCTCATTTTGTCCCTTAGTTAAGTCCAGGAACATTTTTTAAAACTGAGCATTCTGGGCTTGAAGTTCTTTCACGGTTTGTTCTAGAGCCATCTTTTACTGAAATAAACAGCAAGAAGATGAGAAAACCTATTGCGGAAGCCTATTATGTAATGACGTGCATGATATGCAGATGCAATGTTTTCAAGGATCTCGCGGGATAAACAAAAATAAATGTTAGAAGTAGAGTCTGGCTTCATCTTTGACTTAAGAACTTTGCGTCTTTGAACATTCTTCTACGAGAATCAAGCTCACCATGTCAAGTGGGTCCTAGTCTTTGACTCAAGATAACGTACTTCGGTATTTAACAACATCTGGTTAGAGGAAAATAAATCCTCTTGCCCCTTACTAGACGTCTGGTTCATGATAAACCTGCATCACAGGCCCTTGAGATCCTTGAAATGGTTCAGAAAATGCTATGGTATGATGTCATGATGTCATGATGTCAAGTTCGAACAAATAACAAATACAAACAAAGCACACAAAAGCTTTAGGTTTAAGGCTTGCATGGGGTTCATAGGTAAGTACCCTCTTGAAGTTCAGTTGGATCAACTTGTCCTAAAAATAGTAACCGGGTTCTAGGAATCTCATATCACTGATCTTTATCTCAGGATTTGTTTCAGTAGTACAATTGACTTTCCACCGAAATATCCCGAGAGTCGAATCTCAATAAGTGTAGCATCGAGTATCAACCAACTTTTGACTGCACCAAATCCAGCCATCTCACTACCTTCTAATGGCTAAGTTAGGTCAATTAAGGTTCTAAAGGTTAATTAGTGCTTATGACACCACGCGACAGCCTAGTATTCTCCCCGACTGACTCAAGGGATACCAACACAAACCAATGTGTCGCACTAACGTAGCCATCACTTCAACCATATCGGTCTATGTCGTACAGTTTCCATGATCTATTGCTACTTACCTAAAATGTCCTCAGATCCGGGTATAGGATCTTTGCAAGAAAAGTAAACTTGGACAACCCAATAAAGATAAAGCAGACAAATCAAGGAAAGCAGATAAAGTGATCTAACTCTAAGGGTAACCCCTCTTTTTTTGTCGTCCTCAGCAGAGTCGCCAGTTTTGTAATACGGTGGGAGAACTGACTTGGTTTTGCATTTGATTGCAAATGTTGTGGATAGCAAGAGTTGCCACCGAATTTTCTTTTATCCAATAAGGAAAGGGTGAAAAGAACATGAAAGACCTTTGAGAATTTTGAGTTCGGGGGGTAGGTTATGAAAAGGGAAGGTGTTAGCATCCTTTTCATCCGTAGTTATCTACGGGCTCTTAATCGCTAGTTCACTTTTGAAATTGCTTTGAGTTTTGTGTTTGAAAATATTTTGAAAAAAAGCTTTACAATGTAAGGCGAACTTTGTAACGACTCTTGTATCGTTAAAAGTGTATACAAAGTGTTTTGAAACTATTTCGAAAGTGTCTGTGTGGAATTTTTTTGTTTTGAAACATTTGTGAGCAAGAGATTACGAGTGTTATACCTACTTAAAGTCTTTCTTGTAATTTTCCTCCTCCTTTAGATAGTTCTATCCTACCATTAGTTAATAGGAAGCCCCATCGTTGGATGTGAAGGGACGGGCGCGGGTCATCGTAAATTCTTCGAAGGTAACTCGTAGGGATGCTTTAGCGATTATCATTTAAGGGGCTAAATCGTTTACCTAAGGCAACATCGAAAGGGTCATCGAGGGACTACGATCTTTGTTTTCGAGGGACCTTGCTAAAGCATCCCTACGTTCGAGGGACATGATTGTTTTTCCGAGGCAACAAGGGAGGTTACCCTAGAGGTGCGAGTGTGCGAAGTGTGTTGTGATTCAGTTATCTTAATCTTTGATTAGGGTTTGCTACCGTTTGGTTTTATCTTGCCACACAATCCTAATTACTAACAATAATAGTAGAATAGCGCAAAAAGTAAAAAAGCGAAAAATAAAACCCTAGACTGTTGCAATTCTTTGGGAGAGGTACATAAGTAGAAGTAGGGAAAATAAACCCTAATTACTATTACATCCCATAGGCAGTTACAATGATGAACAAAAATATGCGAGAAATAAAAAAACATTTGCAAGAGCACAATTGATCTAAAAAAATGGAATAGGAGAAAAAGAAATATTTTTGTTGTTTATTATGGAAAGAAATATTTGTGATTAATTAATTAAATCTAAAAAATTCAATTAATTTTAATTATAAAAAAAGTTAAGTAATTACAAAAAGGTTAACTAGTTGAATTAATTACAAAAAGTTAATAAAAAAACCTAAAAGTCTAATTATTTTTAATTAAGAAAATTAAATTTTGGTATTTTAATTAAATAAAAAGGGTAAGATAAAATAAAAAGAAAATGTGAGAAAAAGGAAAATGGGCCAGAATCAGCAGACATGGGGGGGGGGTTGCTTAAAAGCATTTCGCTAGGCCCAAAAATAAACTTATTTTTGTTTAGAGCAGAAAATAAAATAAAAAAAGGATCAGAATGGGCCTGGACTAAAAAATCTGGGGGTGTAAAAAACAATCTCCAAGGCCCAAAAAGTCCTTCACAAGATCCAGTGAGCAGCGCTCCAGGAGGTTCATGATGAGCTGCACATTCCTGAGCGTTGGATCCGGACATATAAAGATTTGATGGTGATGCTGAGAGAGTGTATGGTGGATGCATGAGAATGTGGCGCACATGATCTGCAAAACAGAAGAAAAAATGTGAAAAATACCAAAGGCAGGGATCGAACCCGTGCCCTGGTATAGTAATGCCTTAGCGTGCGTTTTAACCACTGAGGTGGTGATACATACGATGATTTATATGAAATGAAATAATTATAACATAAAAACGTGGCATGGACCAGAGAGGCGCAAGAGCCCTAGCGTCGGTCGTCTTCTCCGGTGAGTCTCTTTCTCAAACCTGTAAAATAGACACAATTAGAGATCCAGAGGGATCCTACCCCCATAAATCAAGGCTTGTGAATTCAATGAGACAATTAGTTTGGGCCGAATCACATTGTAATAAGAGATATGGCCAGAATAAATGGAATTTGTGCAATCATGGTGATGCATGATTCTGGCTGCATGGGACGCCTGCGATGGTCCAGTCTTGTACTAACATATCTCTGAAACACAATGATATCACTAATATGTCTTAAAGCAAAACGAAAAATAAAAATATAATTTTGCAATAAGTTTGAGATCGGAGATGTATGCGATGGTGTTTCATGAGCTTAGGATCATTATATCGGATCCATTCTTACTCTATAGGATTTGTTGGAAGTGAATGACCAGGTTTATTTGCCTTCGAAACGACTGTGATAAGGGTTTGCAAGTTGCCCTAACTCGAATAATTTTTTGAGTTTTTGGAAAGGTGTTCTTGCACAAGGTTTTGTGGTCTTTGTTTGTTTGAATGAGGAAGAATATATATATAAGATAATTTAGGTCAAAAAACATGGGCTTGGACCTTTGTTAATAAGCCTTGTATTTTATCTTATTTATTTTGAATTAATAAAATCAAAATAATTAAAATAAAAGATCAAGGGGTACATGAGTAAGATCCGAGGTGTATATGAAGTGTAAAACTCATTTGGACTTTGAAACAATAACCCATTAGCCCAAAAATCAAGTTTGCTCAATTTGAACTTCATGCATTTGCTCAAAATTTCCCAACTTGCACTGGTCACAACTCTCTTAATTTTCATCTTTTGAAGGTGATGTTGGACTTTTTGGAAAGCTCATGATATCCTATACAATTAATCTTTTTTTTTACTATCATTTTTGCATTTGAAGATTTATATTGATGTAAGTTTCCTTCACAAAAAGTGTCTTTTTGTTGACTTTTGAAATTACCTATAATGCATCGGCCCATATCTCTCAAATGAAGCATTTTTTGGACTCGAGATTAGAGAGAAAAAGTTGTAAATAATTGAATTTCCTTCACAATGTGCTTTGGTTGAGGAAAAACTAATGAAGCATGTGAAAGTTATGCTTGGTCAAAGTTCAGTTGACTTCTCCTAAAGAAAATCCTAATTTGGCAACTATTGATTTTTGATGATTTGAGAGTCTCCTTAATGAATCATGATCAATCCTTGATCAAATGATGAATATCACTTCAAAATCTTTATGTTGACCAAAAATCTTGAGGTTTGACTTTATATTGACCACAACTGACTTTTTACCCAATACAATTGATTTTCAGTCATCTGAACAATTGATTGAGCAAACTTGTGATGCAAGGCATGAAACTTGGTATGAGCATTCTTGAAGACATATAAGAAACCATGAAAACCACTTAAGGCATTTTAAACCCTATCTTCCTTGTGAGAAGTGAAACCCTAGTTGTAGACCTATTGCTTAGGAGGATAATTTGTCTGATCAATTCTTGAGTAACCTTGAGCATTTGAGAACCCTAGGAGAATATCTTGAGATAAGTGGGAGGGAAATTTTTGGGGTACAACAATATCCCATAAAATCTTTATTGTGAACCATGTTTTAGAAATTTTTTTGCCAATCTTAAAACCATGATACTAACAATTTCTCTATTTGGCAAATTTTGGCTAAAACAACCAAAGCCCAATTAAATTGGAGAGAGGAATAAAACCACAGAGGAATAACACCATAGAGAAATAAGACCACAAAGGAATAAGGCCACAAACAAAAACTACATGCTAAACATGTAAACTGTGTACATGAGGAAGAAGATAAGAGTTACTCCCCCTCAAAAACAAAACTAATTATTGTCACAGAGGAATAAGTCTCCCCCTCAACAGGAAGAAGAAAGTTTTCCCGAAGCATAATAAAACCAACCTGAACGTTTCATATGAAAACCCAAAGCTCCAGAAAACCAACTTAGACTCAAGGCATTATAGAACCATGTAGTAGAAGAAGCACACATAACTCAAAACACAAGACACAATGACACACTTAACTCAAAACGAAAGACACAACAGGACTCATACACACAAGATGTTAGAACATTCGTTAAGACATCTTGCAAAGAACTATAACAGAAGTAGCAACAAACGTGTGATATGGTGGGAGAATTGACTTGGAGTTTTGCATTTTATCGCAAATGTTGCGGTTAGCAAGAGTCACCGCCGACTTTTATTTTATCCAAAAGGAAAAGCTGAAAAGAACAGGAAATACCTTTGAGATTATTTCTTGAGTTCAGGGGTAGATTATGAAAAGGGAAGGTATTAACACCCTTTTCATCTATAGTTATATACGGGCTCTTAGTTGCTTGCTAGATCACTTGCTTTTATTTGAAAAATGTGCTTTGTGTGGTTTTTGAAAGTATTTTGAAAAGTCGCCATCATTTAGGCAAACTTTGTAATAGTTCTCGTTCGTAAGAACGTATACAAAGTGTTGATCTTTTGAAAATGTTTCAAGTTTGGAAAATGTTTTGAACGTATTTTTGAAAGTGTTGGTGTTTGTTTTGAAAATAAGCAAGAGTGTTTGATTTGAAATTTAGCAAGCAACTAGGAACAATCTACCTACTCAAAAGTCTTAGTTCATTTCTTCCTTTCCTTTGATATTGCTATCTTAACATTGATTTGGTAAGAAGCCCTATCTTTGGATGTAAAGGGACGGGTGTGGGTCACCGTATAGCCATGATAGCAATATTGTGAAATATCTTAGCAATTCTCTTTGAGGGACTAAGATCATTTTGAAAGGCAACATTTGATAGCGTCATCGAGGGACTATGATCTTTTATTTTTGATTGCTTTTTGTTAAGATGTCCCACATGCATAACATGTCTGTTTTGGTAAGGAAACAAAGTGGAATTATCCTAAGGGTGTAAGTGTGCAAGTGTGCAAGTGTGTTGATTTACATGCTTATTTATCTTGAATTAGGGTTTGCTAACTTGTTGATTTTATTTTTTCCATACAAACCCTAATTACTAGCATTTATATAAAGCGATAAATTACGGAAAGTAAAAATACTAAGCTATTACATCATGAGGGGAGGGGGTGTACAAATTTACAAATGGGGATTTTGCAAAAAAATTAAACCTAATTATCTATTATAACCATATTGAATAGATGTACAAGAATTGAAAAATAATGTACAAATGCAAAATGGAAAAAGAAATGATTTTTGTTTGGTTTTCATGAAAGGGTTTTAATCTAAACCAAATTAAGAAAATGATTAATGAAAAAAATAAACAAAATTTAAACCTAAATTAATTAAAAGGAAAATTAAGTTAAAAAATGTTTTTAGGGTTTTTTATGAAAAGGTTTTAAATTAAGGAAAATAATATGGAAATTAGTTAATTAAAATAAACCTAAGTTTTAAATTAATTTTAATTTAAAAGAAAATAATATAATAAATAAAACTAAGTCTAAATATTAATTATTAAAGAAAAGAAAATAAATTTATTAAGGAAATATTTTTAGTCTTTTTGTTTTATAAAGAAAAATAAAATGTATAAGCATTTTTAAATATGCAAATAAATAAATAAAATATTTTTGGATTTTTTTATTAATAAAAATAATAATGATAATAATAGTAATAATAAAAATAATAAATAAATAATGAAATAAAGATAAAAATAAAGGGAAAATAAATAAAATGGAAAGTAAAATAATGGGCTAGGGGTATAAACATAGTCAGAGGGGGTTATACAAAAGCAAAAAAAAACAAGCCCAAGTGTTTGGAAGCCCAGGCACCTGTTTCAAACAAAAATGGAAGGAAAATATGAAAAAAAGAGCAAAAGGGTACCACTGGAGCTCGAACCCAGGTCCCATAGGTTAACAGGCGTGCGCTTTACCACTAGGGTGGCTATACATCAGTTCATATAAACAAAACAACAAATATATAATGTAAATCAAGTCCTGAATGAACTTCATCTTCAATCTCTAGCCAAAGAACCTGCAACTCATTCATTTCTCATCCATTCACAAAACTTCTAACATCAAACTTGTTAGAAATTTCCTCACGATTCCGAATATGTAAATAACTTAAGCTAATTCTCAAAGATGAGCATGAATTTCTAACAGTACAAAATTCTGACCTAAATATTTTCAGAGGTTCAAACTCAAAATTCTCCCTACTCAAGCAACATAAATGAAATCTATGGACATGTATAATTTCAGGTCAATGATGTCTACATTTTATCTTTACAAATGCAAGCCTAACAATGCCTAAATGAGAAGATAGAAGTTCAAGAAAAATACCTCAAAACTGGAAATCGTGAAATGAGTTTTAGCTTGATTCAAGGTGCTGTAATGATCAGGTTAGCTTCCTTGAGTCTCTAGGAAGCTAATGCAATGCTTAGCTTGAGTTGAGAGTGGGTGAAATGGTCTGGAGAAGTCTAACTGCAATGCTCTATTTTTGGCTATGGAAGTTGATGAAGTTAATGTTACAATCGTGTAATAGGGTGTGGGATAGTTTGTATTTTATGTGAGGAAGCTTTAGAAACTAAAAGGCCAAAGAACACACGAGGGAGATATGAGTTTGATGTGTAAAGTCAGAACTTGCACAACAATGATGTTTTGAAGAAATTTTTGGCTAGAGGGAATTTGGGAGTGTTTCAGGGTGTTCAAGCTCGTGTCCTAGGTTGCATAATAGTGTTTTGATATATAGGAAAATGTTTGGAGACTTGAGATGGTCAGAAGTACAAAATCACATGTTTTGGCTTCTTGGCTTGTTTTTGAAGTAAGGTTGACAAACATGGCTTCAATGCATAGTACAAGCATGGTCAGAGTAGTTAGAGGCTCTAGACAAGTTTCTTATGGCTTTTAGATTGTGTGTGATCAGAAGGAACAAGTACAAAGCTCAAGACAAGTTGACTTTGTGATTAAAGCCTCTTTACTAGAATGGCAATGTTACTTTGTCCCATTAATGGTAATGCAACTTGGATAATGGATCAAATACTTGGATCAAAGATCTAACAGTTATGTAAAAATTTAATCAGGGAGTGACAAACAAGTTTGAGGCCTTCAAAGCAAAGATTATGCAGCCTAGCATGGATTTGGTTCATGTGTTCTTCACAAAATGGCTTGTAATTCAAATTTGAAAACCCTAACTTCTTGCCTTCTCTTATCCTTGATCAAACATGATCTCAATGATTTCTTGGACATTTTGGAAAGCTTGTAACATCATCTACAACCTCTATGTTGGGCATTTTTGAAAATTCATCTTGGAACTATGTGAAAAATTTCCATGAAGTTAAGTCAAAATCCTGCCTAAACTAGGGCAAAATTTCACTAAGTTTACAAGTTTCATGAACATGTATTCACAAAATCATAAATTGAAATCCATGCATTTATAGGAGAAGTTGTGTTCTAAAATGTTTTATATCTCATTGAGATCTACAACTTTCATGTTGGAAGTTTCCTTTGAATCATCTTGCGTCATGGTGAAAATTTTGCTCAAAGTCATGAAAAAATATGAAATTTTCAACACTTAGAAAAATTTCTAAGTTTAGAAATTTTGACTTTTCAAAAAGAAATCTTGACTTTTTGATTTCTTGATGAAAAAGTTTCATATTTTGACATGTTTTGATGAATCGTGATCTTTGATACTTGACTTTGACTAAAAGTCAAAGTTTGACTTTTCAGTGTACAATTGATCTTGAGGAAAGTTTTGAGCCATTCCATTAGGTCAAAATGAAGCATTTGAATCCTTAAGATCATGTCTCAAACCAATAAGTCATTTGCTAGGTCAAATATCATAAATTGCACCTTCTTAGTCAAAACCCTAATTTTGACCATTTGCCCTTTTGATGATCTGGTCAAATTTCTTGAGGAATTGTGGTCCAAACTTGATCAAATGATATATATGAGTTCATGATGTTGATATGGATAAAAAAATATGAAGTTTGACTGTAAATTGACCATAATTGACTTTTCCCCAATACAACTGATTTTAGGTCAACTGATCAATTGACTGAGCAAAAATGTGATCCAAGACTTGAAACTTGACATGAGCAATCTTGAGAGTCCAAAATGATCCATGAAAGTCATATGAGGCATTAAAAGTTCAATTGTAATTGTGCAATCTCAAACCCTAATTTTTAGTCATCAGTGCTTGAGGAGGTGTCTTGAGTTGATCAACCCCGTGCAGTCTTGAATCCAAGGAGATCTTGTGAGAGATTACTTGATAAATGAGAGAGCAAATTTTGGGGTACAACAACTGCCACTGTTCAATCTTCTTAAACCTGAAGAGTTAGATTGGCGGATCTGCCATTCGTGACTTGAAGGTGGAAGATGATTGAACACTAGAGTTCCCAGAAATTTGCACTCAAAGATGTATTGTGAATGGACTTATAGATGCCATTTGGAGGAATGTTGGTAAACACTAGAATAAGTATCAACACAAGTCTTTGGTAGATTTATACTAAAACTTGATGTTTTACCTGTGGAAAAAAGGTTAGTTAAATGCAGATGTATGCATGATATTCATAGGATGTGATATTATGCTGAATGCATTTTGTATGTATATGCTATGATGTATGAATGTGGGATGCATATTTGTCAGGGAAAATAAATCCCTGACTACTTACTGAGGAGTTCTGAATCCCAGATTGCTATTGAGGATTAAGAATATGCACATCTTCAAATTAAAAGAATGCCTCTGCTGAGGATTGTCTTTTGAATGTCAGCTGTTATCTGGTCGGATCTAGGCTTCACAATTTGCTGGTGTTGAGGAAGTCAACTGCTATCTGGTCGGGTCCAGGCTTTACAATAACTTACTGGGGAAGGATAAATCAACTGTTATCTGGCCGGATTCCAGGCTTCGTAGAAAATTTCTTGAAATTAAACTGTTATCTGGTTGGGTCCAGGCTTCATAACAATTTGCTGGGGGTAAGGAAGTTAACTGTTATCTGGTCAGGTTCCAGGCTTTGCAATAACTTTCTAGGAAAGATGAAGTTGAACAGATATCTGGTCGGGTCCAGGCTTCACAGTAACTTGAAATAGTAACTACTATCTGGTCGGGTCCAGGCTTCATAGTTTATTTTTGAAAAGTTGTACTATTATCTGGTCGGGTCCAAGCTTCATAGTGTCTTGCTGAGGATTGTAGCTAGTTGTTATCTGGTTAGACTCCAGGCTTCATAATAGCTTGCTTGAACAGACAAAATTAAACTGATATCTGGTCGGGTCCAGGCTTTACAGTAACTTGCTTGGGAATTTAGTTGTTATCTAGTCGGATTCCAGGTTTCACAACGAATTTCTAAGGGGAATTGCTATCAGGTCGGATCCAGGCTTCATAATAACTTACTTGAAAATGAAAACTGATATCTGGTTGAATCCAGGCTTCACAGTAACTTGTTGGGGTAGAGGCAAACTCTATTGGGGAAAAGAAAGTTAAACCCTTGTCTGGTTGAGTCCAGGTTCTTCTATATCTTTGAAGAGTTAAACTATTATCTGGTCGGGTCCAAGTTTCATAGTTTTTGAGAAGTTGACTATTATCTGGTCGGGTCTAGGATTTATAGCATCTGAAAGTTGTAATAATATCTGGTCGGGTCCAAGACTCATAGTATCTTTTGGAGATAGTAAAGGTTTTGTTGACGAATTTACTGTGGATTAGGGGTTGTGGCCCTAAGATTTGCAATAGTCTGAAAGGCAAACTTAAGCTGGGGAATATAGACTCAGTCGGGGAGGACAAACTCAGCTTGGGGAGGATACACTCAGTTGAGGATAATAGGCTCAGCTGGGGAATATAGACTAAGTTGGGGATTTTGTACTCGGCTGGGGAGAGAGCTGCTAAGAGATTGAGACTCTGGTTGGAGATTATCCTATGCAAATAGACTTTTTGAGTAACTTTGTTGAGGATGATGTTAATGAAATAACTCTGTGGGGATATTCCATATACATTAAATAGATGCTTGTTACTATTTAGGTCATATATGCCAAGCAATTTTAATTATGCTCATATGCATATGTTCGCTCAATTTTAGTTATTGGACAAATTTTCATTTAAAACAAAGACAAAAATTTTGCACTTCAAAGTATATTTGTATTGATATTTTGCCCACGAATAGGAGTTTTGTACAAAGAGACAAAGATCCTAGTAAGAGGAAATCGTCGAAAGGAAAACAAATTTGAAAACAAAAATAAATAGCCATGTGAAATGATCTTATTGCCTTCCAACTATACTACTGCCCCAATGTCTTCGGATTCCCCTTGCCATTGACAGAAGTTGATTGGATCGATCTTGGACTGTTTGAACTCAGACCTTGGTGATAAATTTAATTATGGTGATTCCAACGAGACATAGTCATATGCTTTCAATCCTTAACTTTTGCCTGGACTGCCCTTTCGAGTTTTCAGCCCACCAAGATACCCATTTTTTTTCCAAGTCGCCCTTTCGGGTTTTCAACTTACCGGGTGTACAATCTTTTACATATATCCCTAACGTTTACTCAAACCTTTTGGTTTGCCGAGATGCCCTTATTTTTCCTAGGTGTGTCAACCTAGAGGGTCTCTTATGCATAGTATTTTTTAATTATGTCCGCGTTTATAGGATGTGGGAAGTCTTCACCATCCATGGTAGTCAACATCATGGCACCACCAGAGAACACTCTCTTGACAACAAATGGCCCTTCGTAGGTGGGAGTCCATTTGCCATGGGGTCGCCTTGTGGCAGAATGATGCGCTTTATCACCAAGTTGCCATTTTGATATACTCGAGGCTTGATCTTTTTGTTGAAAGCCTTGATCATCCGTTTTTGGTACGTCTGACCATGAAAAACAATAGCCAATCATTTTTTGTCGATCAAGTTCAACTAATCCAATCTCGTTTGAATCCACTCGTCTTCACCTAAGTCTGCTTCATTCATAACCTAAAAGAGGGAATCTGAACTTCCACTGGCAAAACAGCTTCCATGCCATCGACTAAAGAAAAGGGAGTTTCCCTAATTGATGTTCTAGAGGAAGTGCAGTAGCCATGTAGAGCAAACGGTAACATCGCATGCCAGTCCTTATAGGTTACTACCATTTTTTGCATAATCTTCTTGATGTTTTTGTTGGCCGCTTCGACTGCACCATTCATTTTAGGTCTATATGGAGAAGAATTGTGATGCTTGATCTTAAACTGAGTGCAAAGCTCAGTAATCATAGCATTGTTGAGGTTAGTCCCATTATCGGTGATGATCCTTTCGGGGATACCATACCGGAAAATAAGGTTGTGTTTGATGAATCTGGCTACCACATTCTTGGTGACTGAGGCAAACGAGGCGACTTCGACCCATTTGTTGAAATAGTCGATAGCGACAAGAATGAATCAATGTCCATTGGAAGCGGTGGGCTTGATTTCTCCAATCATGTTAATGCCCTACATTGCAAATGGCCATGGAGCGGTCATGACGTTCAAAGGGATATGAGGCACATGGACCTTGTCAACATAGATTTGGCATTTGTGACAAGTTCTTGAATGTTGATGGAAATCAGTCTCCATTATTGACCAATAGTAGCCAGCTCTCAAGACCTTCTTAGCCATCGTATGTCCACTTGAGTGAGTACCAAAGAGACCATTGTGCATGTCTTCCATGATTTCCTCGACCTCCTTCTTGTCCACACATCAGAGTAGAGTAGAGTCATGGTTACGCTTGTATAATATTCCGTTGCTTAAGAAGAATTTAGCTGAAACCTTCGTAAGAACTTTCTGTCATCGATAGATGCTCCCTCGGGATACTCTTGTGCTTCAAGGTATCTCATCACCTCATGGTACCATGGCTTTTCTGTGTCAATGTCGAGTTCGCAGCAATGTGCAGGTTCGTTGAATCTCTCAATTGTAATCATAGGGGCTTCATTGTCCCATATGACCTTGAACATTGAAGACATGGTTGCCAAAGCGTCAACCAACTGATTTTCTTCCCTAGGGAAGTGCTCAAAGGTGATGTCTTCGAAGTAGGGAATTAGGGATAGCATAAGTTCCTTGTAGGGGATGAGATTCAGATGTTTAGTGTCCCAATCTCCCTTTACTTGGATGATCACTAGAGAGGAATCCCCAAACATATTCAAATGCTTGATTCTCAAATCAATGGTAGCCTTCAAACCCAAAATGCACGCTTTGTACTCAGCCATGTTGTTCGTGCAATCGAAGCATAGTTTGGCAGTGAAAGGAGTGTGGCAACCTTCGGGAGATATGATCACTGCACCAATTCTGTTACCCAAGGCGTAGGAAGCCCCATCGAAGACCATAGTCCATTGGGATCCTTGTTCAAGTCCGTCATACGGTCTAGGTTTCGCACAGTCGGTCACTAGCATGATGTTCTCATCCGGGAAGTCGAAGTTCATAGGCTGATAATCATCCACAACTTGATGGGCCAAATGATCTGCTAGTATGCTTCCTTTGATGTCCTTTTCAGTCGTGTATTGAATGTCGTACTCAGTCAAAATAATTTTCCATCTGGCTATCCGTCCGGAAAGGGCAGGTTTCTCGAAGATGTACTTGATTGGGTCCATTTAAAAAATCAACAGAGTGGTATGAGTCAACATATAATGTCTTATCCGGCGAGCAGCCCATTCGATAGCGCAACAAGTTTTCTTGAGCAACGAATATTTGGTTTCACAATCGGTAAAATTTTTGCTCAGGTAATAAATAGCATACTTTTTTCGGCCATACTCGTCATGTTCGCCCAAAACACACCCTATAGAGTTCTCTAGTACTGTCAAGTACATGATCAAGGGTCTTCCTTCAACTGGAGGCATGAGAATAGGATGCTCTTATAGATATTCTTTGATCTTGTCGAAGGCAGCTTGGCATTCATCATTCCATCTGACTAGCTGATCTTTCTTCAGAAGTTTGAAGATTGGCTCACAAGTAGCAGTCAAGTGAGATATGAAGCGGGTGATGTAATTGAGACGACCCGATAATCCTCTAACTTCCTTTTCAGAATGAGGGGCTGGCATTTCTTGGATGGCATTAACCTTGACAGGATCAACTTTAACGCCTTTATTGTTGACAACAAAACCTATAAGCTTTCCAGATCGTACTCCAAACATGCACTTATTAGGGTTTAACCTCAGCTTGTACTTTTTCAGCCTTTAGAATAGTTTGTACAGGTGATCGAGATGTTCCTCTTCAGTTTTGATCTGGAAATCATATCATCCACGTATACCTCTATTTCATGATGTATCATGTCATGAAACAAAGCAACCATAGCCCTTTGATATGTTGCCCCTGCATTCTTCAATCTGAACAGCATGACCTTGTAGCAAAAGGTGCCCCATTGCGTGACAAAAGTTGTCTTCTCCATGTCTTCAGGAGCCATCCTTATTTGATTATAGCCTGAGAAGCCATCTATGAAAGAGAAGACTTTATGCTGAGCAGTATTATCGACCAAGACGTCAATGTGTGGTAGAGGGAAGTCATCCTCGGGGCTTGCCCTATTCAGGTCCCTATAGTCTACACACATGCGAACTTTTCCATCTTTCTTTGGTACTGGCACCACATTGGCAACCCATCGGGGATAGGATATCACAGCTAGGAACCCTGCATCAAATTGTTTCCTCACTTCAGCTCTAATCTTTTCAGACATGTCAGGCCTCATGCGACGAACCTTTTGTTTGACAGGAGGACAGTCTTCTTTTGTCGGCAGATGATGAACTACGATGTCGGTATCCAACCCATAGATTTATACATAAGATCAAGCAAATACTTCCACATAACATGGCAACATCTGAACTAACCTGCTCTTGACATTGCTTTCTGTGATCGGTGGATCTGGAACTGACTGTTTTAAAGCTGGTTCGCGAAATGTCGCGGAAGCAAGAGTCGCCACCGTCTTTTATTTTCTCCAATAGGAAAGGACAAAAGCACAGAAAAATTCCTTAAAGAGATTGCTCTCGGTTCGGGAGGTAGGTTATAGAAAGGGAAGGTGTTAGCACCCTTTCTATCCATGGTTATCCATGGGCTCTTAGGTACTTGCTCAATGTGTTTTCAAAATTGTTTGCTTGCTTTTCAATGTGGGTTTCAAAAATATTCTTTGAAAAGTTTCAGTTCAACTCGTACGTCAGAGTGTTTGAAAAGTTTGTTTTGAAAGTTTTTGAAAGTGTGTTGGTGTGAAAAGAGTTTTTGTTTTGTTTGAAATTAGAGCAAGTACCCTTGAGAACCTACCTACCCTAAGGAATTCGTCTGTGTAAATGTCCTTTAAAGTAGTGCCATCCCACCATTGAGAGGTAGGTAGCACCACCGTTGGAGGTGTTCGGGTCAATTCGAGTTTTAGGGACGTGGTGGTCACCAGAGCAACAGTAGGACACCTTAGAAGCTACCCTTATGCCATTGATCCTTTATTTTCCGAGGCAACCGTTTCGAGGCAACTGGATCATGTCATGGACATAAGGACTTACTAAAACGTCCTGTACTCGACGACCACCTTTCAAAAGGCAACAGTGAGGCGTACCCTAGGGGTGGTGTGTGCGAATTGTGTGTCATTTTCAGTTTATTGTTTGTCTTGTCATGCATTGGTGATCTAACGATTCGATTTTATTTTTGGGCATTCATTCTTTCATGTTATTGTTTAACAGTTAAATGTGCGGGAATTTAAAGTGCGGAAAAGATAAAAGTCCTACGCTATTACAAAGGCGAGGGTCTACAACGCCAAATTAATCCAGACCCATTTTAAAATAAATTGCGGAAAAGAAATATCTAATAACTATTACATGGCTTTGGTACAGGTACATTATATTCAAATGCGAGGGCGTTGGACCCTTTAAAGGAATTAAAATAATTAAGTTATCTAAAATTAAAATTAAATGAAAAATGGTATTTTTGTGTTTTTTAGATTTAAAAGAAAAAAAAGAAAAGTTAATTAAAATTAAAATCCTAGTTCTAATGTCTTTTAAGTTTATTATGAAAATATTGACTTTTACCCTAATTTAATTCTAAATTAATTTATGTGCATTAAATAAATAAATAATATTATTATTAAAAAAAAAGAAAATAAAAAGTTATTAAACCTAAACTCTATTTTTTTTGGATTTTAGTTATTAAAAGAATTAAAATCTAACCTAAAATGCAACCCTAGTTTAATTATGAAAAACACTAATACTATGGCAAAAAACAAGGAAAGTTAAAAGGAAAAAGTCATTAACCTAATTCTATGTTTTTGTTTTTGATTTTTATTAAAAGGAATTAAAGTTGAAAACTTAATTAAAACTAAACATTTTACATGTTATTATTTATACAAAAAAAAAACAATATTTAAAATAAAATAATTATTAAAATTTTTGACTTTTCTGATTTTTTTGAATGTTTTTATATTTTATAGTAAAAATAAACTAATTATGTTGAAACAATAAAATAAATAAAATAGCAAAAATAAAGGTAAGAAGAAAAATATAAAACATGCAAACCAGGGGGGTGTGGTCCCAAATTGGAGGTGTAGGCCTGGTGATTTTGGCCCATTTGCATTGTGAATTGGTTGACTTTCTAAGCCACGTGCACGCCTGTTGACTTGTCCTCATGGTATTCCTTGATTCTGAGCCCTTGGATGATCATCTGGGACACGTATGCGTTTGGATCATGATGGCCTATGGTGCACCTGGACATTAGCAAAGCACAGAATCTTGTTTTGAAAAATAATATGGAATTTTACAAGGCCTGGGATTCGAACCCAGGTCATAAGCATTGCAAGCGTTTCCCTCTGCCACTGAACCACTTATGTTTCATTTAATATATTATGGCACATAAATAATAAAAAGAAAAAATAGAAAAGTTAGTGGAGGGCGCGCGAAATTCAAATGAACGAATCACGCTTCGCCACGCCTTCTTCTTCCTCGTGTGCCCTGAAACATAAAACACTATGGCCACAGTTTTCACGCGTGGGTTAAAGTCACCTTTAGGAAAATAGCGATTAGCATTATAAGACCAATAAATTGGGCGCGAGTAGTGTTTATTCTTCGTCTCAACCTGCTTAATCCAATGGTCACAGTTTGGAATCCTAATTTTGCTTCGTTGTAAAAGCCCCAATTCAAGAAGCTGGAAACCCTAAAAACCAAACATGGTAACTTGGCCAAAAGTGCACGAAAATGCAATTAACAGTTATGGTTAGCTTAGAAACTTCACATGGAACAAGAATGTACAATTGAAATGCAATGAAGATGCTTAAAATGGAGAGTACGATTTCAAAAATTCTTCTGTACCGTTTGAGTGGTCACTACCGTTTCTTCGCGTTTTGATTGAGGTTAAGGGTTGGGATGTGTTCAGTGATTGTCCAAGATGCTAATGGGAAAAGAATTAAGGCTTCAAAGATTGTCTAGCACTGATTTCAGATTTGTGTTTTTGTCCAAAATTTTTCCATCCCCCAATGCTTGTTTGGGCGCAGCTTATAATGTCTTAGGCCTAGGGTTTGACTCAGTGATGATCATGGAATGGAATTGGCTTGCTAACTCACCTTAATTCATGCTTGGGAAAGAATAAGTCCTAGGGTTTTCATCCTTAACCATTTTCCTCCTTTTTAGCCAAAACCTAGACCTAGTGTGCAAATGAACCCTAGCCTGATTTCTTGAGTTGGTTCATGATACATAGAAATTGTCCAAGTTCACATGACACTATTCCATTGGTTTTTAAATTTTATTTGAATTTTCAAAGATTAAAAATGAATTAAATCATCAAAAATTAAATAAAATAAAAAAATCAATATTTGGTCTTGAAATTAACCATGGGACACGTGTGTGGCATGACAAGGATGAACCAAGTGGAAAAAATGGGGCCCTTTTGTCAAAAATTGGATTTTCAATGATAGTTGACTTTTGCCATTTCACAAAAATTTCCCAACTTCTACAAGGCACAACTTGCTCAATTTTTAAGCTTTTCACATGTTCTTGGACATTTTGGAAAGGTCTTTGAGTCCTTTAACCAATGCCTTTGGTCCCATGTCATTTTGATTTACCAATCTCAAGTTATGGCCTTTGACTTAAAGTCCCTTTTTGTTGACTTTTGAAAATGACCTGTAATGTTGAAATTGATAACTTTTTGTGAGAGCATTTCTTGGACTTGAAGTATGAAGATGAGTTGTAGGAAATGTCTTTCTCTTCAAAATGAGCTTTGGATGGAATTTTTCTGATAATCCATGTGAAAGTTATGCCCTGGTCAATTTCAGTTGACTTTTTCAGCTGTCCAAATATAGCAACTTTTGCATCTTTGATGATTTCTGAGCCAAATTTTGAGAATCATGATCAAGCATTGATCAAATGATGTTTGTGGCTTCAAAATGATATGTTGACCAAAAATTTGAACTTTTGACTGTCAAATGACCATTTTGCCCCTACAGTTGACTGTAGTGCAATTTAGGGTTTTGACTGTGCAATCTTGAGCTGAATGCCTTGAAACTTGATATGGGGATGCTTGACCATGTTTGTAAGCATATGAGACTTGATTGAGCCTTTGAAAACTTCCTTTTCTTGATCAGACTCAAAACCCTAATTTGACTGTATGGGAGACTGTTGCACTGCACAACCCTTGGGGAATTTTCTAGCTTGGCTTGGCAATTTCTTGAAGAATATGGGAGGGCAAATTTTGGGGTATAACAGTTGCCCCTGTTCAATCTTCTTAGACCTGAGGATGCAGATTGGCTGACGTGCCTTTCGTAATCCGAGGGTAAAAGATGATTGGACACTAGAGTGCCCGGAAATTTGCGCTCACATGTTAGCAATGAGGGTGGAATGGGCTTATAGATGCCATTTGGAGATTGCTGGATTGGATGATGGGCTTATAGATGCCATCCGGATGTTGATCGCGTAGGAGATTCCTCGGCGAGAACCTGTATACCTGCAAAACAGAAAATGAGTACCTGACACGTTGCAGGAGCTGATTTTTAGATGCCTGGTGTAGATGTGTCCTGACTGGTTACAGGAGCTGAGTCTGGAGCTTCAAACGGCGATGAAAGAACCAGGGATGATTACTTCCTTAGCATGAATGGTAAGAGAGCCTTGGGTGACTTTAACTTCAACAACGCTCGTTGAGAAAAATCTGGAGTGTCTTCTACTGGGATAAGAATCAGGGAGATCTTAGAGTCGATCTGACTGAACCAGAGAGGCCTTTGACTGGGTAAGAATCAGGAAAATCTTAGGGTTGATTTAACTGAACCGGTCTAGGTCTTGAAATGTCTTCAACTGGATAAGCAATCAGGATTTAACTGAACCAGAGAAGGCCTTTGACTGGATAAGCAATCAGGAAAATCTTGGGACGATTTAACTGAACCGGTCTAGGTCTTGAAATGTCTTCAATGGGACAAGCATCAGGGAGATCTTAAGGTTGATCTGACTGAACCAGAGAAGGCCTTTGACTGGATAGGAAAATCTTGGGACGATTTAACTGAACCGGTCTAGGTCTTGAAATGTCTTCAAAGGGATAAGCATCAGGAAAATCTTGGGACGATTTAACTGAACCAGAGAAGGCCTCTGACTAGATAAGCAATCAGGAAAATCTTGGGACGATTTAACTGAACCGGTCTAGGTCTTGAAATGTCTTCAAAGGGATAAGCATCAGGAAAATCTTGGGACGATTTAACTGAACCAGAGAAGGCCTTTGACTGGATAGGAAAATCTTGGGACGATTTAACTGAACCGGTCTAGGTCTTGAAATGTCTTCAATGGGATAAGCATCAGGAAAATCTTGGGACGATTTAACTGAACCAAAGAAGGCCTTGAAATGTCTTCAATGGGATAAGCATCAGGAAAATCTTGGGACGATTTAACTGAACCAAAGAAGGCCTTTGACTGGATAGGAAAATCTTGGGTCGATTTAACTGAACCGGTCTAGGTCTTGAAATGTAGCTTGAGAACTTAACTGGATCTTTCCTGAAAAGTAAGAGTCAGTCATATGCAATGCATGATATGGATCAAGCAATGATGTTCTCAACATAAATGAGATTTGTAAGATATGATGTGTACATGCATGATATAATGATGTATGTGATGTTTTATGTATGTTTTTGTCTAGGAAAGTGAATCCTTGAAGAGTGCCGGGAAGTCGTGTCCTGGGCTGATGTCGAAGAATAGATTTTGCTTCCGCTGGGGATGATAACTGCAAGGATACCGGTAGGAGAAGATAACTCCGTTGCGGAATAAACTTGGCGAATGGAAGATTCTGCGGGGAGAAAAGATACTCTAGAGATCATGCTGGGAAGCAATACTCTGTGGGGAGAGCAATGCTTTGCTGAATTATTGATGACTTGCTGAGGATATCCCTGTTGTGTTGGAAGTGTTGATAGACTTCGCTGGGGTAAGAAGACTTCGTTGACGACGATCTTTCCATGGCTTTTGGCTGAGGATAACCCAGTTATATCCTATTGAGGAAATAACTCTTTGAATGAAGCCGGGCGACGCGTTCGTGCTCTGCGGGGATAAGCTTCCAGAATCTACTGGGGATAAGCTTATTGCTTGGGGAAATGATTTCCAATTTTCCTGGGGAACTTGGATGGGACTCTCCTGGGGAAGTTTTGATATGCTGGGGAAGTGATTCCTCTGAATATTTGATATGCCTCCGGGGAACAATCCTTAGATCAAGACTGCCGGGGATGCTTGTTAGGAATATGTATATATGCTGCTGGGGAATGTTGAGGTCTACTGGAGGATACCCAATTTCCTTGAGACTTGTTAACTTTGTTTGGGGAAGAATGCACTGACTTGCTGTCTCACTCTCTGGGGAATTCAAGATGCCTGGTTAGGTTCTTTAGCTGAACCTACCTTGGTACCTTGGAGGATAGAACAATCAGATTGCTTAGACCATTCTTTATTGCCCCTGTTTCTTGTGGGGTGCTGATAGTTGTTGGCGGACAAACTTTCTTCTGGTAGACAGATGGCGGGACATAGTCGTACGCTTTAATCCCTAACTTTTGCCTGGACTGCCATTTCGGGTTTTCAGTCCACCGGGATACCCATTTTTGCCCCAGCCGCCTTTTCAGGTTTTCGACTTGCCGGGTGTACAGATTTTTCATGTCATCCCTTCATTTTGCCCGAACCCTTTTGGTTCGCCGGGAAGCCCTTATTTTTGCCTAGGTGTGTCAACCTAGCGGGTCTTTGATTATGCGTAGTATTTTTTTTACTATGTCCACTCTCTCAGAATATAGGGAGTTGCCCCTGTTAGAAGTGTTTGGTTGCCCTGCTACCAGAAGATATTTGATCAGGCAAGATTCGTTGCTGGAGTGCCCCAAGTGACTCAGGCAGAGATTTGCCCCAGGCTTTTTGGCCTTTTGAGATATTCTCTGGATCTTGACTTAACTGCCCCAGATGGTAGACCATGATCATGCCGTGCCCCTTGATTGAAGATACTCTTGTTCATTAGACTTTCGTCATGCGAATTTCTATGCTGTTCAAACAAAAAGTCAGATGCAAACAAAGTTATGTTAAAAATGCAAAGCTTATGTCTGTCTCAAAGATTTTGAAAATGTATTTTCTTTCATAAAACAAATGATTGTTTGTAAAACGTGAGGTCAACTCCGTATTTTATTGCGAGCCTTAAGGAGTCAGGATACCTTTCGTAACAGTATGCTTTCGAACTAACCCATACTTCAGCTAGGGCTTTTAAGGGTTATAACGTGGCCTGGTTCGTGGTTTTAAGAAACAAAGGATAACGGCTCAAATTATTTGTACCCACCCGCTCTTCGTGATATTCTCCAAACCTAAACTCAGTTGATCCTACGTTAGACCTAGTTTGAGTCTTTGTTCTGATTTTCCAGTGATGGTTCGGATATTGATGATTTATTCTGAATAGGCAGTCATCATTTTTTGTCGAGGGTTTGTGGGACCTCTTTCTTTTTGATTTTGTTATCCCTATTTTTTTTGCCTGAACTGTTTCCTTTTTTTGGAATTTCAGTCAGCGGGATGCCCCAGTTTTGTAAGTCTCCTTCATGGGTTTTGACTTAAGGGGTTTTTTATTTTTCGTTTATGAATTTTGATGATGACTGCCTGTCCTTTTGATTGTTCTGAACCATCACTGTCTTTGTTTGTTTTGTAAAGATCTCTTCGGTGCTATTCGTCATGCACTTGGATCAACTGAGAGAACTACCCTGCCCCAGGTTATGATAAAGGGTTTTAAATTTCGAAAAGAAAAACTCCTACTTCTTTGGCTCAGAGGGGTTGACGAGGGATTATCATCCTTATAACTCCAGTGTTTAGGGGTTGAAACAATGCCTGCATCTCATCAGCGGGATCTGTTCAAAAGCATACTGTAAATTATGGTATCGTTTTCGTCATCCTCCCTCAAGAGGCTTAGAATTATTGATTGAGAGAGTTGACATCAGAACAAATATGAAAATAATTTGCGTATAGTGAATACGAATATATTGATTTAAAATAGACATAAGCGATGCATTAATGAAATAACAATGTTTTAACAATGAGTGAACGTTTGAACAAAAGAAAATTGCAACTTGAACATTCGAGTGAACAAAAATTTCTAGTCTCAGGGCTTGTCACTTCAAATGGTGAGCCTTGGAGGGATGGTAGAAAAATTCAGCCTGACCATCTTGTGTGAATTCCAGTGTTCCTTCATCAATCAGGTCCTGGATCTTGTTTTTCAAAGCCTAACACTCGTTTGCATCATGTCCTGGACAGGCAGAGTGGTAGGCACACCTTTTATTGGGATCATAAGCAGGATGTGCTGTGTTGAGGTTCTGGGGATGAGCCCTTAATGTGATCAGGTTCAATCTCAACAGGCGTTGTAAAGCTTGAAACAGCGACATATTGAGCGGGGTGAACTGCCTCCTGGGCTTGTCTGTCTGAGGTTGATGAAGTTGTTGCTGAATTGGTGATACTGGAGCCATATGAGGAGCTTTCTCCTTGCCTCTTTGTCTCAAAGGTGGTTGAACGATGATTGGCTTTTTACCCTTAGATGTTTGCCCCAGTTGGTTACCCTGAAGCAGTTTGTTGACGAGAACCCCGAGCTCATCTTGTCTTTGAGTTAAACCCTGAATGACAGTCATCTGTCCCAGCATTTGGGCTTTCATAGCATCCATCTCAGCTTGTAGGCGTTTCAGCCTTTCATCCTCAGCACTGTTCCTAGCAAAAGTCTCCATGAGAAGTGTCCTTAGCTCCTCCTGCCCCTTGGATAAATTCAGGAGGATGTCCCCGAGCCGAGCCCCTTGAGCAAGAAGGTCCTGGTTGTCTTGTTGTGAAGCCATTGCTGAAATAAACAGCGGGAAAGGTAAGTGACCTGCAACAACGATACCTGTTATGTAAGGATGAGTATGATATGCATGCAATGTTTTCAGGGATCTCGCGGGGTAAACAAGAAAATTTGTTAGCATTGGAATTTAGAGCTTGATTGAAGGACACCCATGTTATTGAGAACTCTTCTTCAAGAGTCGAAGGCTCACCATATCAAGTGGGTCATAGCCCCTGACTTTAGTCATCATATCTGGTTTTGATTTCCAAACAACCTTGGTTAGGGAACCTTCTTCAGGAGTCAGAGCTCACCATATCAAGTGGGTCATAGCCTCTGACAACATTGGCTAGAAGAAAATAAATCCTCTTTGCCCCTTGCTAGATGTTTGATTTATATGACCTGTATCACAAGCCCTTGAGATCCTTGAAATGGGTTAGGATGTATGCAATGGTATGATGTCATGATATGCATGGGGTAATGTGAGTAACCCTGTTATGAGTCCCAATTAAGGACTGCAAAAACCTGCAAGAAACTTAGGATACCCTGTTATGAGTCCTAATTAAGGACTACAAACACAACCTGCAAGAGACAAATGTCAGGTAATAAGCATGCAAGTAGTTCAAGTAGGAAGGCACACAAGTCACACAAGAGAAGCCCTTAAAGTTTAAGCCAGCACGGAGTCTGGGTAGTACCCTCTTGAAGTTGGTGGGTTCAACCTGTCCTAATCAAAGTAACCGGGTTCTAAGGTTCCCAATATCACGGGATTGCTTTCATTGTTCATCGTTTCGATTTAGCCACTGAACTGGCGACCGAAATATCCCAGGAAAGCAACCCTCAATTGAGTGTAGTATCGAGTATCAACCAACCTCGGACTGCACCAAAGTCAGTTATCTCACTACCCTAAAGAGGCCAAGATGGTTCAATTAAGGTTCCTAAGGTCTGTTGATGCTTCATGACACCACATGGAGGCCCCGTACTCTCCTTGACTGACTCAAGGGTTACCGGTACACACCAAAGTGCCACATCAACGTAGCAGACTGTTTCAACCATGTCGGTATACCCCGCACAGTTCCCTCACAGCCTTGTTGCTACTTTCTAAAAGGGTATCCCCCAGATCCGGGTTAGGATCTATAGAACTCCCAAGCAACCCACAATTTAAAGCACACAAGGAAAACAATTGAAAACATAATTATGAGCTAGCCTTAAGGTACACCCCACTTTAAGTTATTCCCCAGCAGAGTCGCCAGTTCTGTGATCGGTGGATCTGGAACTGACTGTTTTAAAGCTGGTTCGCGAAATGTCGCGGAAGCAAGAGTCGCCACCGTCTTTTATTTTCTCCAATAGGAAAGGACAAAAGCACAGAAAAATTCCTTAAAGAGATTGCTCTCGGTTCGGGAGGTAGGTTATAGAAAGGGAAGGTGTTAGCACCCTTTCTATCCATGGTTATCCATGGGCTCTTAGGTACTTGCTCAATGTGTTTTCAAAATTGTTTGCTTGCTTTTCAATGTGGGTTTCAAAAATATTCTTTGAAAAGTTTCAGTTCAACTCGTACGTCAGAGTGTTTGAAAAGTTTGTTTTGAAAGTTTTTGAAAGTGTGTTGGTGTGAAAAGAGTTTTTGTTTTGTTTGAAATTAGAGCAAGTACCCTTGAGAACCTACCTACCCTAAGGAATTCGTCTGTGTAAATGTCCTTTAAAGTAGTGCCATCCCACCATTGAGAGGTAGGTAGCACCACCGTTGGAGGTGTTCGGGTCAATTCGAGTTTTAGGGACGTGGTGGTCACCAGAGCAACAGTAGGACACCTTAGAAGCTACCCTTATGCCATTGATCCTTTATTTTCCGAGGCAACCGTTTCGAGGCAACTGGATCATGTCATGGACATAAGGACTTACTAAAACGTCCTGTACTCGACGACCACCTTTCAAAAGGCAACAGTGAGGCGTACCCTAGGGGTGGTGTGTGCGAATTGTGTGTCATTTTCAGTTTATTGTTTGTCTTGTCATGCATTGGTGATCTAACGATTCGATTTTATTTTTGGGCATTCATTCTTTCATGTTATTGTTTAACAGTTAAATGTGCGGGAATTTAAAGTGCGGAAAAGATAAAAGTCCTACGCTATTACAAAGGCGAGGGTCTACAACGCCAAATTAATCCAGACCCATTTTAAAATAAATTGCGGAAAAGAAATATCTAATAACTATTACATGGCTTTGGTACAGGTACATTATATTCAAATGCGAGGGCGTTGGACCCTTTAAAGGAATTAAAATAATTAAGTTATCTAAAATTAAAATTAAATGAAAAATGGTATTTTTGTGTTTTTTAGATTTAAAAGAAAAAAAAGAAAAGTTAATTAAAATTAAAATCCTAGTTCTAATGTCTTTTAAGTTTATTATGAAAATATTGACTTTTACCCTAATTTAATTCTAAATTAATTTATGTGCATTAAATAAATAAATAATATTATTATTAAAAAAAAAGAAAATAAAAAGTTATTAAACCTAAACTCTATTTTTTTTGGATTTTAGTTATTAAAAGAATTAAAATCTAACCTAAAATGCAACCCTAGTTTAATTATGAAAAACACTAATACTATGGCAAAAAACAAGGAAAGTTAAAAGGAAAAAGTCATTAACCTAATTCTATGTTTTTGTTTTTGATTTTTATTAAAAGGAATTAAAGTTGAAAACTTAATTAAAACTAAACATTTTACATGTTATTATTTATACAAAAAAAAACAATATTTAAAATAAAATAATTATTAAAATTTTTGACTTTTCTGATTTTTTTGAATGTTTTTATATTTTATAGTAAAAATAAACTAATTATGTTGAAACAATAAAATAAATAAAATAGCAAAAATAAAGGTAAGAAGAAAAATATAAAACATGCAAACCAGGGGGGTGTGGTCCCAAATTGGAGGTGTAGGCCTGGTGATTTTGGCCCATTTGCATTGTGAATTGGTTGACTTTCTAAGCCACGTGCACGCCTGTTGACTTGTCCTCATGGTATTCCTTGATTCTGAGCCCTTGGATGATCATCTGGGACACGTATGCGTTTGGATCATGATGGCCTATGGTGCACCTGGACATTAGCAAAGCACAGAATCTTGTTTTGAAAAATAATATGGAATTTTACAAGGCCTGGGATTCGAACCCAGGTCATAAGCATTGCAAGCGTTTCCCTCTGCCACTGAACCACTTATGTTTCATTTAATATATTATGGCACATAAATAATAAAAAGAAAAAATAGAAAAGTTAGTGGAGGGCGCGCGAAATTCAAATGAACGAATCACGCTTCGCCACGCCTTCTTCTTCCTCGTGTGCCCTGAAACATAAAACACTATGGCCACAGTTTTCACGCGTGGGTTAAAGTCACCTTTAGGAAAATAGCGATTAGCATTATAAGACCAATAAATTGGGCGCGAGTAGTGTTTATTCTTCGTCTCAACCTGCTTAATCCAATGGTCACAGTTTGGAATCCTAATTTTGCTTCGTTGTAAAAGCCCCAATTCAAGAAGCTGGAAACCCTAAAAACCAAACATGGTAACTTGGCCAAAAGTGCACGAAAATGCAATTAACAGTTATGGTTAGCTTAGAAACTTCACATGGAACAAGAATGTACAATTGAAATGCAATGAAGATGCTTAAAATGGAGAGTACGATTTCAAAAATTCTTCTGTACCGTTTGAGTGGTCACTACCGTTTCTTCGCGTTTTGATTGAGGTTAAGGGTTGGGATGTGTTCAGTGATTGTCCAAGATGCTAATGGGAAAAGAATTAAGGCTTCAAAGATTGTCTAGCACTGATTTCAGATTTGTGTTTTTGTCCAAAATTTTTCCATCCCCCAATGCTTGTTTGGGCGCAGCTTATAATGTCTTAGGCCTAGGGTTTGACTCAGTGATGATCATGGAATGGAATTGGCTTGCTAACTCACCTTAATTCATGCTTGGGAAAGAATAAGTCCTAGGGTTTTCATCCTTAACCATTTTCCTCCTTTTTAGCCAAAACCTAGACCTAGTGTGCAAATGAACCCTAGCCTGATTTCTTGAGTTGGTTCATGATACATAGAAATTGTCCAAGTTCACATGACACTATTCCATTGGTTTTTAAATTTTATTTGAATTTTCAAAGATTAAAAATGAATTAAATCATCAAAAATTAAATAAAATAAAAAAATCAATATTTGGTCTTGAAATTAACCATGGGACACGTGTGTGGCATGACAAGGATGAACCAAGTGGAAAAAATGGGGCCCTTTTGTCAAAAATTGGATTTTCAATGATAGTTGACTTTTGCCATTTCACAAAAATTTCCCAACTTCTACAAGGCACAACTTGCTCAATTTTTAAGCTTTTCACATGTTCTTGGACATTTTGGAAAGGTCTTTGAGTCCTTTAACCAATGCCTTTGGTCCCATGTCATTTTGATTTACCAATCTCAAGTTATGGCCTTTGACTTAAAGTCCCTTTTTGTTGACTTTTGAAAATGACCTGTAATGTTGAAATTGATAACTTTTTGTGAGAGCATTTCTTGGACTTGAAGTATGAAGATGAGTTGTAGGAAATGTCTTTCTCTTCAAAATGAGCTTTGGATGGAATTTTTCTGATAATCCATGTGAAAGTTATGCCCTGGTCAATTTCAGTTGACTTTTTCAGCTGTCCAAATATAGCAACTTTTGCATCTTTGATGATTTCTGAGCCAAATTTTGAGAATCATGATCAAGCATTGATCAAATGATGTTTGTGGCTTCAAAATGATATGTTGACCAAAAATTTGAACTTTTGACTGTCAAATGACCATTTTGCCCCTACAGTTGACTGTAGTGCAATTTAGGGTTTTGACTGTGCAATCTTGAGCTGAATGCCTTGAAACTTGATATGGGGATGCTTGACCATGTTTGTAAGCATATGAGACTTGATTGAGCCTTTGAAAACTTCCTTTTCTTGATCAGACTCAAAACCCTAATTTGACTGTATGGGAGACTGTTGCACTGCACAACCCTTGGGGAATTTTCTAGCTTGGCTTGGCAATTTCTTGAAGAATATGGGAGGGCAAATTTTGGGGTATAACACTTTCCAAGTTAGCGCCTGTGATCGGTGGATTTAGAACTGACTGTTTAACGCTGGTTCGCGAAATGTCGCGGAAGCAAGAGTCGCCACCGTCTTTTATTTTCTCCAACATGGACAGGACAAAAGCACATCAAAATTCCTTATGAGATAGTTTCTCGGTTCGGGAGGTAGATTTATAGAAAGGGAAGGTGTTAGCACCCTTTCTATCCATGGTTATCCACGGGCTCTTAGATACTTGCTCATTGTGTTTTCAAAAGATGTTTGCTTTTCAAGTGTGAGTGGGTTTTGAAAAAGTTTCGTTTAAAGATTTCAGAATGACTCTTGTATCAGTCCTCAAGAGTGTTTGAAAAATTGTTTTGAAAGCTTTTTGAAAGTGTCGGTGTGAAAAGAGTTTTGATTTGTTTTTGAATAGAGAAAGTATCTATGAGTCATCTACCTACCCTAAGGAATTAGGCTGTGTAAATGTCCTTAAGGCAGTGCCATCCCACCATTGAGAGGTAGGTAGCTCCACCGTTGGAGGTGTTCGGGTCAATTCAAGTTTAGGGACAGTGTGGTCACCGAAGCAACAGTTAGGACACCTTAGAAGCTACCCTTATGTCCTTGATCCCTTTTTTTAATTCGAGGCAACTATTTCGAGGCAACCATTTCGAGGAAACTTGTTTTGAGGCAACTGGATCATGGACATAAGGACTTACTAAGGCGTCTCATACTTGACGACCACGTTTCGAAGGCAACAGGTGAGGCGTACCCTAGGAGTGGTGTGTGAATTTGTGTGTTATTTTCATGTCAATATTTATCTTTGATCAGGGCATTGTGAGCTACGCATTGTTTTTAATTAGCCATACATTCTTTCATGCAAAGTTTAGAATTTAAAAGTGCGGAAATTTAAATGCGGAAAGATAAATCCTACACTATTACAAGGCGCGGGTCTATACATCGCCAAATTACAAAGACCCGTTTGATAAAAATGCGGAAAGTAAAAGACCTAATTACTATTACAAGCCTTGAGCAGTTACATAATATTCGAAAAGAAAAAAGGAATAACGTGCGAAAGAATAAAAGTTAGGACGTCCGAGGGTTTTGACCCTTTTGAAATTAAATTGAAATTAAAGTCTAATTAATTATTTAATTAAAGAAAAGAAATGTTTTTTTTAAATGTTTTTGGTATTTATGAAAATAAAGAAAATTGAAAATCAAGAGAAACCCTAATTCTAGATTATTTTTAATTATTTAAGAAAATATTCAAGTTAATCTAATTTACATTAATTAATTAAATTACATGTTTATTTACAAAAAATATTTAGTAATTAATAATAATAATAATGAGAGAAAATTATTTATTAAAAAAAAGATGAAAAGGTCAAAAACCCTAATTCTACTTATTTTATTTATTAAGAAAAGTGTCAAAATTAAAACCTAAATTAATTGTTAGAGTTTATTTACAAAAAAATATTTTAATGGTGAATTTAATATTAATAAATATATTACAATTTTTAGTTTCTGATTTATTATTGTGAAAATTATTTTATGAATTTAAAGAAAACAATCAAAAACAAATTAAAACAAAAAAAAAGAATTAAAATTGAAAAGAGAATAAAATTAAAAGATTGCAAACCAGGGGGGGTTTCAGGCCCAAGGGGAGGTTAATTGTGAGAAATTCAAGCCCACTGGAACAAGGCCTTGTTTGACTTTCCATGTTCATGTGTTCATCCATTGACTGAGGTATATGATGGACCTCCTTTTGTAGCCTTCGGATTGATCATCATGAGTATGTGGCAAGCCTGAGCGTGAGTGCGTACGATGAACCTTTGAGGATGTGCTGCGCTAGAAGATATTGAAACAAAAATTATTAAGCATATGGGGGACCTGGGAATCGAACCCAGGTCCCAGCGCTGGAAGGACACGTTGCCAACCAACTGAGCTATTGCGTTTCTTTGTTAATATAATGGAGCGTGATTATTATATAAAAACAACAAGCGTTAGTGGTATGAACAAAAAATCACGCGCCAAATTTGAATGCCCCTATCACATGATGACACGATGGCTTTCTTCTTCGTTTACCTGCAAATAGAAAACAAGTAGCGGGGGTTTTAAACCCCCACTAAATGGAAACTATAAAAATAACGATTAGAATATGCCTAAATATAAAAAGGGCGCGATTGCTTCATTGGATTCGTCTTGTTGTCACGAACGTGCTCATACAGGTTTGGTGGTCTAATTTTTCCATATGTGAGAACCCCTAATTTGGAGCTTCTGAAACCCTAGGTTTCATCCATGGCAGATTTGGATACAAGCATCGTTAGTTCAATTAAATATTACCAATCGCTTCTGAACATCATTATTAGTGTAAATCAACAAATAAAACACATGAATAATGCATGGAAATTAAAAAACGATTATGGAAAAGTTTGTGATAAACGTGATGCTATTCTACCAATTCTTGGAGTATGGAGACTGGAAAGTGGTTGCAACACGTTCAAAGAAGTCTCAGCAAGGGTTTGGAATAGGTTTTAGGCTTTGAATGATCCTGCAAATACGAAATCAGTTTTCAAAATTTCTATGAAAAATTGCAACTTTGTTCTATGTCTCTGAGCAGCTTTTCGTGTCTCTTAGAATAGGGTTGAGTTGTGCATAAGTAAGTGAATGAAATTAGGTCAAGAAACAAGCCCAAAGTCCATGAATTTATGTTTTGAATATTTGATTTTTATCACATATTTTTCAATCTTTTTTCCATGCAAATCTTGCCAAACATAGATGATCTTGTCCCCTTGAGATGATGCACGAAATCTCTTGCATATAATGAACATATTTGCTGCACAAAAAAGATTTAAAACCATTATTTGATATTTTTCTCATAATTAAATCTAATTAAATGAATTAATAAGAATACAAATTCAATTAATTAATTAAAAATAAGAAAGTAAATCATTTTTAGCTCAATGGGTCGTGCATATGCTTTGGGTAATGATTCAAGGAAGAATTTGAGGCCCATTAGCATTTTTGGAGCTTTTGAAGCAAAGTTGACTTTTCAAAATTCCCAAAAATTTCCCAACTTCTTCAATTCATATCTTGCTCAATTTTGAAGATATGAACATGTTCTTGGACATTTTGGAAAGGTCTTGAAGTCCTCTAACCAATGCCTTTTGTCCCATGTCATTTTTATTTACCAATCTCAAGTTATGGTCTTTGACTTAAAGTGCCTTTTTGTTAACTTTTGAAAATGACCTATAATGTTGAAATTGATAACTTTTTGTGAGAGTATTTATTGGACTTGAAGTGTGAAGATGAGTTGTAGGAAATGTCATTCTCTTCAAAATGAGCATTGGATGGGATTTTTCTGATAAATCATGAGGAAGTTATGCCCTGGTCAATTTGCAGTTGACTTTTTCAACTATCCAAAAATAGAAACTTTTGCATCTTGAGACTTTTTGAGGTATGCTTTGAGAATCATGATCAAGAATTGATCAAATGATGTTTGTGGCTTCAAAATAAAATGCTGACCAAAATTTTTGACTTTTGACTGTCAAATGACAATTTTGCCCCTGCAGTTGACTGTGAAGCAATTAGGGTTTTTGACTGTGCAATTTGATGCTGTGAGTCTTGAAACTCGACATATGGATGCTTGACAATGTATATAGGCATGTGGGACTTGATTGGACCCTTCAAAACCTCAATTTCTTTAGCAGAACCAAAACCCTAATTTTGACTGTGTTAGGAGGCAATTAGACTGTGCAACCCTTGAGAGATTTTGAAGCTTGATTTTGCCAAATCTTGAAGAATATGGGAGGGAAAATTTTGGGGTACAACAGTTTCCCCTGTTCAATCTTCTTAGACCTGAGGATGTAGATTGGTTGGTGTGCCTTTCGTAATCCGAGGGTGGAAGATGATTGAACACTAGAGTGCCCAGAAATTTGCACTCACATAGTAGAATATCAGCAGTGTGATGGTGAGAATGGGCTTACAGATGCCATTTGGAGATTGTTGGTATATGGATCGGCTTATAGATGCCATCAGGTGTCGATCGCGTAAGAGATTCCTTAGTGAGAACTTGCGTACCTGAGAAAGAAAATAATTACCTGGCCTGTTACAGGAGTTGATCTTCAAACTCTTTATATAGATGTGCCCTGGCTGGATACAGGAGTCGAATCTTTAAACTCTTCAGACGTGCCCTGGCAAGATACAGGAATCGAGTCCGGAGAATAGTCATCAACAGATACACCCTAGCAAGATACAGGAATCAGATCTTCGAACTCTTCAGACGTGCCCTAGCAGGATACAAGAATCGAGTCTGGAATTAGTCGTTAACAGATACACCCTGGCAAGATACAGGAATCGGATCTTCGAACTCTTCAGACGTGCCCTGGCAAGATACAGGAATCGAGTCTGGAATTAGTCGTCAACAGATACACCCTGGCAAGATACAGGAATCAAATCTTCGAACTCTTCAGACGTGCCCTGGCCGGATACAGGAATCGAGTATGGAATATAGTCGTCAACAGATACACCCTGGCAAGATACAGGAATCGGATCTTCGAACTCTTCAGACGTGCCCTGGCAGGATACAGGAATCGAGTCTGGAATATAGTCGTCAACAGATACACCCTGGCAAGATACAGGAATCGGATCTTCGAACTCTTCAGACGTGCCCTGGCAGGATACAGGAATCGAGTCTGGAATATAGTCGTCAACAGATACACCCTGGCAAGATACAGGAATCGGATCTTCGAACTCTTCAGACGTGCCCTGGCAAGATACAGGAATCGAGTCTGGAATTTAGTCGTCAACAGATACACCCTGGCAAGATACAGGAATCGGATCTTTAGTTGCGACCGTTGATAGTAATCATCTTTGTACTGACCTTTATCCTGAAAAGACAAAACGTTAGTTGTATGTGATGTCATGATGTATGACATGCATGATGTCATGATGTTCTCAAAAATAAATGAGATTATATGTTCGTGATGCGTATGTGCATGCTATAATGTATGAAGGTATGATATTTATGAATGTATTTTTGTCCAGGAAAGCAAATCCTTGACGGGTGTCGGGAAGTTAACTCCTGGGCTGATGTTGAGGAATAGAGTTTCATTGTTTCTGCTGGGGATGATAGTTGCAAGAATACCGGTAGGAGAAGATGACTCCGTTGGGGAATAAACTTGGCGGATAGATTACTCTGCGGGGAATGCTCTGTGGGGAAAGAGAGGTACTTTTCTGAGGTTTGATGATAACTCCACTGGGGATACCATTGATAGATTTTGTTGGGAAATGAACTCCGCTAGGGATATGAAGGCTTCGTCGGGGACGATCTTTTCGTGGCAATTGGCTGAGGATAACCCAGTTATATCCTGGTGGGGAAATAACCTTCTGAATAAAGCCGGGGGAGCGTTCGTGCTCTGCAGGGGATAAGCTTTCAGACTCTACTGGGGATATCAAGACATGCTGGGGAGATTAGTTGAACTCTCCTGGGGAAACTTTTGAGATTGCACTGGGAATGGCTCCACTGGATGTCCGGTATTCCGCCGGGGAACAATCTTAGATCAAGATTGCCGGGGATGCTTGTTAGGAATGTCTGCATACTCCGTTGAGGAATGTTGAGATCTGCTGGGGATACCTAATTTCCATAGGGCTGACAGAGGATAACTCTGCTCGGGGAGAGTATCGCTGACTTGCTAGGAGATACTGTGCCTTATTAGGGCTGATGGGAGACCAACTGCTTGGGAGAGAATTGTTGATTCTTGGCTCACTCTCTGGGGAATTAAGATATCTTGGTTACATTCTTCAGCCGAACTTACCTTGGTACCTTGGTGGACAGAGTAATTAGATCGCTTAGGCAACTCATTATTGCCCCTGTTTCTGATGTCACCTGTAATTAATCCTTTGTTTCGTATGCAAATATTCATGAGTTAGCAATTAGTGTCAAATGCATATATCAAAATTGAACATTGAACGTTCTTCGCAAAACAAAACAGAAAAGGAAAAACAATTGTCAATTGGTCTGAAAAGTGAATTTGTATTGATTTTTGAATTTGCCTGTAAATAGGCGTTTATGTACAAGAGGCTGACGTCCTAGTAAGAGAACGCCGCCGAACAATAGAGTTTATACAATTTGTACAAAGAAAACAAAACAGCTATGTGAAAAGAATAATCCCACTGGGTTCCAACTATGCTATCGCCTTTATATCTTCGAGCGTCTCATCACTTGGCTGCTCGGTTGAAGATGAAGCTGATTGATCGATGCCGTCTGAACTTGATGTTGATACCGGATTCTGGATGCAAGGTGATCCAATGAGACATAGTATTACGCTTTAATCCCTAACTTTTGCCTAGACCGCCCTTTCGGGTTTTCAGTCCACCGGGATACCCATTTTTGCCCAAGCTGCCTTTTCAGGTTTTCGACTTGCCGGGTGTACAGATTTTTTTATTTCATCCCTCATTTTGCCCGAACCCTTTTGGTTCGCCGGGAAGCCCTAACTTTTGCCTAGGTATGTCAACCTAGCGGGTCTTTTATCACGCGTAGTATCTTTTTACTATGTCTGCATTGGCGGGGTGAGGAAGGTCGTCACCATCCATGGTGGTTAGAATCATGGCTCCTCCTGAGAACACATGTTTAACCACAAATGGCCCTTCGTATGTGGGGGTCCATTTGCCCCTGAGATCACTCTGAGGAAGAATGATGCGCTTGATTACCAGGTCCCCAACTTGATACCCTTGTGGTCTGACTTTCTTGTTAAATGCCCTGATCATCCGTTTTTGGTACGTTTGACCATGACAAATAGCAGTGAGTCTCTTTTCGTCAATTAGATTTAATTGATCAAGTCGAGTCTGGATCCAGTCATCTTCACTCAGATCTGCATCCTTCATTATCCGGAGAGAGGGTATCTGGACTTCAATCGGCAAGACTGCCTCCATGCCGTAGACCAAGGAAAAGGGGGTTGCCCCGGTTGACGTTCTTGCTGAGGTACGGTACCCATGAAGAGCGAACGGTAACATCTCGTGCCAATCTTTATAGGTCACTGTCATCTTCTGCACAATCTTTTTGATATTTTTATTAGCTGCTTCTACAGCCCCATTCATCTTCGGCCGATAAGGAGAAGAGTTGTGGTGCTGTATCTTGAATTGCTCGCAGAGCTCAGTGATCATCTTGTTATTAAGGTTGGTACCATTATCCGTAATGATCCTTTCCGGGACGCCGTATCGACAGATCAGATTATGTCGAATGAACCGTGCCACAACGTTCTTGGTTACAGTGGCATAAGAAGCTGCTTCAACCCACTTTGTAAAGTAATCGATCGCTACCAGGATGAAGCGATGCCCGTTGGATGCTGTAGGTTTAATCTCGCCGATCATATCAATGCCCCACATTGCAAAAGGCCAAGGTGCTGTCAAGAAATTCAGAGGAACTGGAGGAACGTGCACCTTATCTGCATATATCTGGCACTTATGACATGTCCGAGAATGTTGGTAACAATTAGCTTCCATTGTGGACCAGAAATATCCTGCCCGAAGGATCTTCTTTGCCATAGTGTGCCCACTGGAATGCATTCCGAAGGTACCTTCATGCAGCTCTGCCATGATCCTTTCTGCTTCAGTCTTATCCACACAACGCAGTAAGGTCGAATCATGGTTTCGCTTGTACAGGATGCCGTTGCTGAGGAAGAACTTTGCTGCGAACCTTCTCAGAAACTTTTTATCATTGATGGATGCACCTTCAGGGTATTCTTGAGCTTCTAAGTACCTCTTCACCTCATGATACCAAGGTTTTTCAGTTACTGTCTCAGTCTCAAGATCACAACAATATGCAGGTTCGTCCAGTTTCCAGATGATGATCCGGGGAGCCTCATTGTCCCACTTGACTTTGAACATAGAAGACATCGTAGCTAACGCGTCCGCCAACTGATTCTCCTCTCTTGGGAAGTGTTCAAAAGTTATCTCCGTGAAATGGGGGATCAATGTCAACACACACTCTTTGTAAGGAATAAGATTCGGATGTTTCGTATTCCACCCGCCTTTGATCTGATTGATCACGAGAGCGGAATCTCCGAAGACACTCAGAAACTTGATCCTTAAGTCAATCGCAGCTTGAAGACCCATGATGCATGCCTCATACTCTGCCATGTTATTGGTGCAGTTGAAACATAGCCGGACAGTAAGTGGAGTATGAGTGCCTTGAGGGGATATGATCACAGCTCCGATGCCGTTACCCAAAGCGTTGGAGGCTCCGTCAAAGTGCATAGACCATCGGGATCCTTCCTCAGGTCCTTCATCCGGTCCAGGTACTTCACAATCAGTCACTATCATGATGCTCTCGTCAGGAAATTCAAAGTTCATTGATTGGTAGTCGTCTACTGCCTGGTGTGCCAAGTGGTCCGCCAATACACTTACTTTGATTGCTTTCTGAGTCGTGTACTGGATGTCGTATTCTGTCAAGATCATTTTCCATCTTGCTATTCTTCCAGACAGGGAAGGCTTTTCGAATATGTACTTTATTGGATCCATTTTTGAAATCAATAGAGTAGTGTGAGTCAGCATATACTGTCTCAGCCGGCGAGCAACCCATACCAAAGCGCAACAAGTTTTCTCGAGCAGTGAGTATCGGGTCTCACAGTCGGTAAACTTTTTGCTAAGGTAATAAATGGCGTGCTCTTTTCGGCCAGACTCGTCATGCTGTCGCAACACACACCCCATTGAGCTGTCAAGTACCGTTAGGTATAGTATTAGAGGTCTCCCTTCAACCGGTGGCATAAGAATGGTTGGTTCTTGGAGATACTCTTTGATTCTGTTGAAAGCGGTCTGACATTCCTCATTCCAACGTACTACCTGATATTTCTTCAGCAGCTTGAAGATTGGTTCACAGGTAGCAGTTAGATGCGAGATGAACCGGGCAATGTAATTCAGACGTCCTAGAAAGCCTCTGACTTCTTTCTCTGTCTTGGGAACTGGCATCTCTTGTATGGCTTTAACCTTGGCAGGGTCCACTTGAATACCTTTGTCACTTACGACGAAGCCTAGCAACTTTCCAGATCTTACCCCAAATGTGCACTTGTTTGGGTTCAACCTCAGCTTGTACAATTTCAGACGGTCAAACAGCTTTTGCAGATGGTCAAGGTGTTCCTCCTCATTTTGGGACCTTGCAATCATATCTTCGACATACACTTCAATCTCATGGTGGATCATGTCATGAAATAAAGCAACCATGGCACGTTGGTAGGTTGCCCCAGCATTTTTCAACCCGAATGGCATGACCTTGTAGCAGAAGGTGCCCCACTGAGTAACAAAGGTAGTCTTTTCCATATCTTCAGGAGCCATCTTGATCTGATTATAACCTGAAAAACCATCCATGAAGGAGAACACCTTGTGTTGAGCAGTGTTGTCAACCAGAACATCGATGTGAGGTAGAGGGAAATCATCCTTGGGGCTGGCCCTGTTCAAATCCCTGTAATCAACACACATTATGACCTTACCATCTTTCTTTGGCACTGGAACCACGTTGGCAACCCACTGAGGGTAAGAAGTCACTGCAAGAAAACCGGCGTCAAATTGCTTCATAACCTCAGCTTTGATCTTCTCGGACATCTCTGGACGCATACGGAGGACCTTTTGTTTAACCGGAGGGCATTCTTCCTTGGTAGGCAAGTGATGGACCACAATGTCGGTATCCAACCCAGGCATGTCTTCGTAAGACCAGGCGAAGATTTCCACATAATCATGCAACATCTGAATCAACCGTTGTTTCACACTGAGCTCTAGATTGGCACCAATCTTAACTTCCTTTCTGTCTGCCTCAGTACCCAGATTTACCGTTTCCACTGGCTCTTCATACGGCTGAATGGCCCTCTCTTCCTGGAGTAACAGTCTTGCAAGCTCACCAGGCACTTCGCAATCATCTTCACCTTCGTCTTCGGCTAAGTTGATCGGATTTTCAAAGTCATAACTGGCAGTAGCAGAGTCGTTACCAGTGAGATCCAGAGTGGATTGGAACCTGTATGGGTGAGTGTGTGTAAATATAGCTGTTTTGCAATATATAAAGAAAGAAAGAAAGAAAGGGAGCACAAGATTTGAAATGCGAAAAACGTCCAATGTCTTTATTCATGATATATGGAAATGACAAGTAATAAGCCCTCACAAATGAAGCCACAGTGCCCCGGGTAAGACACCGGGCCAGAAAGTTTCAATTTATTGTTCATTACAAATTAAAGAAACAAAGGAATTCATTACTGCGTAACAAAGTAACAGGTATGTAGTCTTTTGCAGTCCAATTGTTCAGTCCACCGTCAGTCGTCGGGCAGATCCAGCTGTTGAACTCAGATTCCTCTACTACGTCACCATCCCTGATAGCATTCACTCCATGGTCAGGTAGGGGAGTTGTTACCACATTAGGCTTCTCGGGTGCCTCAAACTGTACCTCCTTAGCGTCGATAAGGTCCTAAACCTTATTTCTCAGGGCCCAGCAATCATCAGTAGAATGCCTCGGGCTATCGGAGTGATAAGCACAGCAGGCATTTGGATTATACTTCGGAGAGGTTGTGTTTACAACCTTCGGAGCCTCTCTGACGGTTACCAAGTTGGTCGATAGCAATTGCGGCAAGATTTGTGACAGGGCCATACTAAGCCGAGTGTATTCTCTTCTGGGTCTCCCACCCCTTGGTTGGTTAGGTTGCCGAGGAGCGGCAGCAGGCTTTACAATCACTACCGCGTTGACAGCTTGGCGGCGTTCAGGTTTGTTCTGCCTCCTAGGCCTATACACAACACTGGCTTCCTTTTTGAAAGGCTTTTTCTCAGAACTTGAGGACGCACCTTTCTGAATTTTCCCTGATTTCATACCAGCTTCTATCCTTTCCCCAGTAAGAATGAGATCTGTGAACCCTGCAGACGAATTGCCAATGAGATGATTGAGGAACGGCCCGGATAGGGTCCCCAAGAACATGTCTACTAGTTCACAGTCGGTTAATGGTGGTTGCACCCTGCCAGCCAGGTCCCTCCACTTATGCGCATACTCCTTAAAACCTTCTCCCGATCCTAGCGACATACCCTGGAGTTGGGTACGTGTAGGAGCGAGGTCGGCATTATACTGATACTGCTTGTAAAAAGCAGTAGCCAATTCCTCCCAGTTACGAACCTTGGTTCCATCCAGCTGATAGAACCATTCGAGATGAGTCCCTGAAAGACTCTCCTGGAAGAAATGGATCCACAAATTCTTGTCCACAATATACGGCTGGATCTTCCGCACATAAGATCTGAGATGTAGCTTAGGGCAGGACGCCCCGTCATACTTTGCAAAAGATGGTGCTTTGAACTTGTGTGGGATCACCACACCAGAAGATAGACCCAAGTCTCCGAAATCCAAACCAGGCACTTGTTGAATTTCCATGGCATTCAGACGATCCTCTAACTGCTTGTACTTGTCTTCAGCCGGAGGATACTGCTCCTCATTGAAATTAGTCTCGTTGTCAGAGACCACCGGACTAGGAACCCTTCCCCCCTGGGGACTGCCTTTCCCCACAGAAGAACCAGCTTGATCAACCTCATTCTACAGTGTGTTACCAAACCTCCGGCCAGTGTTGAATAGTACAGTTCTCTTCTTCTTCTTCTTAACCAGCAGAGCCTTCAATTCCTCCTGACCTTGGGCGAAACTCATGATCAGCTCTTGGAACTGGGCGTTCTGAGCCTGGAGGGCCTTGATGGACTGCTCAGTAGATGATTCAAGATTCATGATGCTGAAATAAACAGCGAAGAACATTAAGCAACCTGAAAAGAAGAGTACCTGTGATGCACATGATGCATGATATGTGTTTATGCAATGCATTCAAGGGTTCGAAAGTTCAAATTTATTGTAGACAAAAAGGAACACACGTTATCATTAAGGAAATAATTGTTCAGTACATCAAGGCCTCATGGGCAAATAATACAAAGTAAATCAATCCCAAAAGACACTGCGCATCTTCTTTGGAGCAATGTAAGTGTTGAGATTCTTTTCCTCGTGCAGTAGGCGGGTGAGCTCCAAGACCTTCTTCTCACTAGCATGTAGACTGGACTCAAGAGAATTTCGTTCTTCCTTAAGCTGGATCCAGCTCTTTTGCATTTCTTCCCAGGATGTAGGCATATCAGGATGTTGAATGGTGTAGGACACCTCTCCTTCCAATACTGGCTCTTTGATCACATGGAGAACATGAGGGTATGGCATCACTAGTTTCTGGGAGCGGGCTCGTACCCACTTGAGATAAGGCTCCAACGGGATGGAGTTCCTATGCCCCAGTGTCTTGCTGTCTACCTTGCTGGGCATCCTCCAAGCTCTGATAAATCTCTGGCGAAGTCCTTGTGCATCGTCGTCGAAGTCAAAAACTATGTCAGGAATTAACATGCCATGAGGGTCGTCCCTCCGAGCATAACCAAACTGTCTCCAAGCCAGACACGGGTTGTAAGTAATACCTCCTCTGATTCCAAGTAAAGGAACATTAGGAAACTCCCCGCAACGATCAATGATAGTGACATCTTCTCTGGACCGAGAACACCAATGTATATCAGCATGTGTAAGAGTCATTAACTGTTGTGACCATCTCAAACCCCGCTCATTCTTCAGAATTGATTGTGGAAGGTGCGAAATAAACCACCTTCCCAGGAGAGGAGTACAGCACATAAGAACACCTCTTTTTCTCATGGTTCGAGTGTAACATGAGTGAAGGATGTCCCCAAGCAACGTAGGTATAGGATTCCTGGACATGAAGATCTGGACAACACTGATATCTATAAGCTGATCTGGATTAGGGAACAACACCAACCCATAGACAAGGAGGGCCACAACTTCTTCAAAGGCTTGTAGGTCAAGGGAATTCCAACATTCTTGGGCCTTCTCAAACAGAAACCTGGCCAAGAACCCTTTGATACCACTTCTAACTTCCCAATGTCCCTTGATGTCAGATGGTTGTAGACGTAAGGCTTTAGCAATCTCTTCAAGTTTGGGTTCCTTTTCCGTACCGTTGTAGGGTAGTTGACTAAGGATAGGGATCTTCAGAAGCCGGGAGAACTCTTCCAATGTAGGCACCAGTTGATAATCCAGGAAAGTAAAACAGTGGTGCAGAGGGTCAAAGAACTGGAAAAGGACCTTTATCATATCTTCTTCAATGTTGGTGTTGACCAAACTGATGAGTCTTCCATGTCTCTCACTGAAAGAAGAGCTCTCAGGAATCCTGGATATAAGTTCCTTAAGCTGAGGAGGGATCCTTACAAGGATGATCTGAATTGTCTTTCTGCGGATAGTTTCCATGTCCTACAAAACAAGAACAAAGATGAAGATTCGAACCCCTGAAATGGTTAGTCAATGCATATGATGTTGTATGATGTTATGATGCTATGATTAAACACACCACAAATATTCACAAGAAGCAAACATGGTAAGGCACACAAGTCACACCACAACCCTTAGAGTTTAGGCCAGTATGGGGTCTAGGTACTACCCTCTTGAAGTATTGGATTGCTTTCATTGTTCATCGTTTCGATTTAGCCACTGAACTGGCGACCGAAATATTCCAAGAAAACAACCCTCAATTGAGTGTAGTATCGAGTATCAACCAACCTCGGACTGCACCAAAGTCAGTTATCTCACTACCCTAAAGAGGCCAAGATGGTTCAATTAAGGTTCCTAAGGTCAGTTGATGCTTCACGACACCACGCGGCGGCCCCGTACTCTCCTTGACTGGACTCAAGGGTTACCGGTACTCACTAAAGTGTCACATCAACGTAGCAGACTGCTTCAACCATGTCGGTATACCCCGCACAGTTCCCTCACAGCCTTGTTGCTACTTTCTAAGAAGGTATCCCCCAGATCCGGGTTAGGATCTATAGAACTCCCAAGACAGTACCCACAATAATAAAGCAAACAATTCAGCCAATTGAAAACACAAGTGATCTTAGTCCTAAGGTACACCTCACTTTTATAATTTCCCCAGCAGAGTCGCCAGTTCTATGATCGGTGGATTTAGAACTGTCTGTTTAACGCTGGTTCGCGAAATGCCGCGGAAGCAAGAGTCGCCACCGTCTTTTATTTTCTCCAACATGGACAGGACAAAAGCACAGCAAAATTCCTTATGAGATAGTTTCTCGGTTCGGGAGGTAGATTTATAGAAAGGGAAGGTGTTAGCACCCTTTCTATCCATGGTTATCCATGGGCTCTTAGATACTTGCTCATTGTGTTTTCAAAAGATGTTTGCTTTTCAAGTGTGAGTGGGTTTTGAAAAAGTTTCGTTTAAAGATTTCAGAATGACTCTTGTATCAGTCCTCAAGAGTGTTTGAAAAATTGTTTTGAAAGCTTTTTGAAAGTGTCGGTGTGAAAAGAGTTTTGATTTGTTTTTGAATAGAGCAAGTATCTATGAGTCATCTACCTACCCTAAGGAATTAGGCTGTGTAAATGTCCTTAAGGCAGTGCCATCCCACCATTGAGAGGTAGGTAGCTCCACCATTGGAGGTGTTCGGGTCAATTCGAGTTTAGGGACAGTATGGTCACCGAAGCAACAATTAGGACACCTTAGAAGCTACCCTTATGTCCTTGATCCCTTTTTTTAATTCGAGGCAACTGTTTCGAGGCAACCGTTTCGAGGCAACTTGTTTTGAGGCAACTGGATCATGGACATAAGGACTTACTAAGACGTCCCATACTTGACGACCACGTTTCGAAGGCAACAGGTGAGGCGTACCCTAGGAGTGGTGTGTGAATTTGTGTGTTATTTTCATGTCAATATTTATCTTTGATCAGGGCATTATGAGCTACGCATTGTTTTTAATTAGCCATACATTCTTTCATGCAAAGTTTAGAATTTAAAAGTGCGAAAATTTAAATGCGGAAAGATAAATCCTACGCTATTACAAGGCGCGGGTCTATACATCGCCAAATTACAAAGACCCGTTTGATAAAAATGCGGAAAGTAAAAGACCTAATTACTATTACAAGCCTTGAGCAGTTACATAATATTCGAAAAGAAAAAAGGAATAACGTGCGAAAGAATAAAAGTTAGGACGTCCGAGGGTTTTGACCCTTTTGAAATTAAATTGAAATTAAAGTCTAATTAATTATTTAATTAAAGAAAAGAAATGTTTTTTTTTTATGTTTTTGGTATTTATGAAAATAAAGAAAATTGAAAATCAAGAGAAACCCTGATTCTAGATTATTTTTAATTATTTAAGAAAATATTCAAGTTAATCTAATTTACATTAATTAATTAAATTACATGTTTATTTACAAAAATATTTAGTAATTAGTAATAATAATAATGAGATAAAATTATTTATTAAAAAAAAGATGAAAAGGTCAAAAACCCTAATTCTACTTATTTTATTTATTAAGAAAAGTGTCAAAATTAAAACCTAAATTAACCTAATTAATTGTTAGAGTTTATTTACAAAAAAATATTTTAATGGTGAATTTAATATTAATAAATATATTACAATTTTTAGTTTCTGATTTATTATTGTGAAAATTATTTTATGAATTTAAAGAAAACAATCAAAAACAAATTAAAACAAAAAAAAAGAATTAAAATTGAAAAGAGAATAAAATTAAAAGATTGCAAACCAAGGGGGGTTTCAGGCCCAAGGGGAGGTTAATTGTGAGAAATTCAGGCCCACTGGAACAAGGCCTTGTTTGACTTTCCATGTTCATGTGTTCATCCATTGACTGAGGTATATGATGGACCTCCTTTTGTAGCCTTCGGATTGATCATCATGAGTATGTGGCAAGCCTGAGCGTGAGTGCGTACGGTGAACCTTTGAGGATGTGCTGCGCTAGAAGATATTGAAACAAAAATTATTAAGCATATGGGGGACCTGGGAATCGAACCCAGGTCCCAGCGCTGGAAGGACACATTGCCAACCAAATGAGCTATTGCGTTTCTTTGTTATATAATGGAGCGTGATTATTATATAAAAACAACAAGCGTTAGTGGTATGAACAAAAAATCACGCGCCAAATTTGAATGCCCCTATCACATGATGACACGCTGGCTTTCTTCTTCGTTTACCTGCAAATAGAAAACAAGTAGCGGGGGTTTTAAACCCCCACTAAATGGAAACTATGAAAATAACGATTAGAATATTCCTAAATATAAAAAGGGCGTGATTGCTTCATTGGATTCGTCTTGTTGTCACGGACGTGCTCATACAGGTTTGGTGGTCTAATTTTTCCATATGTGAGAACCCCTAATTTGGAGCTTCTGAAACCCTAGGTTTTAGCCATGGCAGATTTGGATACAAGCATCGTTAGTTCAATTAAATATTACCAATCGCTTCAGAACATCATTATTAGTGTAAATCAACAAATAAAACACATGAATAATGCATGGAAATTAAAAAACGATTATGGAAAAGTTTGTGATAAACGTGATGCTATTCTACCAATTCTTGGAGTATGGAGACTGGAAAGTGGTTGAAACACGTTCAAAGAAGTCTCAGCAAGGGTTTGGAATAGGTTTTAGGCTTTGAATGATCCTGCAAATACGAAATCAGTTTTCAAAATTTCTATGAAAAATTGCAACTTTGTTCTATGTCTCTGAGCAGCTTTTCGTGTCTCTTAGAATAGGGTTGAGTTGTGCATAAGTAAGTGAATGAAATTAGGTCAAGAAACAAGCCCAAAGTCCATGAATTTATGTTTTGAATATTTGATTTTTATCACATCTTTTTCAATCTTTTTTCCATGCAAATCTTGCCAAACATAGATGACCTTGTCCCCTTGAGATGATGCACGAAATCTCTTGCATATAATGAACATATTTGCTGCACAAAAAAGATTTAAAACCATTATTTTATATTTTTCTCATGATTAAATCTAATTAAATGAATTAATAAGAATAAAAATTCAATTAATTAATTAAAAATAAGAAAATAAATCATTTTTAGCTCAATGGGTCGTGCATATGCTTTGGGTAATGATTCAAGGAAGAATTTGAGGCCCATTAGCATTTTTGGAGCTTTTGAAGCAAAGTTGACTTTTCAAAATTCCCAAACTTTTCCCAACTTCTTCAATTCATATCTTGCTCAATTTTGAAGCTATGAACATGTTCTTGGACATTTTGGAAAGGTCTTGAAGTCCTCTAACCAATGCCTTTGGTCCCATGTCATTTTGATTTACCAATCTCAAGTTATGGTCTTTGACTTAAAGTGCCTTTTTGTTGACTTTTGAAAATGACCTATAATGTTGAAATTGATAACTTTTTATGAGATCATTTCTTGGACTTTAAGTGTGAATATGAGTTGTAGGAAATTTCATTCTCTTCAAAATGAGCATTGGATGGGATTTTTCTGATAAACCATGAGGAAGTTATGCCCTGGTCAATTTGCAGTTGACTTTTTCAGTTGTCCAAAAATAGAAACTTTTGCATCTTGAGACTTTTTGAGCCATGCTTTGAGAATCATGATCAAGAATTAATCAAATGATGTTTGTGGCTTCAAAATAAAATGCTGACCAAAATTTTTGACTTTTGACTGTCAAATGACCATTTTGCCTCTGCAGTTGTCTGTGAAGCAATTAGGGTTTTTGACTGTGCAATTTGATGCTGTGAGTCTTGAAACTTGACATATGGATGCTTGACAATGTATATAGGCATGTGGGACTTGATTGGACCCTTGAAAACCTCAATTTCTTTACCAGAACCAAAACCCTAATTTTGACTGTGTTAGGAGGCAATTGGACTGTGCAACCCTTGAGAGATTTTGAAGCTTGATTTTGCCAAATCTTGAAGAATATGGGAGGGCAAATTTTGGGGTACAATCTATGATCGGTGGATTTAGAACTGACTGTTTAACGCTGGTTCGCGAAATGTCGCGGAAGCAAGAGTCGCCACCGTCTTTTATTTTCTCCAACATGGACAGGACAAAAGCACAGCAAAATTCCTTATGAGATAGTTTCTCAGTTCGGGAGGTAGATTTATAGAAAGGGAAGTTGTTAGCACCCTTTCTATATGGTTATCCATGGGCTCTTAGATACTTGCTCATTGTGTTTTCAAAATATTTGCTTTTCAAAGTGAGAGTGGGTTTGAAAAAGTTTCATTTAAAGTTCTCTGAATAACTCTTGTATCAGTCCTCAAGAGTGTTTGAAAAATTGTTTTGAAAGCTTTTTGAAAAGTGTCGGTGTGAAAAGAGTCTTGATTTGTTTTTGAATAGAGCAAGTATCTATGAGTCATCTACCTACCCTAAGGAATTAGGCTGTATAAATGCCCTTAAGGTAGTGCCATCCCACCATTGAGAGGTAGGTAGCACCACCGTTGGAGGTGTTCGGGTCAATTCGAATTTAGGGACAGTGTGGTCACCGAAGCAACAGTTAGGACACCTTAGAAGCTACCCTTATGTCCTTGATCCCTTTTTTTAATTCGAGGCAACTGTTTCGAGGCAACCGTTTCGAGGCAACTTGTTTTGAGGCAACTGGATCATGGACATAAGGACTTACTAAGACGTCCCATACTTGACGACCACGTTTCGAAGGCAACAGGTGAGGCGTACCCTAGGAGTGGTGTGTGAATTTGTGTGTTATTTTTATGTCAATATTTATCTTTGATCAGGGCATTGTGAGCTACGCATTGTTTTTAATTAGCCATGCATTCTTTCATGCAAAGTTTAGAATTTAAAAGTGCGGAAATTTAAATGCGGAAAGATAAATCCTACGCTATTACAAGGCGCGGGTCTATACATCACCAAATTACAAAGACCCGTTTGATAAAAATGCGGAAAGTAAAAGACCTAATTACTATTACAAGCCTTGAGCAGTTACATAATATTCGAAAAGAAAAAAGGAATAACGTGCGAAAGAATAAAAGTTAGGACGTCCGAGGGTTTTGACCCTTTTGAAATTAAATTGAAATTAAAGTCTAATTAATTATTTAATTAAAGAAAAGAAATGTTTTTTTTATGTTTTTGGTATTTATGAAAATAAAGAAAATCGAAAATCAAGAGAAACCCTAATTCTAGATTATTTTTAATTATTTAAGAAAATATTCAAGTTAATCTAATTTACATTAATTAATTAAATTACATGTTTATTTACAAAAATATTTAGTAATTAATAATAATAATAATGAGAGAAAATTATTTATTAAAAAAAAGATGAAAAGGTCAAAAACCCTAATTCTACTTATTTTATTTATTAAGAAAAGTGTCAAAATTAAAACCTAAATTAACCTAATTAATTGTTAGAGTTTATTTACAAAAAAAATATTTTAATGGTGAATTTAATATTAATAAATATATTACAATTTTTAGTTTCTGATTTATTATTGTGAAAATTATTTTATTAATTTAAAGAAAACAATCAAAAACAAATTAAAACAAAAAAAAAGAATTAAAATTGAAAAGAGAATAAAATTAAAAGATTGCAAACCAGGGGGGGTTTCAGGCCCAAGGGGAGGTTAATTGTGAGAAATTCAGGCCCACTGGAACAAGGCCTTGTTTGACTTTCCATGTTCATGTGTTCATCCATTGACTGAGGTATATGATAGACCTCCTTTTGTAGCCTACAGATTGATCATCATGAGTATGTGGCAAGCCTAAGCGTGAGTGCGTACGGTGAACCTTTGAGGATGTGCTGCGCTAGAAGATATTGAAACAAAAATTATTAAGCATATGGGGGACCTGGGAATCGAACCCAGGTCCCAGCGCTGGAAGGACACGTTGCCAACCAACTGAGCTATTGCGTTTCTTTGTTAATATAATGGAGCGTGATTATTATATAAAAACAACAAGCGTTAGTGGTATGAACAAAAAATCACGCGCCAAATTTGAATGCCCCTATCACATGATGACACGCTGGCTTTCTTCTTCGCTTACCTGCAAATAGAAAACAAGTAGCGGGGGTTTTAAACCCCCACTAAATGGAAACTATGAAAATAGCGATTAGAATATGCCTAAATATAAAAAGGGCGCGATTGCTTTATTGGATTCGTCTTGTTGTCACGAACGTGCTCATACAGGTTTGGTGGTCTAATTTTTCCATATGTGAGAACCCGTAATTTGGAGCTTCTGAAACCCTAGGTTTCATCCATGGCAGATTTGGATACAAGCATTGTTAGTTCAATTAAATATTACCAATCGCTTCAGAACATCATTATTAGTGTAAATCAACAAATAAAACACATGAATAATGCATGGAAATTAAAAAATGATTATGGAAAAGTTTGTGATAAACGTGATGCTATTCTACCAATTCTTGGATAATGGAGACTGGAAAGTGGTTGCAACACGTTCAAAGAAGTCTCAGCAAGGGTTTGGAATAGGTTTTAGGCTTTGAATGATCCTGCAAATACGAAATCAGTTTTCAAAATTTCTATGAAAAATTGCAACTTTGTTCTATGTCTCTGAGCAGCTTTTCATGTCTCTTAGAATAGGGTTGAGTTGTGCATAAGTAAGTGAATGAAATTAGGTCAAGAAACAAGCCCAAAGTCCATGAATTTATGTTTTGAATATTTGATTTTTATCACATCTTTTTCAATCTTTTTTCCATGCAAATCTTGCCAAACATAGATGATCTTGTCCCCTTGAGATGATACACGAAATCTCTTGCATATAATGAACATATTTGCTGCACAAAAAAGATTTAAAACCATTATTTGATATTTTTCTCATAATTAAATCTAATTAAATGAATTAATAAGAATAAAAATTAAATTAATTAATTAAAAATAATAAAATAAATCATTTTTAGCTCAATGGGTCGTGCATATGCTTTGGGTAATGATTCAAGGAAGAATTTGAGGCCCATTAGCATTTTTGGAGCTTTTGAAGCAAAGTTGACTTTTCAAAATTTCCAAAAATTTACCAACTTCTTCAATTCATATCTTGCTCAATTTTGAAGCTATGAACATGTTCTTGGACATTTTGGAAAGGTCTTGAAGTCCTCTAACTAATGCTATTGGTCCCATGTCATTTTGATTTACCAATCTCAAGTTATGGTCTTTGACTTAAAGTGCCTTTTTGTTGACTTTTGAAAATGACCTATAATGTTGAAATTGATAACTTTTTGTGAGAGCATTTCTTGGACTTGAAGTGTGAAGATGAGTTGTAGGAAATGTCATCCTATTCAAAATGAGCTTTGGATGGGGTTTTTCTGATAAACCATGAGGAAGTTATGCCTTGGTCAATTTGCAGTTGACTTTTCAGCTGTCCAAAAATATAAACTTTTGCATCTTGAGACTTTTTGAGCCATGCTTTGAGAATCATGATCAAGAATTGATCAAATGATGATTGTGGCTTCAAAATAAGATGTTGACCAAAAAATTTGACTTTTGACTGTCAAATGACCATTTTGCCCCTACAATTGACTGTGGAGCAATTAGGGTTTTTGACTGTGCAATTTGATGCTGTGAGTCTTGAAACTTGACATATGGATGCTTGACAATGTATGTAGGCATGTGGGACTTGATTGGACCCTTGGAAACCTCAATTTCTTTGCAAGAACCAAAACCCTAATTTTGACTGTGTTAGGAGGCAATTGGACTGTGCAACCCTTGAGAGATTTTGAACCTTGATCTTGGCAAATCTTGGAGAATATGGGAGGGCAAATTTTGGGGTACAACAGCGCCGATCTTGATTTCCTTCTTGTCTGCCTCAGTACCCAGATTAATGACTTCAACTGACTCTTTGTGCGGTTGAATAGATTTTTCCTCTTATAATAGAAGTCTGGCTAGTTCTTCCGGTATTTCACAATCTTCCTCGCCTTCGTCTCTGGCTTGGTTGATTAGACATTCGAAGTCATAGTCAGAAATAGTAGAGTCATTAGCAATAAGATCCAGGTTGGATGAGGATCTGCAAGAGTGTGTGTGTGTGTGTGTGTGCAAGTAAGATACATGGCTATTTTTAAAAATGTATTTGAAAGAAAAGAAAGGCAATGAACACAAATATTTGAATGCAAAAGAGTCCAATGTGCTGAATGATCATATGATTAGATGAACATAAATAAAACCCTTGACAAATGGACAAACGTGCCCCAGGCCAGGCACATGGCTTAAAAGTCATTGTTAAATATTATAGACAAAATGTTCTTGAATTGAAAGAAATGCAATAACAAGTAGATTACTCCTCAATGAAGGAGATGGGCACAAAGTCCTTTTCATGCCAATTCTTCAACTCCGTTGTAGTTAGATACACCCAATCTTCAAATGCAACTTCTTCATCTGAATCACCCAGAACATTAACATCATGGCTTCCAATGTGGAGAGGTGGCTTTCCTGCACGAGCACGCCTTACTTCCTTCTAAGCTTTGACAGAGAAGCCCAAACCAAACTTGTCCGCTTTAAATGGGATATCGAGGAGTTTCCCCCAAGTATCACAATTTCCTTCTTCAATTTCCGCACGATCATCTTTGACTAAAACCATCTTCGGCACAACTTTAACAGCTTTGGACTCATCAGAGGAACATTTGGTAGCAACAATCATTGGTGGCACGACCTCAAAGGCTTGACACGGGGTCTCAATGAATTCTCCATCCATCTCTACATACTTGAAAGAGTTAAGGTGACTTACCATAAACTCTTCTCCACAGACGGTGACAATTCTTCCCTTGTCTGAATATTTGAGTTTCTGATGAAGAGTTAAGGTTACTGCCCCAGCTTTATGGATCCAAGGGCGACCCAACAGGAAAGAATAGGCAGGACAAATATCCATAATGTAGAAGGTGGAGTTGAAGATTTGTGATCCCATCTTGATTGGAAGATCTACCTCCCCATGAAATGTCCTCTTTGATCCATCGAACGCCCTTACAATGATATCACTTGGCTTCAAGACTAAAACTTCGTAGTCTAGACGGTCTAACGCCCCCTTGGGTAATACATTCAGAGAAGAACCAGTGTCGACTAGAACATGTCCTAGGGTGGTACCCTTGCACTCGACTGAAACATGTAGAGCTTTATTGTGGTTCTTCCCAAGCGGTTTTAGCTCAGCATCTGAAAATACCAAGCCATTATCAGTTGTTAGGCTAGCCACGCAATTCTCAAATTGGTCCTTTATGGTCTCATGGGGGACATGAGCCTTTTTTAGGAATTTGATTAATGTCCGAGCATGGGCATCAGAATAAAACAGCAATGAAAACATTGAAATCTTAGAAGGGGTTTGCCCCAACTGTTCCATGATCTTGAAGTCGCTCCTTTTTATTATCTTAAAGATCTCGTCCATCTCACGAGTGGAGGGTTCTCCATCAGCAACGTCCTTGGCAGGTATTTCTGTCACGACCTGCTCAACAACCTTCTCCTTCCCTCTTGTATCAGTACTTGGCTTAGCGGCAGTGATGTGGATAGGTGTCTTTGTAACAACTAGTGGTGAGATATTGGGTGAAAATATTCTCCCAGTTCTGGTTACTTTGCTTGAGCCAGTTATGATACTAACATCATCAGCTTTTTATTCTTCGATCCAAGCGTCTTGTTTATTCCCATTGTGATCGGTGGATCTGGAACTGACTGTTTAACGCTGGTTCGCGAAATGTCGCGGAAGCAAGAGTCACCACCGTCTTTTATTTTCTCCAAATGGAAAGGACAAAAGCACAGAAAAATTCCTTATAGAGATTGCTCTCGGTTCGGGAGGTAGATTATAGAAAGGGAAGGTATTAGCACCCTTTCTATCCATGGTTATCCATGGGCTCTTAGATACTTGCTCATTTGTGTTTTCAAAAATGGTTTGTTTGCTTTTCAATTGTGGGTTTTAAAAAGTTTCTTTGAAAATTCCAGTTCGACTCTTGTATCAGTCCTCAAGAGTGTTTGAAAAATTGCTTTCGAAAGCTTTTTGAAAAGGTGTCGGTGTGAAAAGTATTTTTGAATTTGTTTTGAAATTAGAGCAAGTATCTACGAGAACCTACCTACCCTAAGGAATTCGTCTGTGTAAATGTCCTTTAAAGTAGTGCCATCCCACCATTGAGAGGTAGGTAGCACCACCGTTGGAGGTGTTCGGGTCAATTCGAGGTTCGGGACATGGTGATCACCAGAGCAATGGGAAGACACCTTAGAAGCTACCCTCATGCCAGGTTCCCGGATCATGAGGACTTACTAAGACATCCTCTACTCGACGATCACCTTTCGAGGCAAGGCAACAGTGAGGCGTACCCTAGGGGTGGTGTGTGATTTGTGTGTCGTTTTCAGATATTTTTGTCTTTTGTCAAGTTATTGGTGATCTAGCGCTTGTTTTTATTTTTGTCCATACATTCTTTCATGCCTTGATTAACAGTTAAAAATACGAGAAGTAAAAGATTCTAAGCTATTACAAAAGGCGCGGGTCCACATCGCCAAAAGTTCTTGAACCCGATTTGACAGAAAAATAAAGAATTAATGAAAATAAAGAATTAAAAGTGCGACAGATTAATTACACGGCTTTGGGAGAGGTACATAAACATTATACGAAATAAAATAAATATGCGAATAAGAATTAAAAACGAGGGCGTTGGACCCTTTTTGCAAAATTAAATTAAACGATGAATTAATTAAAATTAAAAGGAAAAGAAATTGTCTTTTTGGTATTTTTTTTGGTATTTTGTGATTTTAATGAAAAAGAATTAATTGAAATAAATGCTAACCCTAATTCTAGTTATTTTAATTTATTAAAAAGAAGATTAAAGTTTTACCCTAATTAATTTACATGCAATTTTAATTACAAAAAATACATATTTAATATTTTAATTATTTATGAAATAAAAAAAGAATAAAAATTATCATAAACCCTAATTCTATATTTTTAGATTTTATTATGAAAATATTATAATTAACCCTAATTTAATAAATAAATGAATTAATACAATTTATTTATGAAAATACTAAAAATAAAAATATTTATTATTTTTTCTCTTTTTTGATTTTTTTTTGTGTTTTATGTTTTTTATGAAAATATAATTAAATTAACAGAATTAATTAAAAATAATAATTGAAAGTAAAAAAATAAAGAATAATAAAAAGGGTTTGCAAACCTGGGGGGTTCAGGCCCCAAATAGGAGGTTTTCTCTTAATAAATCTGGGCCCAACGCTTCAGGCCTGATGGACTTTCCCCACTAGCGTGCATCAGCGTTGACCCACATACACCATGCTCTTCATATCCTAGCCCTTGATGGAATCCAGTGGGACGCGTGGACATTTGATTTTGGAGGCATACAGTGTGCTTTGATGTTGAATCTGCATAGGAATATGAGTTGAAAAACAATATTGAAAGGGTGAAGACCTGAGGCTCGAACCCAGGTCATGAACGTTACCAGCCTACACGTGTGCCACTGAGCCATTCCAAGCGCGTTTAACATATAATAACTAACAAACATTATAAAAGAAAAATAGTCAGGGGGCTCAAAAACGCGCGAAGATTTTGAATGTTCCAATCAGAGCCTTCCACATCATCGTCTTCCTCATGTTGTTTTTTCCTGAAAACACAATAAAACATAGGCAACGGTTTTTACACCGTTTCAGAAAGCATCTTTACAGAAAATAGCGAACAGGCCATAAGGCCTCATAAATTAGGCGCGAGGGTAGATTCATGATCGTCTCATCGTGTTTGTTTTAGTGGTCCAAGTCTTGTGCTCCAATTTTCCCTTATTTTAAAACCCCCAATTCAAAGTCCTGTAAACCCTAAAACACGACTATGGCATCTTTGTATACAGTGCATAATAATTCAATCAAAGCATATGATTAGCTTGCAAACATTATTCTAAACACAAAAATAACAATGAAACATGTTAACAATGCATGAACGATAGAAAACGATTCTGAAATTTTCTTTACCAACTCCAATGGTGATTTCACGTTTTCTTGAGTATGGGGCTTAGGGAATGATTGGAACACGTCCTATGATCCTTGAGGAAGCTGATGGAGTAGCTATTTGGCCCTAGAATTAGGTTTTCAGAATTGAATTTTCTTGATAAAATTTCAAGTTTGTGCAAGGGTTTCTGGCGCAGCTTCTTGGTCAAATGCATTAGGTCTTGCTTGCTTGTATATGTAGGAATGATTAGGGTTAGAAAACTTGATCCAAATCTCTTGCATTCATGAATATGATATTTGATTTTTAAACATGATTTTCAAATCTTTTTCACATGCTTTTTGATACAAATCATGACCAATCCAATTGATTCTTTCCATATTTGGCTAGGCACGAAATCTTGAGGATATAACATGCATAAAAAGATTGAAAAACTTAGGTTAATTATTTTTCATGTATTTAATTGATTTAAATGAATTATTATTAATAAAAATTCAAATAAATAAATAAAAAATGAAGAAAAACTTCCCTTTGGGCCTAATGGTCGTGCACATGCCTTGGATGATGAATTATGGAAGAAAAATAGGCCCATTAGCAATTTTAGGTCATTTGAACCAATGTTGACTTTTCAAAATATCCAACAATTTCCCAACTTCCACAAGGCATAACTTGCTCAATTTTTAAGCTTTGCTCATGTTCTTGGACATTTTGGAAAGGTATTTGAGTCCTCTAACCAATGCCTTTGGTCCCATGTCATTTTGATTTACCAATCTCAAGTTATGGCCTTTGACTTAAAGTCCCTTTTTGTTGACTTTTGAAAATGACCTATAATGTTGAAATTGATAACTTTTTGTGAGAGCATTTCTTGGACTTGAAGTATGAAGATGAGTTGTAGGAAATGTCTTTCTCTTCAAAATGAGCTTTGGATGGAATTTTTATGATAATCCATGTGAAAGTTATGCCCTGGTCAATTTATAGTTGACTTTTTTTCAGCTGTCCAAATAAGGAAACTTTTGCATCTTGATGATTTTTGAGCCAAGCTTTGAGAATCATGATCAAGCATTGATCAAATGATGTTTGTGGCTTCAAACTGAGATGTTGACCAAAAATTTGAACTTTTGACTGCCAAATGACCATTTTGCCCCTACAGTTGACTGTAGTGCAATTTAGGGTTTTGACTGTGCAATTTTGTGCTGAAAGTCTTGAAACTTGATATGAGGATGCTTGACCATATTTATAGGCATGTGGGACTTGATTGGGCCCTTGGAAATTTCATTTTCTTGATCAGAACCAAAACCCTAATTTTGACTGCTCAGGAGGCTCTTGAACTGTGCAACCCTTGGGGAATTTTGAAGCTTAATTTGGCAAATTTCTTGAAGAATATGGGAGGGCAAATTTTGGGGTACAACAGTTGCCCCTGTTCAATCTTCTTAGACCTGAGGATGCAGATTGGCTGACGTGCCTTTCGTAGTCCGAGGGTGGAAGATGATTGAACACTAAAGTGCCCAGAAATTTGCACTCACATAGTAGCAGTGTGATGGAAATGGGCTTATAGATGCCATTTAGAGATTGATGAATAGGATGATGGGCTTATAGATGCCATTTGGATGTTGATCGCCTAAGAGATTCCTTAGCGAGAACTTGCGTACCTACAAAAGAAAAATGAGTACCTGACATGTTGCAAGAGCTGGTTTTCAGATGCTTGGTATAGATATGTCCTGACTGGTTACAGGAGCTGAGTCTGGATCTTCAAAAGATGATGAATGAACCAGGGATAGTTACTACCTCAACAGGAACGGTGAGAGAACCTTGGGTGACTTTAACCTCAACAGCAATCGTTGAGAAAAACTTGGGATTACCACCTCCGCAGGATCGGGAAGAGAACCATAGGAAATTATAATCTCAAAAGCGGACGTTTGAGAAAAACCTGGAGTGGAATTATCGTCTCCGCACCGTTGGGGAGAGAACCATAGGAAATTATAATCTCAAAAGCGGACGTTTGAGAAAAACCTGGGATGGAATTATCATCTCCGCACCGTTGGGGAGAGAACCATAGGAAATTATAATCTCAAAAGCGGACGTTTGAGAAAAACCTGGGATGGAATTAACATCTCCGCACCGTTGGGGAGAGAACCATAGGAAATTATAATCTCAAAAGCGGACGTTTGAGAAAAACCTGGGATGGAATTAACATCTCCGCACCGTTGGGGAGAGAACCATAGGAAATTATAATCTCAAAAGCGGACATTTGAGAAAAACCTGGGATGGAATTATCATCTCCACAACATTGGGGAGAGAACCATAGGAAATTATAATCTCAAAAGCGGACGTTTGAGAAAAACCTGGGATGGAATTATCATCTCCACAACATTGGGGAGAGAACCATAGGAAATTATAATCTCAAAAGCGGACGTTTGAGAAAAACCTGGGTTGGAATTATCATCTCCACAACAATGGGGAGAGAACCAATAGGAAATTATAATCTCAAAAGCGGACGTTTGAGAAAAACCTTTGATAACTTCTACTGAGTCTTCATCAGAAAAACTTGTTTGGGGTCGATTTAGCTGGACTAGAGAAGGCCTTAGAGTGGATAAGAAATCTTTGGAGTCGATTAACTGAACCGGTCTAGGTCTTGAAATATGATTGAGAATTTAACTGAATCTTTCCTGAAAGGTAGAGGTCAGTCATATGCAATGCATGACATGGATCAAGCAATGATGTTCTCAACATAAATGAGATTTGTAAGGTATGATGCGTATATGCATGCTATAATGATGTATGTGATGTTTAGGAATGTATGTTTTAGTCTAGGAAAGTAAATCCTTGACGGGTGCCGGGAAGTCATATCCTGGGCTGATGTTGAAGAATAGATTTCGCTCCCGCTGGGGATGATAGCTGCAAGAATACCGATAGGAGAAGATAACTCCGTTGGGGAATAAACTTGGCGAATGGAATAACTCTGTGGGAGGAAAAGTACCCTGACGATCTTGCTGGGAAGCAATACTCTGTGGGGAGATAGATACTTTGCTGAGTTATTGATGATGATTTACTGGGGATACTCTTGTTGCGTCGGAAGTGTTAATAGACTTCGCTGGGGATAAGAAGACTTCGTCGAGGATGCTCTTTCCGTGGCTTTTGGCTGAGGATAACCCAGTTATATCCTGGTAAGGAAATAACTCTTTGAATAAAGCCGGACGACGCGTTCGTGTTCTGTGAGGATAAGCTTCCAGAATCTACTGGGGATAAGCTTACTGCTTGGGGAGGTGGACTCCAACTTCCTGAGGAAATCTGGATTGGACTCTCTTGGGGAAGTTTTGAGATGTATTGGAAGCAACTCCACTGAATGTTTGATATACCGCCGGGGAGCAATCTTTAGACCAAGACTGCCGGGGATGCTTGTTAAGAATATATATGCTGCTGGGGAGATGTTGAGATCCACTGGAGGATACCCAACTTCCTTAAGATTTGATAACTTTGCTTGAGGAGAGTGTACTGACTTGCTGGCTCACTCTCTGGGGAATTAAGGTGTCTGGCTATGTTCTTTAGCTGAACCTACCTTGGTACCTTGGAGGACAGAACAATTAGATTGCTCAGACAACTCTTTATTGCCCCTGTTTCTGAGGTGGGAGGAGAAGACCTGTGAGGTGCTGATAGTTGTTGATGGGCAAACCTTCTTCTGGTAGGCAGATGACAGGATGGCAGGACATAGTCGTACGCTTTAATCCCTAACTTTTGCCTGGACCGCCCTTTCGGGTTTTCAGTCCACCGGGATACCCATTTTTGCCCAAGCCGCCTTTTCAGGTTTTCGACTTGCCGGGTGTACAGATTTTTCATTTTCATCCCTTATTTTGCCCGAACCTTTTTGGTTCGCCGGGAAGCCCTTATTTTTGCCTAGGTGTGTCAACCTAGCGGGTCTTTGATTACGCGTAGTATCTTTTTCGACTATGTCCACGCTCTCAGAATGTAGGGAGTTGCCCCTGTTAGAATTGTGTTGTCACGCCACCAGAAGATGTTTGATCAGGCAAGATTCGTTGTTGAGATGCCCCAAGCGACTCAGGCGGAGATTTTCCCCAGGCTATTTTTGCCTTTGAGAGATTCTCCGAATCTTGATTGGATTGCCCCAGATAACAGACCATGATCATGCCATGCCCCTTGATTGGAAGTACTTCTGTTCATTAGGCATTCATCGTGCGAATTTCTATGCTGTTCAAACAAAAAGTCATATGCAAACAAAGTTATGTTAAAATGCAAAGCTTATGTCTGTCTTGAAGATTTTGAAAATGCATTCTTTTTCATAAAACAAGTGAATGTTTGTAAAACGTGATGTCAACTCCGTATTTACCGTAAGCCTTAAGGAGTCAGGATACCTTTCGTAACAGTATGCTTTCGAACTAACCCATGCTTCAGCTAAGACTTTTAAGGGTTATAACGTGGCCTGGTTCACGGTTTAAGAAACAAAGGATAAAGACTCAAATTATTTGTACCCACCCACTCTTCGTGATGTTCTCCAAACCTAAACTCAGTTGATCATACGTTAGACCTTGTTTGAGTCTTTGCTCTGATTTTCCGGTGATGGTTCAGATATTGATGATTTATTTGGAATAGGCAGTCATTCATTTTTTGTTGAGGGTTTGTATGACCTCTTTTTCTTTCTTGATTTTGTTATCCCTTTCTTTTTTTGCCTGAATTGTTTCCTTTTTTGGAATTACAGTCAGCGGGATGCCCCAGTTTTGTAAGTCTCCTTCATGGGTTTTGACTTAATGGGTTTTTCATTTTTTGAGATAATGACTGCCTATCTGTATGATTGTTCGGAACCATCACTGCCTTTCTTTTTTTTCGTAAGGATCTCTTTGGTGCCATTTGTTGCGCACTTGGATCAACTGAGAGAACTACCCTGCCCCAGGTTATGATAAAGGGTTTTAATGTTCGAAAAGAAAAACTCCTACTTCTTTGGCTCAGAGGGGTTGACGAGGGATTATCTTCCTTATTACTCCAGTGTTTAGGAATTGAAACAATGCCTGTACTTCATCAGCGGGGTTTGTTCAAAAGCATACTGCCAAGATCGCGGTATCGTTTTCGTCATCCTCCCTCAAGAGGCTTTAGAAATTTAGATCAAGAGTTGACATTAGAAAAATATGAAAAAAGTTTGCATATAGTGAATGCGAATATATTGCTTCAAAACAGACATATGCGATGCATTAATGAACTAACAACGTTTAATCATGAATAAATGTTTGAACAGTTAAAAGAAAGGTACAACTTGAAAATTCTAATAAACACAAATCTTCCAGTCTCAGGGCTTATTACTTCGGCTGGTGCATCTTGTAGGGATGGCAGGAGCATTCAGCCTGGCCCATCTGGGTGAAATCCACAGCTCTTTCATTAATCAGATCTTGAATCTTATTCTTCAAAGCCCAGCAGTCGTCGGTGTCATGTCCTGGACTGTCAGAGTGGTATGCACATCTTTCCTCAGGATTTTACTTTAGGGATGTTGTGTTGAGACGCTTAGGAGGGTCCCTTAACGTCACCAGATTCAACCTCAACAATTGTTGTAAAGCTTGAGACAGTGACTCGTTGAGTTTGGTGAACTTCCGTTTAGGCTTGTCTGGCCTGCTCTGATCAGCCCGCTGTTCCGGGCGAGGTCGTTGTTGGACCTGAGAAGTAGTAGCAACTCGGAGAGGTCTATTCATTAGACCCGACCTTTGCCTTTTTGGAAGTTGTTCTATGACCTGGTCCCTGATTTGGGTTGGTTGCTTCATGTCTTGATGAAGCTGACTGATCATGGCTCTCAGCTCTCCTTACTCCTGAGATAAACCTTGAATGAGGGCTCTTTGCCCCAGCATCCGGGTTTTCAATGTGTCTACCTCAGCTTGTAGACGTCTCAACTGTTCGTCCTTGTCATCTTCAGGACTCTTTCTGATCGGATTCCCCATGAGAAGTGTCCTCAACTCTTCCTTCCCCTTGGATAGGCTTAAGAAGGTCTCCCTGAACTGAGTCTCTTGAGCACGAGGTCCCTGGTTATCTGGTTGTGAAGCCATTGCTGAAATAAACAGCGAGAGGGTGAGCAACCTGTAAAAGGGATACCTGCAATGCAATGATATGTATGATATGCATGCAATGTTTTCAAGGATCTCGCAGGGTAAACAAGAAAATTGTTAGCATCGGAATTGGTAGCTTTGATTGAAGGAAACCCATGTTGTTGAGGATTCTTCTTTAAGGGTCAAAGGCTCACCATATCCAGTGGGTCATAGCCCCTGACTTTAGTCATCACGTCTGGTTTTGATTTCCAGACAACCTTGGTTAGGGGAACCTTCTTCAAGAGTCAGAGCTCACCATATCAAGTGGGTCATAGCCCCTGACAACCTTGGCTAGAGGAAAATAAATCCTCTTTGCCCCTTGCTGGATGTTTGATTTACCATGACCTGCATCACAAGCCCTTGAGATCCTTGAAATAGGTTAGGATGTATGCAATGGTATGATGTCATGATGCATGGGGTAATGTGAGTAAACCCTGTTATGAGTCCCCATCAAGGACTGCAAACCAAAACCTGCAAGAAACTTAGTAAACCCTGTCATGAGTCCTAATTAAGGACTATAAACGAAACCTGCAAGAAACTCGGTAGACCTTGTTATGAGTCCTAATTAAGGACTACAAACAAAACCTGCAAGAAGCTCAAGTGTCAGACAACAAGCATGCAAATAGTCAAGTACGAAGGCACACAAGTCACACAAGAGAAACCCTTAGAGTTTAGGCCAGCATGGGGTCTGGGTATTACCCTCTTGAAGTTGGTGGGCTCAACCTGTCCTATTAGAAGTAACCGGGTTCTAAGGGTCCCAATATCACTGGATTGCTTTCATTGTTCATCGTTTCGATTTAGCCACTGAACTGGCGACCGAAATATTCCAGGAAAGCAACCCTCAATTGAGTGTAGTATCGAGTATCAACCAACCTCGGACTGCACCAAAGTCAGTTATCTCACTACCCTAAAGAGGCCAAGATAGTTCAATTAAGGTTCCTAAGGTCTGTTGATGCTTCACGACACCACGCGGAGGCCCCGTACTCTCCTTGACTGAACTCAAGGGTTACCGGTACACACCAAAGTGCCACATCAATGTAGCAGACTGTTTCAACCATGTCGGTATACCCTGCACAGTTCCCTCACAGCCTTGTTGCTACTTTCTAAGAAGGTATCCCCAGATCCGGGTTAGGATCTATAGAACTCCCAAGACAGTCCCACAATTTAAAGCAAACAAGGAAAGCAATTGAAAACACAGTTATGAACTAACCCTAAGGTACACCTCACTTTAAGTTAAGTCCCCAGCAGAGTCGCCAGTTCTGTGATCGATGGATCTGGAACTGACTGTTTAACGCTGGTTTGAGAAATGTCGCGGAAGCAAGAGTCGCCACCGTCTTTTATTTTCTCCAAATGGAAAGGACAAAAGCACAGAAAAATTCCTTATAGAGATTGCTCTCGATTCGGGAGGTAGATTATAGAAAGGGAAGGTATTAGCACCCTTTCTATCCATGGTTATCCATGGGCTCTTAGATACTTGCTCATTTGTGTTTTCAAAAATGGTTTGTTTGCTTTTCAACTGTGGGTTTTAAAAAGTTTCTTTGAAAATTCCAGTTCGACTCTTGTATCAGTCCTCAAGAGTGTTTGAAAAATTGCTTTCGAAAGCTTTTTGAAAAGGTGTCGGTGTGAAAAGTATTTTTGAATTTGTTTTGAAATTAGAGCAAGTATCTACGAGAACCTACCTACCCTAAGGAATTCGTCTGTGTAAATGTCCTTTAAAGTAGTGCCATCCCACCATTGAGAGGTAGGTAGCACCACCGTTGGAGGTGTTCGGGTCAATTCGAGGTTCGGGACATGGTGATCACCAGAGCAATGGGAAGACACCTTAGAAGCTACCCTCATGCCAGGTTCCCGGATCATGAGGACTTACTAAGACATCCTCTACTCGACGATCACCTTTCGAGGCAAGGCAACAGTGAGGCGTACCCTAGGGGTGGTGTGTGATTTGTGTGTCGTTTTCAGATATTTTTGTCTTTTGTCAAGTTATTGGTGATCTAGCGCTTGTTTTTATTTTTGTCCATACATTCTTTCATGCCTTGATTAACAGTTAAAAATACGAGAAGTAAAAGATTCTAAGCTATTACAAAAGGCGCGGGTCCACATCGCCAAAAGTTCTTGAACCCGATTTGACAGAAAAATAAAGAATTAATGAAAATAAAGAATTAAAAGTGCGACAGATTAATTACACGGCTTTGGGAGAGGTACATAAACATTATACGAAATAAAATAAATATGCGAATAAGAATTAAAAACGAGGGCGTTGGACCCTTTTTGCAAAATTAAATTAAACGATGAATTAATTAAAATTAAAAGGAAAATAAATTGTCTTTTTGGTATTTTTTTTGGTATTTTGTGATTTTAATGAAAAAGAATTAATTGAAATAAATGCTAACCCTAATTCTAGTTATTTTAATTTATTAAAAAGAAGATTAAAGTTTTACCCTAAAATTAACCCTAATTAATTTACATGCAATTTTAATTACAAAAAATACATATTTAATATTTTAATTATTTATGAAATAAAAAAAGAATAAAAATTATCATAAACCCTAATTCTATATTTTTAGATTTTATTATGAAAATATTATAATTAACCCTAATTTAATAAATAAATGAATTAATACAATTTATTTATGAAAATACTAAAAATAAAAATATTTATTATTTTTTCTCTTTTTTGATTTTTTTTTTGTGTTTTATGTTTTTTATGAAAATATAATTAAATTAACAGAATTAATTAAAAATAATAATTGAAAGTAAAAAAATAAAGAATAATAAAAAGGGTTTGCAAACCTGGGGGGTTCAGGCCCCAAATAGGAGGTTTTCTCTTAATAAATCTGGGCCCAACGCTTCAGGCCTGATGGACTTTCCCCACTAGCGTGCATCAGCGTTGACCCACATACACCATGCTCTTCATATCCTAGCCCTTGATGGAATCCAGTGGGACGCGTGGACATTTGATTTTGGAGGCATACGGTGTGCTTTGATGTTGAACCTGCATAGGAATATGAGTTGAAAAACAATATTGAAAGGGTGAAGACCTGGGGCTCGAACCCAGGTCATGAACGTTACCAGCCTACACGTGTGCCACTGAGCCATTCCAAGCGCGTTTAACATATAATAACTAACAAACATTATAAAAGAAAAATAGTCAGGGGGCTCAAAAACGCGCGAAGATTTTGAATGTTCCAATCAGAGCCTTCCACATCATCGTCTTCCTCATGTTGTTTTTTCCTGAAAACACAATAAAACATAGGCAACGGTTTTTACACCGTTTCAGAAAGCATCTTTACAGAAAATAGCGAACAGGCCATAAGGCCTCATAAATTAGGCGCGAGGGTAGATTCATGATCGTCTCATCGTGTTTGTTTTAGTGGTCCAAGTCTTGTGCTCCAATTTTCCCTTATTTTAAAACCCCCAATTCAAAGTCCTGTAAACCCTAAAACACGACTATGGCATCTTTGTATACAGTGCATAATAATTCAATCAAAGCATATGATTAGCTTGCAAACATTATTCTAAACACAAAAATAACAATGAAACATGTTAACAATGCATGAACGATAGAAAACAATTCTGAAATTTTCTTTACCAACTCCAATGGTGATTTCACGTTTTCTTGAGTATGGGGCTTAGGGAATGATTGGAACACGTCCTATGATCCTTGAGGAAGCTGATGGAGTAGCTATTTGGCCCTAGAATTAGGTTTTCAGAATTGAATTTTCTTGATAAAATTTCAAGTTTGTGCAAGGGTTTCTGGCGCAGCTTCTTGGTCAAATGCATTAGGTCTTGCTTGCTTGTATATGTAGGAATGATTAGGGTTAGAAAACTTGATCCAAATCTCTTGCATTCATGAATATGATATTTGATTTTTAAACATGATTTTCAAATCTTTTTCACATGCTTTTTGATACAAATCATGACCAATCCAATTGATTCTTTCCATATTTGGCTAGGCACGAAATCTTGAGGATATAACATGCATAAAAAGATTGAAAAACTTAGGTTAATTATTTTTCATGTATTTAATTGATTTAAATGAATTATTATTAATAAAAATTCAAATAAATAAATAAAAAATGAAGAAAAACTTCCCTTTGGGCCTAATGGTCGTGCACATGCCTTGGATGATGAATTATGGAAGAAAAATAGGCCCATTAGCAATTTTAGGTCATTTGAACCAATGTTGACTTTTCAAAATATCCAACAATTTCCCAACTTCCACAAGGCATAACTTGCTCAATTTTTAAGCTTTGCTCATGTTCTTGGACATTTTGGAAAGGTCTTTGAGTCCTCTAACCAATGCCTATGGTCCCATGTCATTTTGATTTACCAATCTCAAGTTATGGCCTTTGACTTAAAGTCCCTTTTTGTTGACTTTTGAAAATGACCTATAATGTTGAAATTGATAACTTTTTGTGAGAGCATTTCTTGGACTTGAAGTATGAAGATGAGTTGTAGGAAATGTCTTTCTCTTCAAAATGAGATTTGGATGGAATTTTTCTGATAATCCATGTGAAAGTTATGCCCTGGTCAATTTACAGTTGACTTTTTTTCAGTTGTCCAAATAAGGAAACTTTTGCATCTTGATGATTTTTGAGCCAAGCTTTGAGAATCATGATCAAGCATTGATCAAATGATGTTTGTGGCTTCAAACTGAGATGTTGACCAAAAATTTGAACTTTTGACTGCCAAATGACCATTTTGCCCCTACAGTTGACTGTAGTGCAATTTAGGGTTTTGACTGTGCAATTTTGTGCTGAAAGTCTTGAAACTTGATATGAGGATGCTTGACCATATTTATAGGCATGTGGGACTTGATTGGGCCCTTGGAAATTTCATTTTCTTGATCAGAACCAAAACCCTAATTTTGACTGCTCAGGAGGCTCTTGAACTGTGCAACCCTTGGGGAATTTTGAAGCTTGATTTGGCAAATTTCTTGAAGAATATGGGAGGGAAAATTTTAGGGTACAACACCCATGATAAAACACCTCAGCGCCATAGTTCCATGGCACTGCCTTGTTTGAAGAATAGAGAATTGGTCTGGGATTAGTAATTATTAAGGGAACAACAGTGGGCTCATTTGAAATCCTAATAGGATCTTTGGAGGAGATCCTAAGAGGCTTGTTTGAGATGTTGATAATGGAGAGATCTTCACATTTGTTAGTCAAACTTTTGGCAAGTGGAGTCTTCTCAAATAGAATTTCATGGCTATCCATCAGACATTGAATGCCTTTCTTCAGTCTTTCGCATCCATTGAGTTGTCTTGTACAACACACACAATCTTTTACACAGCCAGGGAAGATCCTATCTTTTAATAGATTCTCTTTGATGATATTCAGCGGAGTAGTCAATTCTTCAACAGAGGCAACAAAAATTGTATCTTCAACAACATTAACACCCTTGTCATGCTTCTGAATAGGTGCAGTGATTACATTCGGAGTCAGAGGGGGTTCAAACTAAATAGTCTTGTTATCGATCAAATCTTGAATTTTATTCTTCAAGGCCCAGCACTAGTCAGTCTCATGCTCGGGGATGCTTGAGTGATAAACACATTTAGCATTCGGATTATACTTTTGTGAAGAGGTATCAGGGTTGGCAGGAGGATCGCACAATGCCACCAAATTAGCCTTGAGAAAATGTTGTAAGGCTTGAGATAATGACATGCCTAACCTCGTAAATTGTCTTCTCGGAGTTTCAAAACGTTGATGAGTTGCAGATGGTCTTGGAGTAGGAGTTGGATTGGAGATTCAGACATCATTAACAAACGGGTGATCATTCTTCTTGGTACGGGCCCTTGCCCCATATACAACATTTATTTCTTTATTTGCATGAAAAAGGTTTCTTGATAGGATTGGAAGTGGAGGTAGATGCCATAGAGATCTTCCCACTTTTGATGCCGCTTTCAACTCTTTCACCAGTTAAGATTAGCTCGGTGAAACCAGAAGAAGAACAACCAACCAATAAGTTAAAGAATGGACCAAATAAAGTGCCCATAAACATGTCAATGTGCTCCCTATCAGTTAAAGGTGGTTGAACCCTACTGGCGAGGTATCTCCAGTTTTGTGCGTATTCTTTAAATCCTTCATTCTTCCCCACTGTCATATCTTGCAACTGAACTCTTGTTGGAGCCAAGTCGGTGTTATACTGGTACTGATGATAGAAGGTGGTAGCTAAGTCTTCCCAAGTATTGATACGGAAACCATCTAACTGATAAAACCATTCAAGTTGCATTCCATCCAAGCTCTCTTGGAAAAAGTGAACCCAGAGTTTCTTATGAGCAGTGTACGGCTGTATCTTGCGCACATAAGATTTCAGGTGAAGTTTTGGACAAGAAACTCCATCGTACTTTGCAAAGACTGGTATTTTGAATTTGTGGGGAATGACTACCCCAAAGATCAAACCCAAATAATCAAAATCTAAACTAGGGACAGCTTGGATTTCAACAACTTTCAATCTGTCTTCTAACTTCTTGTAGTTGACATCGGTAGGTGGATACTGCTCGTCGAAATAATCATCATCAGACGCTTGATCATTAACATAGTCAGCTTGGGTACTCTTAACCTCACCAATCTGATTCTCGTCTTCTTTAGATGAGTCTTCCCCTACCGGGATATGACAGACTGTCTCCTTGAACCTTCTTCCCATGTTGAGTAGAGCTTTCTTCTTAGGCTTCTTCTTAACTGCCAACAATGCCATCATATCTTGCTGCCCCTTGGCTAGGGCCAGTAGAGTCTCTTGGAATTGAGAGTTTTGTGCCTGAAGATCCTTCACAGTTTTCTCTAGATCCATCTTGCTGAAATAAATAACAGAAAGATAAGGAAACTTGTTATGTGAAAACCTGTAATGTTATGATGCATGGAAGATGTATATGAAAAGGATTTCAAGTATTTATTGAGATTTAAATTAGTATAGACAAAGGAGTGAACAAATGTCAATTTTCATTAATTAGTTCAAAAGATTACAACATGCCTCTCGGGCTTACAAAATAGCTCTCTAAGATAAAAAGACTGAACGCATCCTCTTCGGCGCAAGGTAGGTGTTCACACTTTTCTCTTCTTGTAGATGCTTAGTAAGCTCCAAGACCCTCTTCTCACTAGCATAGAATTGAGCTTCAAAAGTATATCTTTCTTCCTTCAGCTGAATCCAACCCTTTTGCAAGTATTTGAGAGAAGTAGGCATGTCTGGATGGAGGATGGTGTACGGGACATCTCCTTCAACCACAAGTTCCATGATAACTGGTAAGATGGAGGGATAAGGCATCACAAGTTTCTGAGCACGAGCTCGTACCCACTTAAGGTAATTCTCGAGAGGAATGGAATTCTTGTGTCCCAGCGTCTTACTATCTACCTTGCTCACTATCCTCCAATCTCGGATAAACCTCTGGCGGTAGATTTGATCGTTGATCTCGTAGTCGAATACCACTCCTTGGATAAGCATCTCATGTGTACCATCTCTTATGGCGTAACCAAACTGTCATAAGGCTAAACAGGGGTTGTAAGTGATACCTCCTCTAATGCCAAGCAAGGGGACATTAGGGAATTCTCCATAACAGTCGATGATAGTAACATTCTCCAAGGATCGGGAACACCAATGAACATCTGAATATCTGAGCGTCATCAATCTACGGGATCACCTCGAACCTTGCTCATTCTTCAACACAAATCGGGGAAGATGCGAAATAAACCATCTTGCCAAGAGAGTAGTGTAACACATGAGGATTCCTCTCTTCCTCATAGTGCGAAAGTGAAAGGAATGTAGGGTGTCTCTCACCAAAGTAGGCCTTGGATTGCGAGATATGAATATTTTGACAGTGTTTATATCTATGAGTTGGTCAGGATTTGGAAACAAAACCATCCCATAGATGAGAAGGGCCACAATTTCTTCAAAAGCTTGTAAGTCCAAGGAGTTCCAACAATCTTGAGATTTCTCGAACAAGAACTTGGCTAAGAAACCTTTGACACCACTCCTTGTTTCCCAATTAGTTGTGACATCAGATTGTTGTAAGTGTAGTGCTTGGGAAATCTCTTCAGGTTTTGGATCTCTTTCCGTGCCGTTGAAGGGTAGTTGATTGAGAATCAGAATCCTCAAGAGTTGGAAGAATTCTTCTAGAGTAGGCACAAGTTGAGAATCGAGAGAAGTGAAGAAATCGTGTAGAGGATCAAAGAATTTGAAGATCACCTTCATCATATCTTCATCAGTGTTGGAGGTAATTATGTTTAGGAGACGACCATGTCTTCCGGTGAATGAAGAATTTTTAGAGACCCTTGATGCTAACTCTTTCAGTTGAGGAGGAATCCTTACGAGATTGACTTGGATAGTATTCCTGCGGATAGAAGCCATGTCCTACAAAACAGAACAAAGATAAATCCCAAAAATCCTTGAAATGGTTAGTAAAAATTAGTATGATGTTATGATGTTTATGATATTATGTACAAGTAAGCATATATACAAACAAGGCAAACAAGTCCTTAAGTTTAGGCTTGCATGGAGTCCCATAGGTAAGTACCCTCTTGAAGTTTAGTTGGCTCAAACCTGTCCTAGAAATAGTAGCCGGGTTCTAAAGGATCGCAATATCATTGATCTGTCTTCTCAGGCATTGTTTCAACGCAAGCCTCTTTCACGGCGATCGAAATATCCCAAAAAGACAAACCTCAATGAGTGTAGTATCGAGTATCTACCAACTTCAGACTGCACCAAAGCTGGTCATCTCACTACGTCCTAATGGCCAAGTTGGTCAAGTAAAGGTCTAAAAGTCAATTAGTGCTTCATGACATCACTCAGCATCGCCATATTCTCCTTGACTACTCAAGGGCTACCGGTACCCACAAATATGTAAAACTAATGTAGCTATTACTTAGACCATGTCGGTATACCCCACACAACTTCCACAATGTATCCCTACTTACCTATAAGGTATCCCAAATCCGGATAGAGGATTTAAACAAGCCCAAACAAGGAACCAAAATGTAAAGCATACAAGTCAAACAATGAAAGCAAATAAAGGTGATCTAACCCTAAGGTAAACCCACTTTTAAGTTATTCCCCAGCAGGGTCGCCAGTTCTGTGATACGGTGGGAGAACTGACTTGGGGTTTTGCGTTTTATCGCAAATGTTGCGGTTAGCAAGAGTCGCCACCGACTTTTCTTTTATCCAAAAGGAAAGGCTGAAAAGAGCAGGAAATACCTTCGAGATTATTTCTTGAGTTCGGGGGTTAGATTATGAAAAGGGAAAGTATTGGCATCTTTTTCATCCATAGTTATCTATGGGCTCTTAGTTTCTTGCTAGATCACTTGCTTTTGTTTGAAAAATGTGCTTTGTGTGGTTTTTGAAAGTATTTTGAAAAGGCGTCATCATTTAGGCAAACTTTGTAATAGTTCTCGTTCGTAAGAACGTATACAAAGTGTTGATCTTTTGAAAATGTTTCAAGTTTGGAAAATGTTTTGAACGTGTTTTTGAAAGTGTTGGTGTTTGTTTTGAAAATATGCAAGAGTGTTTGGTTTAAAATTGAGCAAGCAACTAGGAACAATCTACCTACTCAAAAGTGTTAATTTATTTCTTCCTTTCCTTTGATATTGCTATCTTACCATTGATTTGGTAAGAAGCCCTATCTTTGGATATAAAGGGACGGGCGTGGATCATCGTATAGCCATGATAGCAATGTTGTGAAATATCTTAGCAATTATCTTTGAGGGACTAAGATCATTTTGAAAGGAAACATTTGATAGAGTCATCGAGGGACTATGATATTTTATTTTTGATTGCTTTTTGCTAAGATATCCCACATGCATAACATGGCCATTTTGGTAAGGCAACAAAGTGGAATTACCATAAGGGTGTAAGTGTGCAAGTGTGTTGATTTACATGCTTGTTTATCTTGAATTAGGGTTTGCTAACTTGTTGATTTTATTCTTTCCATACAAACCCTAATAATTCTAGCATTTATATAAAGCTATAAATTGCGGAAAGTAAAAATACTAAGCTATTACATCATTAGGGGAAGGGGTGTACAAATTTACAAATGAGGATTTTGCAAGAAAATTAAACCTAATTATCTATTACAACCATATTGAATAGATGTACAAGAATTGAAAAATAATGTACAAATGCAAAATGGAAAAAGAAATGATTTTTGTTTGGTTTTCATGAAAGGGTTTTAATCTAAACCTAATTAAGAAAATCATTAATGAAAAAAATAAACAAAATTTAAACCTAAATTAATTAAAAGGAAAATTAAGTTAAAAAAAGTTTTTAGGGTTTTTTATGAAAAAGTTTTAAATTAAGGAAAATAATATGGAAATTAGTTAATTAAAATAAACCTAAGTTTTAAATTAATTTTAATTTAAAATAAAATAAAATAATAAATAAATCTAAGTCTAAATATTAATTATTAAAGAAAATAAATTAAATTTATTAAGGAAATATATTTAGTTTTTTGTTTTATAAAGAAAAATAAAATGTATAAGCATTTTTTAAATATGCAAATAAATAAATAAAATATTTTTGGATTTTTTTATTAATAAAAATAATAATAATGATAATAATAGTAATAATAAAAATAACAAATAAATAATGAAATAAAGATAAAAATAAAGGGAAAATAAATAAAATGGAAAGTAAAATAATGGGCCAGGGGTATAAACATAGTCAGAGGGGGTTAGACAAAAGCAAAAAAACTAGCCCAATTGTTTGGAGGCCCAGGCGCCTGTTTCAAACAAAAAATGGAAAAATATAATATGAAAAAAAGTGTAAAAGGATACCACTGGAGCTCGAACCCAGGTCCCATAGGTTAACAGACGTGCGTTTTACCACTGGGGTGGCTATACATCCGTTCATATAAAAAAATAACAAATATATAATGTAAATCAAGTCCTGAATGAACTTCATCTTCAGCCTCCAGCCAAAGAACCTGTAACTCATTCACTTCTCATCTATTCACAAAACTTCCAACATCAAACTTGTTAGAAATTTCCTCACGATTCTGAATATGTAAATAACTTAAGCTAATTCTTAAAGATGAACATGGATTTCTAACAGTACCAAATTTTGACCTAAATATTTTCAGAGGTTCAAACTCAAAATTCTCCCTACTCAAGCAACATAAGTGAAATTTATGGACATGTATAGTTTCAGGTCAATGATGTCTACATTTTATCTTCACAAATGCAAGCCTAACAATGCCTAAATGAGAAGATAGAAGTTCAAGAAAAATACCTCAAAACTGGAAATCGTGAAATGAGTTTGAGCTTGATTCAAGGTGCTGCAATGATCAGGTTAGCTTCCTTGAGTCTCTAGGAAGCTAATGCAATACTTAGCTTGAGTTGATAATGGGTGAAATGGTCTGGAGAAGTCCAACTGCAATGCTCTGTTTTTGGCTATGGAAGTTGATGAAGTTAATGTTACAGTCGTGTAACAGGGTGTGGGATAGTTTTTATTTGATGTAAGGAAGCTTTAGAAACTAAAAGGCCAAAGAACACACGAGGGAGATATGAGTTTGATGTGTAAAGTCAGAATTTGCACAACAATGGTGTTTTGAAGCAATTTCTGGCTAGAGGGAGTTTGGGAGTATTTCAGGGTGTTCAAGCTCGTGTCCTAGGTTGCATAATAGTGTTTTGATATATAGGAAAAGGTTTGGAGACTTGAGATGGTCAGAAGTACAAGATCACATGTTTTGGCTTCTTGGCTTGTTTTTGAAGTAAGGTTGACAAACATTATTTCAATGCATAGTACAAGCATGGTCTGAGTAGTTAGAGGCTCTAGACAATTTTCTTATGGATTTTAGATTGTGTGTGATCAGAAGGAACAAGTGCAAAGCTCAAGACAAGTTGACTTTGTGATTAAAGCCTCTTTACTAGAATGGCAATGTTACTTTGTGCCATTAATGGAAATGCAACTTGGATAATGGCTCAAATGCTTGGTTCAAAGCTCTAACAGTTGTGTAAAAATTTAATCATGGAGTGACAAAAAAGTTTGAGGCCTTCAAAGCAAAGATTATGCAGCCTAGCATGGATTTGGTTCATGTGTTCTTCACAAAATGGCTTATAATTCAAATTTGAAAACCCTAACTTCTTGCCTTCAATTATCCTTGCTCAAACATGATCTCAATGAGTTCTTGGACATTTTGGAAAGCTTGTAACATCCTCTACAACCAATATGTTTTACATTTTTGAAAATTCATCTTGGAACTTTGTGAAAAATTACCATGAAGTTAGGTCAAAATCCTGCCTAAACTAGGGCAAAATTTCACTAAGTTTCCAAGTTTCATGAACATGTATTCACAAAATCATAACATGAAATCCATGAATTTCTATGAGAAGTTTTGTTCTACAATGTTTTAGATCTCATTGAGATCTACAACTTTCATGTTGGAAGTTTCCTTTGAATCATCTTGCGTCATGGTGAAAATTTTGCTCAAAGTCATGAAAAAATATGAAATTTTCAACACTTAAAAAAATTTCTAAGTTTAGAAATTTTTGACTTTTTAATTTCTTGATGAACAAGTTTCATATTTTGACATTTTTTGATGAATTGTGATCTTTGATACTTGATTTTGACTAAAAAGTCAAAGTTTGACTTTTCAGTATACAGTTGACTTTTCATCAGTTGACTGAAAATCAACTATCAATCAATTGATCTTGAGGAAAGTTTTGAGCCATGACATTAGGTAAAAATGATGCATTTTAATCCTTGAGATCATGTCTCAAACCAATAAGTCATTTGCTAGGTCAAAAATCAGAAATTGCACATTCTCAATCAAAACCCTAATTTTAACCATTTTGCCCTTTTGATGATCTGATCAAATTTGTTGAGGAATTATGGGCCAAAATTTATCAAATTACATATATGAGTTCATGATGTTGATATGGATAAAAAATTATGAAGTTTGACTGTAAATTGACCACAATTTACTTTTTCCCCAATATAGTTGATTTTAGGTCAACTGATCAATTGACTGAGCAAAAATGTGATCCAAGACTTGAAACTTGACATGAGCAATATTGTGATTCCAAAATGATACATGAATGTCATATGAGGCATTAAAAGTTAAATTGTCCTTGTGCAATATCAAACCCTAATTTTCAGTCATCAGTGCTTGAGGAGGTGTCTTGAGCTGATCAACCATGTGCAGTCTTGAATCCAAGGAGATCTTGTGAGAGATTACTTGATAAATGAGAGAGAAAATTTTGGGGTACAATAAGAAGCAATACAAGCACAAGACTCACATAACAGACAATCATGCTCCCCCTATAATGTTGCATAGCAATCAACATCACTAAACAAGACTTACTAATACTTTTCTCCCCCTTTTTAGCCAAAAATTAACAACAACAAAAAATAAGAAAAAAAAATTGAAACAAAAGAAACAAAAAAAGACTTAAAACTGACTCAAAACAAATAGACCAAGGACATAAAGAAAACTGGCCCTATACTTGATGCAAGATTAATTGCATCAAACTGACTCAAAATAAATAACATAAAGAAGAAAGAAAAAAAACATATCCACCCAAAGAGTAAAAACTAATGAGACATAAACAAAAGAATCAAATGAAACAAAAGACATAAGAAACCCAAACTCAATGTTTTTTTGTTTTTCCTATTTGTCATTTTTTTTTAAATATATACAAACATAAGCTGACAAGAACCCAACTAACCAATCTTTTCACCATAGTCAATGAAGTTGACCCAATCTTCATCAACATCTGAGTCTGAATCATGTAATTGAACATTATTATTTTTTAGGGACTTCATCTTTGTCATAGATGTTTTCTCTATCCTAGATGCTCCAGTTGATGTTCCAACATTTGTCACCATGTTGGACTCCACCTTCTTTGGGTCAGAATTCACTTCCTTTTTGGTTTCCAGCACTTGGACTCTTTTAACATCAACACTTTTGGAAGATTTGCTCATGGTTGAAACGCAACATGTGAGGATGGTGAGGTAATGAGGTATTTAAACACAAGGAGAGTTACTTTGTTTGTAAAGAAAATTTTCTTGTAACGATAAACCAGTCAATGGAAGCATTTTTGGAAGGAGATAAAATCATCCTTATTAACAGTGCACTACTCACCATAGGAGAGAGACACATGTTTGTTCAACTTTTCTTATTCCCATGCTTTTCTTTTTGGAAAATGTTAAAACATTTGAAATGACATTCTCTATGCCAATATGAAGGAATATAGTTGGCAAACCGACCAAATAGTTACTACCATAATTCTTCAGCAGTGCAATTCCAAAATCACCCCTCAGATTCTCAATGTAACTTACATCTAAAGTTATGATGAAAATACTTCCTAGAGCTTCTCACGCATACCAGGCTTAGGAGTGTGAATATTTTCCTGTAACAAACTCTGACACAATGTTGACTTGAACACATAACTTTATTCTGCAAGCAGAATATAATCCTTGAGTGTGATACGGTGGGAGAACTGACTTGAGGTTATGCGTTTGTGTTTGCAAATGTTGCGGTTTAGCAAGAGTCGCCACCGACTTTTCTTTTATCCAAAAAGGAAAGGTGAAAAAGCACAGGAAAGACCTTTAGAGATTGTTTCTTGGGTTCAGGGAGTAGATTATAAAAAGGGAAGGTATTAGCACCCTTTCTATCCATGGTTATCCATGGGCTCTTAGTTACTTGCTTAGATCACTTGCTTTGCTTTTCAATTGTTTGAAATGGTGCTTTGTGTGTGGTTTTGAAAGATGTTTTGAAAAGAGGCCATCATTGTGGCAACCTTTGTAATGATTCTTGTTTGAATGTATACAAAGGTGTTTTTTGTCTTTTGAAAAGTTTCCAATGTTTGAAAGTAGGGTTTTAAAATTGTGTTGTGAAGTGTGTTTTGAAGATAACAAGAATGTTTTTGCAAGCTTTTATCAAGTAACTAAGAGTTGTCTACCCTATTTTACTCAAATATCTTTCTTATGTTTTTAACCCTTTTAACAATGTTGCTTCACCATTGTATTTGGTGAACAACCTTGTGTTAGGATGTTAAACGGGACAGGCGCGGGTCATCGTATAGACCATGATAGCAATGGTGTCAAGTATTTTTGGCAATTTTCTTGAGGGACTTGATCATTTTGTTTAGGCAACTCAGATAGCGTCATTGAGGGACTATGATCTTTTGTTTTGTTTTTGTTTTGCCAAAGTACTTGACATGCATATCATGGCCCATTTTTGAAGGCAACAAGTGGATTGAAGCCCTAGGGGTACAAGTGTGCATGTGTGTTATTTTCATGCTTTGTTTTTTATTAATGATTGTCTACTTGTTGATTTTATCTTGCCATACACGCCTAATTACTAACATTTGTATAAATCAATAAAAATGCAGGAAATAAATATCCTACACTATTACAACCATATTGAAAGGCAAGAAAATATAAAGGCAAAAAAAAACAAAATAAAAAACAAGGAAAATGAGCTTTTCGACCCAGGCAGCAGCACCCTTCGACTTGCATTCTGTTGGCCTCCTTCGATTGGGGCTAGCACTAGTGAGGACAAGACCTTCGATTGGTCTGGAAGTCAGTGTATGGTGAAGCCTTCTGGTTTTGCCTTGTTGCCTTCTTCGACTGGAGGTTGAAAGCAGTGAAGGAATGCCTTTCGACTGAGCCTGGAATCAGTGAAGGCATGCTTTTCGTCTGGGCCTGCAGGTCAGTGTATTTGAAGCAAGTGTGTGTGTGCTGAACATGTCTTTATCGAAGCATGTATATCAAAGCATGCATATTTTGTATTCCAACATTTTTAGGGGACTGTACAAATTAGTTCTTAAAGGAAAACATAAAAGATTAACATCGAAGGCCATGATTATTACATGTTGGTTTAGTAGATGAATCAATAAAGATGTTTGAAATGAAAGAGTTAAAGTCAAAAAGAATTACCTCAAAGATGGTGTGTGGGATTCGAACTTGAACTGCTACTTGGACGTTTCTGGAATTCAAAGAGTAGTCACAGGGGGGTTTGCTTTTGGTTCGAAGAGTTATCACAGAAGGTTGTCTTTGAGTTTGAACAAACTTCTATGTGTGGGGTGTTCTTCAGAATCGAAAGAGGTGAGTGTTTGGGATTCTGGGTTTTTTTTTATTTCTCAAGTGTTGATGAACTTGAGAGTTTTGTTGTGTTTGAGAAAATTTGGGGGATTCGTTTCTCTGGTCCAAAGATCCTCCCTCAGCTTTGCAAAAATTCCTATGTGGGGGGGGCCTCTTGGCAGTTGGGGTGCAGAAGATTTGACTTATGCTTTTTGGCATTTCTTGTGCTCAGACCAAATTCAGGTTGAAAGCTGCTTTTGTGATAAAAGTACTCTCTATGAAAAGAAAGAGTATGCAGACTTTAACAAATAATAGCAGTATCTAAAAGACAAAGTTTAAAACCCTTGTACAAGCTTCTGATTATGTAAAGATTTGGAAGCAACATAGCCTGGCAAATGAGATTTGGTCTTGAGTTGAATGCAAGAATGAGATCGAAGAGCACTTGTTCGAAGGAAGCCTTTGCCTCAGTCGAAGCTTGTGGTCGAAACAAGCTAATGCCCTGTTGAAGCTTGTATCGAAGAAAACATATTGCTAAATCGAAAGCTCATGCTCGAAGGAAGCATATTGCCCAATCGAAGCATGTGGATCGAAACAAACATAAAGGAAGTCATTGCCTTGTGTCTTTTTAGTATGAGGGAAGTTCCTGGCTTCTGAGTCGAAGGGTGTTCCTTCAAGGGAAGCAAGAACTTAGTCAAATCTTGTATGAAGATATCTCTTGGCTCAAACGAAACTTGTGAGAGGCAAAGTCTGCAAGAGGCCCTTGGTGCAAGTGGATTCGAAGGAGGTTTCAAATCCAAACAAAGGATGTACCCAAGTTGCATTCGAAGGAGATTTCCAATCCAAACGAAGGATGTACCCAAGTTGCATTCGAAGGAGGCCAAGAGTCAATCGAAGAGTGCTGAATCGAAAGAGACCTGTTTTCCTCCAAATTTTTCAAAATGTTATTTTTATTTATTTTCTCCCTTTTTTGACAGTTTCCTTTTAATTTTGGTATTGGAAAATCCCAATGCACTTGTTCAAGCTTGAACCTTGAAAATCCTTGTAAGAAAAAGCCTTGAGAATTGAGAGGGCAAATTTTGGGGTACAACAGCTACCCCTGTTCAATCTTCTTGAACCTGAAGAGTTAGATTGGCAAGTTTTCCGTTCGTGACTCGAAGGTAAAAGATGATTGGACACTAGAGTGCCCAAAAATTTGCACTCGTCAAAGCATATTTGAGGGAATGGGCTTAAAGATGCCATTTGGAGATGTGACCGAATCTTGTCGGAGATGGGCTTAAAGATGCCATCCGAGAATGTTTGTTGAATTGTATGTTGTAGGTGAAAGGGTGAGTATCAGAAAGGTATCCGTGTTTGGAGCATCTCTGAACCGGGGGTCTGAATAAGCAATAGATTAGCATCCGTGTTTGGAGCTTCCGTAAACTGTTTTCAGAAATCCTTGAAGTTTGAAATTTGCTAAACTTATCCTGCAACGGGTAAAATATTAGCTGAAACACAAAGTTCTGTTGTATGATGCAATGTATGTGTTATATGAATGTAATGAATGTGCATGTAAGCTGATTAGCCGTCTTGCTGAGGAAGATAAATCCTGGATAGCTGGGGATAATAAAATCTTTGACCGCCGTCGGGGAAAGTAAATCCTTGACTGCTGTCGGGGATTGAAAATCCTTTGATCGTTGAAAATGAGAAGTCACGGGACCACTGTTGAGGAAATCAGGAGTTTGGGTTGTATGCCAATCTACTGGGGATTCCTGTTTTGAGGAGATCTTCGTCGGGGAATATCTGAAAAACTCTGTGAGGAATTGAGAATGAGAGTCTTCATTTTACTTGGGAAATTAGTGTTGAGGAGCCAAGAACGAGAATCTTCGATCTGCAGGGGATTAAAAAAACTCCGACAAATTATGCTGAGAGTAAAGAAAGCTCCGGAGAATCAAGGACGAGAGTCTTGATTTTTTTGGGGAGTAAGAACTCTGTGGGGAGTAGCCATACTGTTGCGCAGTGGCTATCCTATTGGAGAGTAAAAACTCAGGACTCTGGGAAAAGCTTATTCCTGTCTGGAAGAAGTTCAGGTTTAGGTTGTACGCCACTTTGAAAATGAGAGTCTTCAATCTGTCGGGAATATCAGGAATCTAGGTTATATGCCACTTTGAGAATGAGAATCTTCATTCTGTCGGGAATATAAGGGGGTTGGTGTGTATATACCACTTTGAGAATGAGAATCTTCATTCTGTCGAGACTATCAGGAGATTGGGAGTATGCCAATCTACCGGGGAAGCAAAAATGAGAATCTTCATTCAGGCGTTTGGATCAGGAGGTTGGGAGTATGCCAATCTCTCGAGGTTTCAGGGATGAGATTCTTCATTTTGTTAACGGTATCAGGAGCTTGGGAGTTTACCAATCTTCTGAGGTTTCAAGGATGAGAATCTTCATTCTATTAAGGTTATCAGGAGCTTGGGAGTATACCAATCTTATGAGGTTTCAAGGATGAGAATTTTCATTCTGTTAACAGTATCAGGAGCTTGGGAGTATACCAATCTTCTTAGGTTTCAAGGATGAGAATTTGCATTCTGTTAAGGGTATCAGGAGCTTGGGAGTATGCCAATCTCTTGAGGTTTCAGGGATGAGAATCTTCATTCTGTTAACGGTATCAGGAGCTTGGGAGTATACCAATCTTCTGAGGTTTCAAGGATGAGAATCTTCATTCTGTTAAGGGTATCAGGAGCTTGGAAGTATACCAATCTTCTGAGGTTTCAAGGATGAGAGTCTTCATTCTGTTAACGGTATCAGGAGCTTGGGAGTATACCAATCTCTTGAGGTTTCAAGGATGAGAATCTTCATTCTGTTAACGGTATCAGGAGTTTGGGAGTATACCAATATCTTGAGGTTTCAAGGATGAGAGTCTTCATTCTTGAGAGAAACAGAATTTTAGGAGCTTCATTTGTCCATTATTCTGCTGGTGAGTTGTTTCCGTTTGAGATTTAGGAACTTGTCCGGAATTCAACTGGAGTAAAAGTTTTGTCAAAATTTAGGAACTTGTCCGTAATTCGACCGAAGAAAAGCTTTGTCGCTTGAATTTGATTGTACCTTTCCTGAAAGGTAAAGGTTAGTGGCATATATCAAATAATGATGTTCTCAAAATAAATGAGATCGCGTTGCATGATGTCTTAATGCACGGAGGTGTAATGTTTTTCAAGATGACCTTTCGCTGGGGAAAATAAATCCCGAGCCGATGAAGGAGAAAAGAGTTGGATTCTTCATCTCTGGTATTGAAGAAAACCAGAATAAATCGCTGGGAGATTTATCTGAAATATCAAAAACCCGGAAGATCTTCCATTGGCATAAGAATTAGGGAGATCTTAGTGTTAATCTGACCAAAACAGAGAGGGTCTTGGATTAATTTTGACTCAACTGGATGATGGAGGAATCTCTGACGACCGTAACTTCCAACAGGTGATGAAGGAATTTTTGACGACCGATCAATCTGTGTACGTTATGAATGTTGTTGAAATGTAATTTTGTTTTGGAGAATAATTCCTTGACAAATTTTGGGGAAATAAACCCATGACTGCTAGTCTGCTAGAGAGGTGATGAACTTCTCGAGGACGCTTGAATTTCTTTTCAGAAAGATTTCAGAGAGATTCGTCACTGCCCCTAGTATCAAGTGCTTGTGGCACTGCCAGGAAACTTGGACTGTACGTAACCCTTTGATGAGATTGACGTTTAAATGCCCCAAGTGATGGTGAGGGAGACTTGCCCCAGGTTGATCTGTAATTGAGAGATTTCTTGAAATCTTGACTGGACTGCCCCAGGTTTAATGGATTTTGAAAGATTTGTTGAAATCTTGACTGGACTGTCCCAGGTTTACTGGACAATACCATATCAAGTCCCCTTTTGCTGATAGGAGATTTTTGCCACGGGAGTGTCATCCCACTTGAAGTGATTTTACTCACTGAGAGAGCTTTCTTTCCTCCGAACATTCACTGTATGAATTTCTTCGCTGTCAAACAAATAACCATGTGCAAACAACGATATTCAAATAATGCAAAGTTTATGCTTGTCTCGAAGTTTTAAAAAAATGCGTTTTTTAGCAGAAAACTTTTTATAAGACAAATTCAACACAAGATTTAGGACAAAGCCTTACAGGAGTCAAGATACCTTTTGTAACAGTATGCTTTCGAACTAAACCATGCTTCAATTAGGACTTTTGAAGGGTTATAACGTGGCTTGGTTCACGGTTTAAGAAACAAAGGATAAAGGCCCAAAGTATATTTGTACCCACCCGCTCTTCATGATGTTCTTCAATCCTAAACTCAGTTAATTGTGCATCGAACTCTATTCGAATTTGGAACGACGTTTTGGTGATGGTCCACACAAGCTGAAATTGTTGGAAGGTAGTCATTTTTGCAACATTTTTCATGTTGTTGAAGATTTATAACGACCTCTTTATTTTGATTCATTATCCCTAACTTTTGCCTGACTATTCCTGTTTTTGAGATTACAGTCAGCGGGATGCCCCAACTTTCTTAAGCCTCCCTTGTAGGTTTTGGCTCAGTGGGCTTTTTTTTTTAGAGATAATGACTGCCTATGAGATAAAGAACCATCACTGTATTTTGGTTCCAAAGGAATGTTTTTGATGTCATTCGTTGTATTACGAACTGAGAGTTTGCGACTTCAATGCGCATCTTTTGAATTAACCGAGAGACTACCCTGCCCCAGGTTTGATTAAAGGTTTCAACTTGTGTTTAAAACAGAAAACTTCTACTTCTTTGGCTTCAAGGGGTTGACTAGGGATTATCTTCCTTATAACTCCAGTGTTTAGGATTTGAAAGAAACGCCTGTACATCGTCAGTAAGGTCTGTCCAAAAGCATATTGTATGAGATTATGGTATTGTTTCGTCATCCTCCCTCTAAAGGCTTGTAGCTTTTTTGAAAGGGTTAAATGTCATAAATAAAGTAGAAAGCATAGTTCAAGAATAGTGAAAACGAATGGATGAATTCAAGACAAACATATGCAATGCATTAATGAAACAGAGTTTGACATCAACAGATAATTGTTTGAATAACAAAAGAAATTACAACTTGAAAATTCAAATGAAACAAAAGTCTCTTAGTTCGAACTTTGTCATTTCAGGTGGAGAACCCTCAGCGGAAAATTTTCATCTCGCCATCTGGCATGAATTCTAGCACTCCTCTGTCAATCAAGTCTTGGATCTTGTTTTTCAAAGCCCAGCAGTCATCGGTGTCATGTCCAGGACTATAGGAGTGGTATACACAAAATGCGTCGGGGTGATAGCCAGGAGAAGAGGTATTGGGATTCCGAAGAGGATCCTTTAAATCAAGCAGATTGACCTCTAACAAGCGTTTCAGTATTAGAGATGATGGTATGTCAGTCTCAGAGAAATATCTTCCAAACGTATTTTTCTTACACCGATTACCCTGTTGACGCTGGCGAGGTTGTTGCTGGGCTTGTGACCCTGAAGCAAGTTGGGGAGCCTTTCCCTTTTCTTCTTGTATCAAAGAAGGTTGAATGATGACTTGATCTTCAACCCTAGTAGTTTGCCCCATTTGGTTATCTTGAAGCAGTTTGTTGACAAGGACTCTGAGCTCCTCTTGTCTTTGAGCCAGGTCTTGAATGAGAGCCATCTGGCCCACCAGCTGTCCCATCATATGGATCTTCATTGTTGCCAACTCAATCTGTAGCCCTTCCAACTGATCATTCCTGATGCCGCCTGGATTCCCTAGGACCATGACCCTTGTGAGGAGAGCTTTCACCTCTTCTTGCCCCTGGGACAGGTTCAAGAACATTTCTTGAAGTTGAGCGTTTTGAGCTTGGATATCTTCGATAGTCCTCTCTAGAGCCATCTCTACTGAAATAAACAGTAGGAGAATAAGGAAACCTGGAAGGGAAAACCTGTCATGATGTGTGTAATACGGTGGGAGAACTGACTTGAGGTTTTGCGTTTGTATTCGCAAATGTTGCGGTTAGCAAGAGTCGCCACCGACTTTTTATTTTATCCTAAGGAAAGGTTAAAAAGCACAGCAAAAACCTTTTGAGATGTTTTCTTGGGTTCGGGGAGTAGATTATAGAAAGGGAAGGTATTAGCACCCTTTCTATCCATGGTTATCCATGGGCTCTTAGTTACTTGCTTAGATCACTTGCCTTTTGTTTTCAATTGTTTTAAATGGTGCTTGAGTGTGTGGGTTTTGAAAATGTTTTTGAAAAGAGGCCAATGTGGTGGCAACCTTTGTAATGATCCATGTGGGGATGTATACAAAGATGTATGTCTTTTGAAAAAGTTTTCATTTTGTTTTTGAAAGTTTTGTTTTGAAAGTGTGGTGAGGTGTGATTTTGAATTTAGGCAAGTGTTTTGTTTTGCAAGTTGGATTCAAGTAACTAAGAGGTTATCTACTCCTAAATTTCTCAAAAGATTATTGCTATACTTTAACCCTTTTAACAAGTTTGCTCCACCATTGTATTTGGTGGGCAACCTTGTGTTAGGATGTGAAAGGGACAGGCGCGGGTCATCGTATGGACCATAATTGCAACGGCGTTAAATGTCTTTGAGCAATTTCTCTAAGGGACTTGATCATTTGTTTTTGTTTGTTTTTGAAAAGTTTTATCGAGGGACTATGATCATTCAAAATTACTTGCTTTGCCCAAAGAAGTTTAACATGCAACATGGCCCATTTATTTGAAGGCAACAAGTGGAATACCCTAGGGGGGTGCAAGTGTGATTTGTGTGTCCATTTTCATGCTTGTTTATCTTGTATTAGGTCAAACTATTTTTTATCGTTTTTCGCATACAAACCCTAATTCTAACATGTTATCCTTAGAAAGCAATAAAGTGCGAAATTAAAATTACTAAGCTATTACAAAACCAAATATGGGAAGGGGGGTACAAAGGTTCAAATGGGGATATTGACAAGAATTTAAATCTAAATTATTACATCATTTGGAATATTTGCAATTTTAAATAATGCATAATTAAATGTAAATTAAATAAATATGTGAAATGCAAAAAGAAAGTTTTTATGTGTATGAGAAAAGTATGGTTTATGTAAAAGGGAAAAGAAAATAAAAATGTATTATTTTTTGAGTATTTTGAACTTAGGGTAAAAACCCTAATTTTAAAGAAAAAAAAGTATTATTTTCTAATTTAATACAACTATTTATTTATTATTTATAAAAATAAAATAAAATGAAGTGTATTGTGAAAAAAGGTATTTTGTATCAAATATTAATAAAAGTGAAAAATCAAGTATTTTTTATATTTTTGTCTTAAATATATTAATAATCACATATATTTATATATATTAAACCCTAAATATGTATTATACAAAATAAATATTTATTTAATATTTTAATAAAATAAATAAAAGAGTATTTTTTTGTGTGAAATATTTTCAGAAAGTAAATGAAAATAAAAATTGTATTTACATTATTTTTACATTTTATTCTAATAATCATATATATATATATATTTATGTACAAACAAAGAAAATAAACAAATAAATATGCAATAAATGCAAAAGGTGATGAAAAAAAAATTTTAATTTTTAAATGGCATGAGAAAAAAATAAACAAAGTCAGCCAAAAAAGAAAAAGTCAAAAATGTTAAAAAATGAGCAAATGGGCTCAGGGGGGTGTAAACCAAAAAAGATGGTGTGAAAAGCAAAATAACACAGGCCCAGCCCATTGACCATTGTCTTCAACCTCCAGCTTCAAACATTTGAAAAAACGCGCGCCTCTTGCTTCAATGTCTAACTCCTGATTCTTGGCTTTTCAGCAAAAACTCATAACACAAGAAATGTTCAGCATGAAGAGACGGTTTCAACCATATAAATAACTTGACCTATCTCTCTAAGATGAGGGAGAATTTCTCTCCCCCTCTTTTCTGACCTAACTTTTCATCAATGTTCAGACATGAAATTCTCTAAGCACACGAAACATAAATGAAATCTAATCATATGAGCATGTTCAGGGCTATGATTGTGACATGTTTTCTTCAAAAACCTAAAGCTAACAATGCCTAATAAGAGAGATAGAACTCCATGAATATACCTGTTCAGTTGGAATCGAGCTTGGCGATGGAGGATGTTTCAGAGTGAAATGATGACTTGTACAGCTTCCTTGAAGTGTAAGGATGCTTTTCCAATTCCTACTTTGTCTTGAAACTCCCTGAATCGAGCTAGTGAACTCCAACTGCAAAACAGAAAATTGAAAATGGTGAAGTGGCTTGGAGGTGTTACAGGTCTGATTTTAGGACATGGTTAGCTTGTATATATTGTAGGGAAGGTAGAGGAAAAGGTTTGAATCAAAATGCTTGAAGGGATTGGGAGTTTGCACTCAAACTGCAGGGCTTGCTCTGTTTGAGCAGTTTTGTGGTGATTTTGAGATGGAGGGTGCTTTAGATGTTTAGGACTCGTGCCAAAGCTTGAATGTGGTCTATGGAATGTGTTTAATCACTTTTGTGTTGTGTATGTATGCTGAAGAGAGAGTTAGCATAAGTTATGGACTTTTCTTCACACTTAAGCTACAAAATGCCACTTTGCTTTCTAGGTCAGTACAGGCCCTCCAACTATGCTGCTATCCCTTGCCTTGATCAGTGCAATTTGCTCACAAACTTGTGCCAAGAAGATCTTGATTGTACCACTTGGATTGCAAACTTGACATAAAGTTCTTCTTTTCAAGAATGGAAATAATGCTTTTTCTAGTTTAGGCTTAATTCCTTGTGTAATGACCAAAGGCTTAGAATAACAACTTGATTCAATGGTTTTGCATTAAATTAAGGAGTGTAATTTGGTTTTAGAACCTGTAAAGTAGCACAAACTATGCTGAGTTCAAATTTGCCAAGTTTATGAACATGCTTTGATGAAGAACAAAAGTGAATTTTTGCCAACTTGTGAAATTCGAATCTCTCAAGTTATGAGGTTGTTTGATGAGTTCTTGGATATTTTGGAAAGCTTGGAATATGTACTACAATCCATCTTTGAAATGCAAATCAAAATTCTAAGTGGAAGGGTATGAAAAGTGGCCTTGAAGTAGGGTAGAAAACCTTGTCAAAATAGGTCAAATTTCACTAAGTTAAAAGATGGTTTAGTGCCCTTATTCAAAAAATTATAACTTGAGATACAAGCTTCAAATGAAAAAACTTTGTGAATCAAAGTTGTAGATTATGCAACAAGCTACAACTTTCATGTTTTGACTTTTGTTTGAATCCCAATGGATCATGGTGAAAAGATGGGGTAAAGTTGGGAAAAAATTAGGGTTTTTCCATAACTTAGAAAAATTCTAAGTTATGAAAAATTCCATTTTCTAACCCTAATTTGCATTTTGTGATTTCTTGGTGAACAAGTTTCATGATTTGGAATGTTTTGATGAAAAATGAATCTTGACTCTTGATTTTGACCAAAAAGTCAAAGTTTGACTTTTCAGTATACAGTCAAAATTGATCAATTGACTGGGAAATTCAACTGTCAATCTTGTGTACTTGGGATCTTTTGAGCTTGATGAACATGTCAAGATAATTCCATGGGGTCCTTGAGTCCATATGTGAGCTTGGTTTGCCATTGGCTGGGTCAAACAATCAAAAATTGCCTTTGTGCAGTCAAAACCCTAAAAATGACCATTTTGCCCTTTTGATGATCTGATCAAATTTCTTGTGGAATTGTGATCCAAACTTGATCAAATGGTCCATGTGAGTTCATAATGTTGATGTGGATCAAATTTCATGAGGTTTGACTGTCAATTGGCCACAGTTGACTTTTTCCCCAATACAGCTGATTTCTAGGTCAACTGTTCAATTGACTGGGTAAAACTTGGAATCAAGACTTGAAACTTGGCATGGGTAAACTTGGGAGTCCAACATGAAGCATGAAAGTCATTTTAGGCATTTTAGGTCAAAACATCCTAGGGCAAACACAAACCCTAATTTGAGTCCACAGTGCAAGGAGAAGCCTCGAGCAGAGGAAACCCTAACTGTATCTTGATCTTCAAAGGTCTTGTGATGAGAAAATGTTGAGGAAATGGGAGGGCAAATTTTGGGGTACAACAGTTGCCCCTGTTCAATCTTCTTGGACCTGATGAGTTAGATTGGCAAGTTTGCCTTTCGTGACTCGAGGGTAAAAGGAGATTGGACATTAGAGTGCCCGGAAATTTGCACTCGCATGCTGGAGTCTCAACAATATGGTGTTGGGAATGGGCATATAGATGCCATTTGGAGAGATGGTGGATAGGGAGATGGGCTTATAGATGCCATTTGGAGGTGTTGATCGCATAAGAGATTCCTTAGCGAGAACTGGTGTATTTTGAGAGAGGCGGATGTTTTCCTGGCTTGTTACAGGTGTTTGATCCTCAGTCTCCTGATGCAGATATGCCCTGGCTGGATACAGGAGTTGAATCTGGAAACAGTCGTTAATAGATGTGCCCTGGCTGGATACAGGAATCGAATCTTCGAACTCTTCAGACGTGCCCTGGCTAGATTCAGGAATCGAGTCTGGAAATGTGGTCAACAGATATGCCCTGGCTGGATACAGGAATCGAATCTGGAAATGTTGTAGTTGATAGATGTGCCCTGGCTGGATACAGGAATCAAATCTTTGAACTCTGCAGACGTGCCCTGGCTAGATACAGGAGTCGAGTCTAGAAACTGATCACTCTCAGACGTGCCCTGGCTAGATACAGGTATCGAATCTGGAATTGTGACAGTTGAAGGTAGTCGTTTTTGAGATTGTCTTTTTCCTGAAAAGGCAAAAAACGTAAGTTGTATGCAATGTCATGATGTATGATATGCATGATGTCATGATGTTCAACATTTGTATGCGTTTCATCATGTATGTAAGCAAGATGTATGAGAATGTGAAATGTTTATGAGTGTAATTTCATCTTAGGAAAATAAATCCTTGGCGAACGGTCGGGAAGCTGCTCTGTGGAAGAGATACTTGGCCGAAGTTTTGATGAGAGGCCTGCTGAGGACTTTAACGATGGATTCCGCTGAGGATAATGATGATAAACTCCGCTGGGGATACCAAAGATAAACCCCGCTGGGGATAGAAAGAACTTTGCCGAGAGCGACCTTCCGTGGCAATTAGCTGAGGATAACCCAGTTATAAGTCCTTGTGAGAAAATAACTCCGAATAAAACTCGGGAGAGACGTCCGTATCCTGTAGGGAACAAGCTTCCAGAATCTGCCGGGGAATGTTGTGCCTTTTCAGGATTGACAGGGAATCAACTCCGCTTGGGGAAAGTATTGCTGAATCTTGTCTTACTCTGCGGGGAGTTGAGATGATTTGGTCACATTCTTCGGTCGAATCTACCTGGGTACCTTGGCGGACAAAGAAACCAGACTGCATCAGACAACTTCATATTGCCCCCGTTTCTGATGTCACCTGTAATTAATCTTTCGTTTCATGTGCAAATATTTATGAGTCAGCAATTTTAATGTCAAATGCATACATCAAAAATGAACATTGGACGTTCTTCGCAAAACAAAACAGAAAAAAGGAAAAAAACAATGGCAATTTATATGGACAAGTGAATTTGTATTGATTTGAACTTTGCCTGTGAATAGGCGTTTTCGTACAAGAGGCTGACATCCTAGTAAGGGGACGCCGCCAAATAATATAGAGTTTACAATTTTGAAAAGAAAACAAAACAGCTATGTGAACAATCCCACTGGGTTCCAACTCTGCTATCGCCTTTATGTCTTCGAACATCTCATCGCTTTGCTGCCTAATTTGAAGATGAAGCTGATTGGTCAATGCCGAAATCTGGAGCCAGATAGTTGATGCCGAATTCTGGATGCGAAGTGATCCAATGAGACATAGTGTTACGCTTTTATCCCTAACTTTTGCCCGGACCGCCCTTTCGGGTTTTCAGTCCACCGGGATACCCTTTTTTGCCCAAGCCGCCTTTTCAGGTTTTCGACTTGCCGGGTGTACAGATTTTTTTCGTTTCATCCCTTATTTTTGCCCGAACCCTTTTGGTTCGCCGGGAAGCCCTTATTTTTGCCTAGGTATGTCAACCTAGCGGGTCTTTTAATTATGCGTAGTATTTTTTCACTATGTCTGCATTGGCGGGGTGAGGAAGGTCGTCACCATCCATGGTGGTTAGGATCATGGCTCCTCCCGAGAACACACGTTTAACCACAAATGGCCCTTCGTATGTAGGGGTCCATTTGCCCCGGGGATCACTTTGAGGAAGGATGATGCGTTTGATTACCAGGTCCCCAACTTGATACTCTTGCGGTCTGACTTTCTTGTTAAATGCCCTGATCATCCGTTTCTGATACGTTTGACCATGACAGATAGCAGTGAGCCTCTTTTCGTCAATCAGATTTAATTGATCAAGTCGAGTCTGGATCCAATCATCTTCATTCAAGTCTGCATCCTTCATTATCCGGAGGGAGGGTATCTGGATTTCAATTGGCAAGACTGCCTCCATGCCATAGACCAAGGAGAAGGGAGTTGCCCCGGTTGACGTCCTTGCTGAGGTGCGGTACCCATGAAGAGCGAACGGTAACATCTCGTGCCAATCTTTATAGGTCACTGTCATCTTCTGCACAATTTTCTTGATATTTTTATTGGCTGCCTCTACAGCCCCATTCATCTTCTGCCGGTAGGGAGAAGAATTGTGGTGCTGTATCTTGAATTGTTCACAGAGTTCAGTGATCATTTTGTTATTGAGATTGGTACCATTATCCGTAATGATTCTCTCTGGGACGCCGTACCGACAGATCAGATTATGCCGGATGAAACGCGCCACGACGCTCTTGGTTACTGTGGCATAGGAAGCTGCCTCAACCCATTTCGTGAAGTAATCGATCGCCACCAAGATGAAGCGATGCCCATTGGATGCCGTCGGTCGGATCTCACCGATCATATCGATGCCCCACATTGCGAAGGGCCAAGGTGCTGTTAGGACATTCAAAGGAACTGGAGGGATATGCACCTTGTCAGCATAGATCTGGCACTTATGACAAATTCGGGAGTGTTGGTAACAATCGGCTTCCATTGTTGACCAGAAATATCCTGCCCGAAGGATTTTCTTAGCCATGGTGTGTCCACTGGAATGTGTTCCAAATGTACCTTCATGCAGTTCCATCATGATTTTCTCCGCTTTAGCCTTATCCACACAACGCAGCAGAGTCGAATCATGATTCCGTTTGTAGAGAATGCCGTTGCTGAGGAAGAATTTTGCAGCAAACCTCCTCATGAACTTCTTATCATTGACAGATGCACCTTCAGGGTATTCCTGAGCTTCCAAGTACCTCTTCACCTCGTGATACCAGGGTTTTTCAGTCACCTTCTCAGCCTCGAGTTCACAGCAGTATGCCGGTTCATCCAACTTCCAGATAATGATTCGGGGAGCCTCATTGTCCCATTTAACTTTGAACATTGAAGACATCGTGGCTAGTGCATCCGCTAGCTGATTCTCCTCTCTGGGGAAATGCTCAAAAGTTATCTCTTCAAAGTGAGGGAGCAAGGTCGACACATACTCCTTGTAAGGAATAAGATTCGGGTGTTTCGTATCCCACTCGCCCTTGATCTGATTGATCACGAGAGCGGAATCTCCGAAGACACTTAGAAACTTGATCCTCAAATCGATTGCAGCTTGTAAACCCATGATACATGCCTCGTATTCTGCCATGTTGTTGGTGCAGCTGAAACATAATCGGGCGGTGAGTGGAGTATGAGTCCCCTTGGGAGATATGATTACAGCGCCGACACCGTTACCCAAAGCATTGGAGGCTCCATCAAAATGCATAGACCATCGGGATCCTTCCTCAGGTCCTTCATCCGGTCCAGGTACTTCACAGTCAGTTACCACCATGATGTCTTCGTCCGGAAAATCAAAGTTCAATGATTGGTAATCGTCCACAGGTTGGTGTGCCAAATGATCAGCCAGTACACTTCCCTTAATTTCTTTCTGAGTTGTATACTGGATATCATATTCTGTTAAGATCATTTGCCATCTCGCTATTCTCCCAGACAGAGCGGGCTTTTCAAATATATACTTGATGGGATCCATCTTTGAGATCAATAAGGTAGTGTGAGTCAGCATATACTGTCTCAGCCGGCGAGCAGCCCATACAAGAGTGCAGCAAGTTTTCTCAAGCAGTGAGTAACGAGACTCACAGTCGGTAAACTTTTTGCTCAAGTAATAAATAGCGTGCTCTTTTCGGCCAGACTCGTCATGCTGCCCCAGCACACACCCCATTGAATTATCAAGCACTGTCAAGTATAGTATCAGAGGTCTTCCTTCCACTGGTGGCATAAGAATGGGTGGCTCTTGGAGATATTCCTTTATCCTTTCAAAGGCAGCCTGACATTCATCGTTCCAGCGTACCACTTGATCTTTCTTCAGTAATTTGAAGATTGGCTCACAAGTAGCAGTTAGATGCGAGATGAATCGAGCAATGTAATTCAGTCGTCCTAGGAAACCTCTGACTTCTTTCTCTGTTTTTGGAGTCGGCATCTCTTGTATGGCTTTTACCTTGGCAGGATCCACCTGAATACCTTTATCACTTACAATGAAACCTAGCAATTTTCCGGATCTTACCCCAAAGGTGCATTTGTTGGGATTCAACCTCAGCTTGTATAACTTGAGTCGGTCAAACAACTTCCTCAGATGGTCAAGGTGCTCCTCCTCAGTTTGAGACCTCGCAATCATGTCATCTACGTATACCTCAATTTCATGATGGATCATATCATGAAATAAAGCAACCATGGCACGTTGATAGGTTGCCCCAGCATTTTTCAATCCGAATGGCATGACCTTATAACAGAAGGTGCCCCACTGAGTCACAAAGGTAGTCTTCTCCATATCTTCCGGAGCCATTTTAATCTGATTATACCCTGAAAAACCATCCATGAAGGAGAACACCTTGTGTTGAGCTGTATTGTCAACAAGGACATCAATGTGAGGTAGGGGGAAGTCATCCTTGGGGCTGGCCCTGTTCAGATCCCTGTAGTCGACACACATTCTGACTTTACCGTCCTTCTTCGGCACTGGCACAACATTGGCAACCCATTGAGGGTAATAAGTTACTGCAAGGAACCCGGCATCAAACTGCTTCATAACCTCGGCCTTGATCTTTTCAGACATCTCTGGACGCATCCGTCGAACTTTTTGCTTTACCGGAGGGCAATCTTCCTTGGTTGGCAAATGGTGAACTACAATGTCGGCGTCCAAACCAGGCATATCTTCATAGGACCAAGCAAAAATTTCCATGTAGTCTTGTAGCATCTGGATCAATCGTTGCTTCACGCTGAGCTCTAGATTGGCACCGATCCTGACCTCTTTTCTATCCGTCTCAGTACCCAGGTTAATTGTCTCCACAGGCTCTTCATGTGGTTGAATAGCCCTCTCTTCCTGAAGTAGCAGTCTCGCAAGTTCACCAGGCACTTCGCAATCATCTTCACCTTCGTCTTCGGCCAAGTTGATCGGATTTTCGAAGTCATAACTGGCGGTAGCAGAGCTGTTACCAGTGAGATCCAGAGTGGATTGAAACCTGTATAAGTGAGTGTGTGTAAATATAGCCGTTTTGCAATATATATATAACACAGAAAGAAAAAAGAGCACAAGATTTGAAATGCAACAAACGTCCAATGTTTTGATTGATGATATATGAAAATGTCATACAAAAGCCCTCACAAATGGAGCTACGATGCCCCGGGTAGGACACCGAGCCAACAAAGTTTTAACATATTGTTTGTTACAAATTTGGAAATCAAAAGAAATCAATTACTGTGTGACAAATGTGATAGGTGTAAAATCCTTTGCCGTCCAGTTGCTCGGTCCGTCGCTGGCAGTCGGGTAGATCCAACTATCAAACTCTGCTTCCTCCACATCTTCCTCAATAGCGTTCACCCTTGAGCTGGAAATAAACACCGGAGCCTTTCCGATCTTCTCTTTGCGCACCGCCCTCTGAGCCTCTGCAGTAAAGCCTAGCCCAAACTTGTCGTTCTTCTGAGTGAAGTCAGGAAGCTGACCCCAGTGTGCACAATTGCCTTTCTGAACCACAGCCCGGGCATCCCTTAGGGAAGCCATCTTCAAGGAATCATTCTCTTCGGCCGTTGTCTCTGCAGCTGCTGAAATTGGATGCACCTCCTCGAAATGCTGGAAGGGAGTTTCAATAAACTCTCCGTCCATCTCGATGTACCTGAAGGAATTCAAATGGCTCACCATATACTCCTCTTCTCCTTGCACAGTGACGATCTTCCCCCTGACGGGATACTTTAGCTTCTGGTGCAAGGTGGAGGTCACGGCCCCAGCTTTATGGATCCAAGGTCGACCCAACAGACAAGAGTATGATGGACGTATATCCATCACGTAAAAGGTAGAGTCAAACACTTGAGAGCCCACACGAATAGGGATGTTAACCTCTCCATGAACCATCCTTTTGGAACCGTCAAAGGCCCTGACGATGATATTGCTGGGTTTCAACTCCAGGCCTTCATAATCCAGGCGATCCAAAGCCTTTTTCGGTAGAACATTCAAGGAAGAACCAGTGTCCACCAATACATGGGCCAGAGTAGTGCCCCTGCATTCAATAGAGACATGCAGGGCATCATTGTGGTCTCTCCCTTTTGCGGTCAGGTCAGCATCTGAAAAACCCAAGCCGTTGTCCGCTGTCAGATTCACTATGCAGTCAGTGAACTGGACTGCAGACGTCTCTTGCGGCACATGGGCCGTCTTGAGAAATGAGATTAAGGCCTTAGCATGGGCCTCGGAGCATAGCAATAGGGAGAGCAGGGAGATCTTGGAGGGTGTATGCCCCAACTGCTCGACAACATTAAAATCACTTTTCTTTATTATTTTCAGAATCTCCTCCATTTCTTGTCGGGATGCCTCAGCATTTATGGGTATCGGCGCCTCCATCCGGGCAGGCTCTTCTTCAATCCCTTTGCCCCGAGCATTTGATGACTCGGCAGCAGGGGACACAATTTGATCAGCAACAGGACTAGGTAAACTTGTAGGTTTTATGAGGAGGGGTTTTCGAATAGCGGGCAGCGCAATGTCAGGCGAAAAGAGCCTGCCACTGCGGGTGACCTTGGCTGGACCAGTGATGTCGCAGATACTGGCACTAGCGTCGAATTCTTGCTTGATTCCATTTACATATACGTCTGCCCCATAATGCCAGGGGACAGCTTTATCAGACACGTAGGAGAGGGGCCCTGGAACAGTAATGATTACAGGCGCAACTGTCATGATTTGAATAGGCTTCTTCGGGGGAGCCTTGATTGGATTTTTGAGGATGGTAATCACGGAAACTTCTTTCATTGGAACCAATTGAACAGCAGTCTTTTTGAATAGAATCTCCTTGCTATCCATTAGGCCTTGGATGCCTAACCTTAGCAAGGGACAATCAGATAGGGAAACAGCACAAAATAGGCAACCTTCACCGCAACTCGGAAATAAACCGGCCCGCAGTAGGTTCTTCTTAACAGTCTTCAGAGGGGTAACAACTTCATCTACCGAAACAGCGTACACTTCTTCCTCAAGGGCATTTACCCTATGCTGGGGCATAGGAGCCGTTACAACATTTGGTCTTTACGGCGCTTCAAACTAAATTTCTTTCGCGTCGATCAGATCTTGCACTTTGTTTCTCAAGGCCCAGCAATCATCAGTAGTGTGCCCGGGACTATCAGAATGATAAGCACACCGGGCATTTGGGTTGTATTTAGGAGACGCAGTGTTGACGACTTTAGGAGCCTCTTTGAGAGTCACCAGGTTGGTGGATAACAGTTGGGGTAAAATTTGAGATAATGTCATACTCAGTCGGGTATACTGCCTCTTGGGCCTTTCGCTTCTTTGTTGATTGTACTGCTGAGGAGCAGCAACAGGTTTGGAGATGACCAAAGCATTGACGGCTTGGCGACTTTCGGGCTTGACTTGTCTTCTAGGGCCATAGACGGCACTTGCTTCTTTCTTAAATGGCCTCTTCTCAGCACTTGTAGAGGCAGCCTTCTGTATCTTGCCTGACCTGATGCCAGCTTCAATTCTTTCTCCCGTTAATATCAAATCTGTGAACCCAGCGGAGGAGTTACCAACCAAATGATTGAAAAACGGACCAGACAAAGTCCCAAGGAACATATCAACCAACTCTCGATCAGTTAATGGAGGCTGCACCCTGCCAGCCAAATCTCTCCATTTTTGAGCGTACTCTTTGAACCCTTCACCCGTCCCTAGAGACATACCCTGAAGTTGGGTACGCGTAGGAGCGAGATCAGAATTGTATTGGTATTGTCTGTAGAATGCGGTTGCCAAATCTTCCCAGTGTCGGATGCTAGCTCCGTCCAATTGGTAGAACCATTCAAGCTGTGACCCCGAGAGGCTATCTTGGAAGAAGTGAATCCAGAGGTTCTTATCCGCCGTGTAAGGTTGGATTTTCCTTACGTACGACCTTAGATGCAGCTTTGGGCAGGAGACCCCATCATACTTGGCGAAGGCAGGCGCCTTAAACTTGTGTGGAATGACTACCCCAGAAGATAACCCCAAATCTCCGAAATCCAGTCCCGGCACATTCTGAATCTCCATGGCGCTCAAGCGGTCCTCCAATTGTTTGTATCTGTCAGCAGCAGGTGGGTATTATTCGTCGTTATAGTCCGTCTCGTTGTCGGAGACTGCGGGACTAGGAGCTCCTCCCCCTTGGGGACTGTTTTTCTCAGCAGAAGAAGTGGTTGGATCAGCTTCATTGTGGAGTGTGTTCCCAAATCTGCGTCCGGTGTTGAACAGCGCAGTTCTCTTTTTCTTCTTCTTCTTCAAGAGTAGAGTCTTTAACTCTTGCTGACCTTGGGCTAGGCTTAGGACCATTTCTTGAAACTGTGCACTTTGGGCCTGAAGGGCCTTGATTGCTTGCTCACTGGATGATTCTGGATTCATGATGACTGTTCACACAAACAGCGAAGAAAATTAAGCAACCTGCGAAATAGGGTACCTGCTATGCATATGGTGCAATGGAATGCGTATGTATGCAATGCATTCAAGGATTTAGAACATTCAAAATTTGTTGTAGACAAAAAGGAACGCACATCATATTAATAAGGAGAAATTCGTTAGTACATAAACGCCTCATGGGCTAAATATTACAAAATAACTCCTTAAGGTAAAAAGACATTGCGCATCCTCTTTGGCGCGATGTAGGTGTTGAGATTCCTTTCCTCGTGCAGCAGGCGGGTGAATTCCAGGACCTTCTTTTCACTAGCATGTAGACTGGTCTCAAGAGAATTCCGTTCTTCCTTAAGTTGGATCCAGCTCTTCTGCATCTCTTCCCAGGAGGTGGGCATGTCGAGATGTTGAATGGTGTAGGATGCTTCTCCTTCCAAGACTGGTTCTTTGATCACAGGAAGCATATGAGGATAAGGCATCACTAATTTCTGGGAGCGGGCTCGTACCCACTTGAGGTAAGGTTCCAACGGGATGGAGTTCCGGTGCCCCAATGTCTTGCTATCTATCCTACTTGGCATCCTCCAAGCTCTGATAAATCTCTGACGAAGTCCTTGAGTATCGTTGTCGAAGTCAAAAACTATGTCGGGAATTAACATGTCATGAGGGCCATCCTTCCGAGCATAACCAAACAGTCTCCAAGCCAGGCATGGGTTGTAAGTAATACCTCCTTTGATTCCAATAAAGGAACATTAGGGTACTCCCCACAACGATCAATGATAGTGATGTCTTCCCTAGACCTAGGGCACCAATGTATATCTGCATGCGTGAGAGTCATTAACCGTTGTGACCATCTCAAACCCCGCTCGTTCTTCAAAACTGATTGTGGAAGGTGCGAAATAAACCACCTTCCCAGGAGAGGAGTGCAACACAAAAGGACACCCCTTCTTCTCATGGTTCGAGTGTAACATGAGTGAAGGATGTTCCCCAACAGTGTAGGTATAGGATTCTTGGTCATGAAGATCTGGACCGCACTGATATCAATAAGCTGATCTGGGTTAGGGAACAACACCAAACCATAGACAAGGAGGGCCATGACTTCTTCAAAAGCTCGTAGGTCAAGAGAGTTCCAACATTCTTGAGCCTTTTCAAACAGAAATCTAGCTAAGAATCCTTTGATACCACTTCTAACTTCCCAATGTCCCTTGAGGTCAGATGTCTGTAGGTGCAAGGCTTTAGCAATCTCTTCAAGCTTGGGTTCCTCTTCCGTACCGTTGTAGGGTAGTTGATCAAGGATAGGGACCTTCAGAAGTCGGGAGAACTCTTCCAATGTAGGCACCAACTGATAATCCGGGAAGGTGAAGCAGTGATGCAGAGGGTCAAAGAATTGGAACAGGACCTTTATCAAGTCCTCCTCAATGTTGGTGTTAACCAAGTTGATGAGTCTTCCATGTCTCTCACTGAATGAAGAACCCTCGGGAATCCTGGACAGAAGTTCCTTAAGCTGAGGAGGGATCTTTACAAGGCTAATCTGAATTGTCTTTCTGCGAGCAGTTTCCATGTCCTATAAAACAAGAACAAAGATGAAGATTCGAAACCCTTGAAATGGTTAGTCAATGCTCATGATGTTTGTATGATGTAATGATGTGATGATTAAATGCACTATAAACATTCACAGAGGCAAAACATGGTAAGGCACACAAGTCACACCAACCCTTAGAGTTTAGGCCTGCATGGGGTCTGGGTATTACCCTCTTGAAGTTTGGTGGGTTCAACCTGTCCTATCAAAAGTAACCGGGTTCTAAAGGTCCCAATATCACTGGATTGCTTTCATTGTTCATCGTTTCGATTTAGCCACTGAACTGGCAACCGAAATATTCCAGGAAAGCAAACCTCAATCGAGTGTAGTATCGAGTATCAACCAACCTCGGACTGCACCAAAGTCAGTTATCTCACTACCCCTAAAAGGCCAAGATGGTTCAATTAAGGTTCCTAAGGTCAGTTGATGCTTCATGACACCACGCGGCGGCCCCGTACTCTCCTTCACTGAACTCAAGGGTTACCGGTACACACCAAAGTGCCACATCAACGTAGCAGACTGCTTCAACCATGTCGGTATACCCCGCACAGTTCCCTCACAGCCTTGTTGCTACCTAAAAGGGTTTCCCCAGATCCGGGTTAGGATCTATAAAACTCCGATACAAAGCCCACAAGATGTAAAAGCAAACAAAGCAAGCAAATGAAAACAAAGGTGATCTAAACCCTAAGGTTTCTCCACTTTAAAAGTTTTACCCAGCAGAGTCCCCAGTTCTGTAATACGGTGGGAGAACTGACTTGAGGTTTTGCGTTTGTATTCGCAAATGTTGCGGTTAGCAAGAGTCGCCACCGACTTTTTATTTTATCCTAAGGAAAGGTTAAAAAGCACAGCAAAAACCTTTTGAGATGTTTTCTTGGGTTCGGGGAGTAGATTATAGAAAGGGAAGGTATTAGCACCCTTTCTATCCATGGTTATCCATGGGCTCTTAGTTACTTGCTTAGATCACTTGCCTTTTGTTTTCAATTGTTTTAAATGGTGCTTGAGTGTGTGGGTTTTGAAAATGTTTTTGAAAAGAGGCCAATGTGGTGGCAACCTTTGTAATGATCCATGTGGGGATGTATACAAAGATGTATGTCTTTTGAAAAAGTTTTCATTTTGTTTTTGAAAGTTTTGTTTTGAAAGTGTGGTGAGGTGTGATTTTGAATTTAGGCAAGTGTTTTGTTTTGCAAGTTGGATTCAAGTAACTAAGAGGTTATCTACTCCTAAATTTCTCAAAAGATTATTGCTATACTTTAACCCTTTTAACAAGTTTGCTCCACCATTGTATTTGGTGGGCAACCTTGTGTTAGGATGTGAAAGGGACAGGCGCGGGTCATCGTATGGACCATAATTGCAACGGCGTTAAATGTCTTTGAGCAATTTCTCTAAGGGACTTGATCATTTGTTTTTGTTTGTTTTTGAAAAGTTTTATCGAGGGACTATGATCATTCAAAATTACTTGCTTTGCCCAAAGAAGTTTAACATGCAACATGGCCCATTTATTTGAAGGCAACAAGTGGAATACCCTAGGGGGGTGCAAGTGTGATTTGTGTGTCCATTTTCATGCTTGTTTATCTTGTATTAGGTCAAACTATTTTTTATCGTTTTTCGCATACAAACCCTAATTCTAACATGTTATCCTTAGAAAGCAATAAAGTGCGAAATTAAAATTACTAAGCTATTACAAAACCAAATATGGGAAGGGGGGTACAAAGGTTCAAATGGGGATATTGACAAGAATTTAAATCTAAATTATTACATCATTTGGAATATTTGCAATTTTAAATAATGCATAATTAAATGTAAATTAAATAAATATGTGAAATGCAAAAAGAAAGTTTTTATGTGTATGAGAAAAGTATGGTTTATGTAAAAGGGAAAAGAAAATAAAAATGTATTATTTTTTGAGTATTTTGAACTTAGGGTAAAAACCCTAATTTTAAAGAAAAAAAAGTATTATTTTCTAATTTAATACAACTATTTATTTATTATTTATAAAAATAAAATAAAATGAAGTGTATTGTGAAAAAAGGTATTTTGTATCAAATATTAATAAAAGTGAAAAATCAAGTATTTTTTATATTTTTGTCTTAAATATATTAATAATCACATATATTTATATATATTAAACCCTAAATATGTATTATACAAAATAAATATTTATTTAATATTTTAATAAAATAAATAAAAGAGTATTTTTTTTGTGTGAAATATTTTCAGAAAGTAAATGAAAATAAAAATTGTATTTACATTATTTTTACATTTTATTCTAATAATCATATATATATATTTATGTACAAACAAAGAAAATAAACAAATAAATATGCAATAAATGCAAAAGGTGATGAAAAAAAATTTTTAATTTTTAAATGGCATGAGAAAAAATAAACAAAGTCAGCCAAAAAAGAAAAAGTCAAAAATGTTAAAAAATGAGCAAATGGGCTCAGGGGGGTGTAAACCAAAAAAGATGGTGTGAAAAGCAAAATAACACAGGCCCAGCCCATTGACCATTGTCTTCAACCTCCAGCTTCAAACATTTGAAAAAACGCGCGCCTCTTGCTTCAATGTCTAACTCCTGATTCTTGGCTTTTCAGCAAAAACTCATAACACAAGAAATGTTCAGCATGAAGAGACGGTTTCAACCATATAAATAACTTGACCTATCTGTCTAAGATGAGGGAGAATTTCTCTCCCCCTCTTTTCTGACCTAACTTTTCATCAATGTTCAGACATGAAATTCTCTAAGCACACGAAACATAAATGAAATCTAATCATATGAGCATGTTCAGGGCTATGATTGTGACATGTTTTCTTCAAAAACCTAAAGCTAACAATGCCTAATAAGAGAGATAGAACTCCATGAATATACCTGTTCAGTTGGAATCGAGCTTGGCAATGGAGGATGTTTCAGAGTGAAATGATGACTTGTACAGCTTCCTTGAAGTGTAAGGATGCTTTTCCAATTCCTACTTTGTCTTGAAACTCCCTGAATCGAGCTAGTGAACTCCAACTGCAAAACAGAAAATTGAAAATGGTGAAGTGGCTTGGAGGTGTTACAGGTCTGATTTTAGGACATGGTTAGCTTGTATATATTGTAGGGAAGGTAGAGGAAGAGGTTTGAATCAAAATGCTTGAAGGGATTGGGAGTTTGCACTCAAACTGCAGGGCTTGCTCTGTTTGAGCAGTTTTGTGGTGATTTTGAGATGGAGGGTGCTTTAGATGTTTAGGACTCGTGCCAAAGCTTGAATGTGGTCTATGGAATGTGTTTAATCACTTTTGTGTTGTGTATGTATGCTGAAGAGAGAGTTAGCATAAGTTATGGACTTTTCTTCACACTTAAGCTACAAAATGCCACTTTGCTTTCTAGGTCAGTACAGGCCCTCCAACTATGCTGCTATCCCTTGCCTTGATCAGTGCAATTTGCTCACAAACTTGTGCCAAGAAGATCTTGATTGTACCACTTGGATTGCAAACTTGACATAAAGTTCTTCTTTTCAAGAATGGAAATAATGCTTTTTCTAGTTTAGGCTTAATTCCTTGTGTAATGACCAAAGGCTTAGAATAACAACTTGATTCAATGGTTTTGCATTAAATTAAGGAGTGTAATTTGGTTTTAGGACCTGTAAAGTAGCACAAACTATGCTGAGTTCAAATTTGCCAAGTTTATGAACATGCTTTGATGAAGAACAAAAGTGAATTTTTGCCAACTTGTGAAATTCGAATCTCTCAAGTTATGAGGTTGTTTGATGAGTTCTTGGACATTTTGGAAAGCTTGGAATGTGTACTACAATCCATCTTTGAAATGCAAATCAAAATTCTAAGTGGAAGGGTATGAAAAGTGGCCTTGAAGTAGGGTAGAAAACCTTGTCAAAATAGGTCAAATTTCACTAAGTTAAAAGATGGTTTAGTGCCCTTATTCAAAAAATTATAACTTGAGATACAAGCTTCAAATGAGAAAACTTTGTGAATCAAAGTTGTAGATTATGCAACAAGCTACAACTTTCATGTTTTGACTTTTGTTTGAATCCCAATGGATCATGGTGAAAAGATGGGGTAAAGTTGGGAAAAAATTAGGGTTTTTCCATAACTTAGAAAAATTCTAAGTTATGAAAAATTCCATTTTCTAACCCTAATTTGCATTTTGTGATTTCTTGGTGAACAAGTTTCATGATTTGGAATGTTTTGATGAAAAATGAATCTTGACTCTTGATTTTGACCAAAAAGTCAAAGTTTGACTTTTCAGTATACAGTCAAAATTGATCAATTGACTGGGAAATTCAACTGTCAATCTTGTGTACTTGGGATCTTTTGAGCTTGATGAACATGTCAAGATAATTCCATGGGGTCCTTGAGTCCATATGTGAGCTTGGTTTGCCATTGGCTGGGTCAAACAGTCAAAAATTGCCTTTGTGCAGTCAAAACCCTAAAAATGACCATTTTGCCCTTTTGATGATCTGATCAAATTTCTTGTGGAATTGTGATCCAAACTTGATCAAATGATCCATGTGAGTTCATAATGTTGATGTGGATCAAATTTCATGAGGTTTGACTATCAATTGGCCACAGTTGACTTTTTCCCCAATACAGCTGATTTCTAGGTCAACTGTTCAATTGACTGGGTAAAACTTGGAATCAAGACTTGAAACTTGGCATGGGTAAACTTGGGAGTCCAACATGAAGCATGAAAGTCATTTTAGGCATTTTAGGTCAAAACATCCTAGGGCAAACACAAACCCTAATTTGAGTCCACAGTGCAAGGAGAAGCCTCGAGCAGAGGAAACCCTAACTGTATCTTGATCTTCAAAGGTCTTGTGATGAGAAAATGTTGAGGAAATGGGAGGGCAAATTTTGGGGTACAACAATGTGGATGCATGTTATGTGGATGCATGTTTTCAAGGATCTCGCGGGGTAAACACAAGAAAATGTTAGAGATTGAACTTCGATCAACATCTTTGATTGGAGAACTTTGTATCGGTGGATGTCTTTCCACGAGAATCAAGCTCACCATGTCAAGTGGGTCATAGCCCTCGATTTAAGTTGTTGTACTTGATCTTCGACGGTGTTTGTTTTAGAGGAAAGTGAAAACCTCTTTCCCTTTGGTAGACGTCTGGTTCAACGTGACCCTGTATCAAAGACCCTTGAGATCCTTGAAATGGTTATTGAAAATGCTATGGTATGATGTTATGTACAGGTATGCAAAAGTAAGCAAGTGTATATACAAGTAATCATATTCACACAAAGCAAACAAGTCCTTAGGTTTAGGCTTGCATGGAGTTCGTAGGTAAGTACCCTTTCGAAGTTAGTTGGCTCAACCTGTCCTAAAATAGAAACCGGGTTCTAAGGAGCTCAATATCATTGGATTATTTTTCGTGTTCATTGTTTTGGTTTTTCCACTTAACTGGCGACCAAAATATTCCAATAAAACAATCCTCAATGAGTGTAGTATCGAGTGTCTACCAACTTCGGACTATACCAAAGCCGGTCACCTCACTACCCCTAAAAAGGCCAAGATGGTCAAGTAAGGTTCTAAGAGTTCGTTAGTGCTTCATGACATCACTCAGCGGCCCCGTATTCTCTTTGATTGACTCAAAGGCTACCGGTACCCACAAATATGTCACACTAACGTAGCTACTGTTTCAACCATGTCGGTATACCCCACACAGTTCCCTCACAGTTTATTACTACTTACCTAAAAGGTGCCCCCAAATCCGGGTGTAGGATTTAAAACAAACCCAAACAAGGAACCCAAAAAGTAAAGCAATCAAAGCAATCAAGGTAAGCATGAAAGGTGATCTAAAACCCCAAGTTAACCCCACTTTTAGAAATTATCCCCAACAGAGTCGCCAGTTCTGTGATACGGTGGGAGAACTGACTTGAGGTTTTGCGTTTGTGTTTGCAAATGTTGCGGTTTAGCAAGAGTCGCCACCGACTTTTCTTTTATCCAAAAAGGAAAGGTGAAAAAGCACATGAAAGACCTTTAGATATTGTTTCTTGGGTTCGGGGAGTAGATTATAGAAAGGGAAGGTATTAGCACCCTTTCTATCCATGGTTATCCATGGGATCTTAGTTACTTGCTTAGATCACTTGCTTTGCTTTTCAATTGTTTGAAATGGTGCTTTGTGTGTGGTTTTGAAAGATGTTTTTAAAAGAGACCATCATTGTGGCAACCTTTGTAATGATTCTTGTTTGAATGTATACAAAGGTGTTTTTTGTCTTTTGAAAAGTTTCCAATGTTTGAAAGTAGGGTTTTGAAATTGTGTTGTGAAGTGTGTTTTGAAGATAGCAAGGATGTTTTTGCAAGCTTTGATCAAGTAACTAAGAGTTGTCTACCCTATTTTACTCAAAGATCTTTCTTATGTTTTTAACCCTTTTAACAGTGTTGCTTCACCATTGTATTTGGTGAACAACCTTGTGTTAGGATGTTAAACGAGACAGGCGCGGGTCATCGTATAGACCATGATAATAATGGTGTCAAGTATTTTTGGCAATTTTCTTGAGGGACTTGATCATTTTGTTTAGGCAACTCAGATAGAGTGATTGAGGGACTATGATCTTTTGTTTTGTTTTTTTTTTGCCAAAGTACTTGACATGCATATCATGGCCCATTTTTGAAGGCAACAAGTGGATTGAAACCCTAGGGGTGCAAGTGTGCATGTGTGTTATTTTCATGCTTTGTTTTTTATTAGTGATTGTCTACTTGTTGATTTTATCTTGCCATACACGCCTAATTACTAACATTTGTATAAATCAATAAAAATGCAGGAAATAAATATCCTACACTATTACAACCATATTTAAAGGCAAGAAAATATAAAGGCAAAAAAAACAAAATAAAAAAAAAAGGAAAATGAGCTTTTCGACCCAGGCAGCAGCACCCTTCGACTTGCATTCTGTTGGCCTCCTTCAATTGGGGCTAGCACCAGTGAGGACAAGGCCTTCGATTGGTCTGGAAGTCAGTGTATGGTGAAGCCTTCTGGTTTTGCCTTGTTGCCTTCTTCGACTGAAAGTTGAAAGCAGTGAAGGAATGCCTTTCGACGGAGCCTGGAATCAGTGAAGGCATGCTTTTCGTCTGGGCCTGCAGGTCAGTGTATTCGAAGCAAGTGTGTGTGTGCTGAACATGTCTGTATCGAAGCATGTATATTGAAGCATGCATATTTTATATTCCAACATTTTTAGGGGACTGTACAGATTAGTTCTTAAAGGAAAACACAAAAGATTAACATCTAAGGCCATGATTATTACATGTTGGTTTATGTGATACGGTGGGAGAACTGACTTGAGGTTTTGCGTTTGTATTCGCACTTGTTCGGTTTAGCAAGAGTCGCCACCGACTTTTTATTTTATCCTACGAAAAGGTTAAAAAGCACAGGAAAAACCTTTTGAGATGTTTCGTTTGTTCGGGGGGTAGATTATGAAAAGGGAAGGTATTAGCACCCTTTTCATCCATGGTTATCCATGGGCTCTTAGTTACTTGTTTAGATCACTTGCCTTGATTTTCAATTGTTTGAAATTGTGGTGTGTGTGTGTGTTTTGAAAATGTTTTTAAATAAGATGCCTTGTCTAGGCAACCTTTGTAATGACTCGTGTTTGAGTGTTTTACAAAGGTGTGTATCTTTTCGAAAAGATGTTTCAAATGTTTTTGAAAGTTTGTTTTGAAAGTGTTTGTTGAGTGTGGTTTGAAAAGTAGGCAAGCGTTTTTGCAAGTTTGATCAAGTAACTAAGAGTTTGTCTACCCCTAGTTTCACTCAAAGGTTTTTCTCATGTTTTAACCCTTTTTAACAATTTTGTTCCACCATTGTATTTGGTGGACAATCTTACGTCAGGATGTTTAACGGGACAGGCGCGGGCCATCGTATGGACCATGAATGCAATGGTGCCAAGTGTCTTTGGCAATTTTTCTTGAAGGGACTATGGTCATTTGATTAGGCAACTTTCGAAAGCGTCATCGAGGGACTATGATCATTTGAATTGTTTTACCAAAGAAACTCGACGTGCAAGCATGGCCCATTTTGGAAGGCAACAAGCGGGATTACCCTAGGGGTGCAAGTGTGAATTGTGTATTGATTTCATGTATTTGTCTTGTATTAGGTTATCTAGCGTTTGGATTTTATGTACATACAAACCCTAGGTCTAACCATGGTATATTTGAAAGCGATAAATTGCGAGAATTTAAAGTCTACGCTATTACAAAATAGTATCCGGGAGCGGGGGTACAAATGTTTACAAATGGGGATGATACTTAATAGGAGAGTAGTGTCCAAATATTTACAACCAAATCTAATTGCGATCTCAAATGTAATATGTATCAAATGTACAAGATAAGCAAATGTATAAGGGCAATGTATATGTATCAACGTATTTGTGTAAGTGTATGCAATTAATTACAAGTGAAATAAAGTTAACTTAAAAAAATTAAGAATTATGTAAGTATTAAGTATTTTGTCTTTGTATTCTTGTTAATATGTACAAATAAGAAAATTTAATAAAAGAAAAGAAAATGTTTTAAGTTCTGTTTTTTATGTATTAAAACTAATGTATTCTAATTAGTATTTTTAAGTACAAATAGATTTATATATATATAAAAAAAGAGAAATTTAAGATAAAAGTCTATTAATCTAATTAAACCTAATGGTCATGTAAATAAAGAAAGTTTTATAAAAAAAGAATTAAGGCATTTATAATTTATAAAAAAAAAGACTATGTTAGTTTAAATTATAAAATAAAATGATAAAAAGGTTAGTTTATGATAAAACAAAAGAAAATGAGCTAAGGGAAATTCAAAGGCCCAAATAAACACATGTTGATTGGAACAAAAGAGGGGGGGGGGGGGTGCATCCGGATTTGGAAATGGGCTTAAGTCTGATTAGGAAAGGGCAAGGCCCATTTTGTTTCATAACGTTTTTGTAAGGGTTTGAACATTGTTGTTTCATTTGGATTCTAGGGTTTGTGAGAACATAGAGGCGCGTCGTTTACTTCGTTGCTTTCGTCCTCTTCATCTTTTGAGCCAAGCATTCCTGAACGAAACTCACTCTTCGCCTAAGGCCACCGGGCTCCTCCGTCAGCTCCTTCTTCTCCATGGTCACGTAGGTGATGGTTTACAAGGTATTGATTTTCGTTCTGTATGTTTTACGCCTTTGCATGTTTTTACTCATTTCTGATTCTTGATTATATTGCTTGATGTTTGTGCAAGATGTGGAAAAGAAAAGAAAAAAAAGAAGGGTTTATACCTTTGGAGAGGAAGTGAGGAGGACGGTGGCGTCCTAGGGCGGTCGGAGACGGAGGGAACGTGATGGCTGGCTTGCTCTTGCTGGAACACCTGGTACCTTTGTTTTGCTTCTTTAGGTTTAGTGATGATAATGTCTGAGAACCTTTGGATGATTTCCTTTTCTCTCTTTCTGTTTGCTTCGAATGCTTATTCTGAGTTGTCTCTGAATATTTGTTTATTGTTGATATGCTTTCAATGATGATTCATTTGAGATACCTTGTATGCTGATATGCTTGCTTGCTCGCCTTTTCCTCTTCTCATACTTGCTTGCTGATATGCTTGATATGAAATATTTGCTTAATGATGTATTTGTTTGCTCTGAGCTTGATAGTGTTGGTATTTGTTGCACCCTATGATGAAAGTTTTCTGAGGGTTTGGTTGGTGGTCTGAATGCTTAGGTGTTGATATGCTGAGATATTTGGTATGTTATGCTGGATTGATTCTGGTTTTGGAAAGGGCTTTGAAGGTTGAGCTTGTAGTTCAGGTTTGGGGTTACAGGCTTTGTATGCTTGAAAACAGGTTATAGGCTTGAGGGCCTTGAGGTTATGGCTTTTGTTGAGGCTTCAGGCTTGATGACAGTTTACAGGTTTAAGGTTTATGGTGTTTTGGTTGAGATTATAGGTTAGGCTTGAAGTTTTGAAAGGCTTCAGGCTTTTTGATATTTGATACAGTTTGGCTTATGTTTCTGGTTTTTTGAGGTTTGATGAACTTGGAGGCTATTAGGCTTTGTGTGGCTTCTGGTCTTTGTGTTATGCAGGTTGATGGTTTTTGTTTTATATCTTCCAGGGTCTTGGCCTTGTGGTCTTTGAAAGGCAGGAGCTGTTATATTTTTGTATACTTTCTTTTTGAATTTGGTCAATGCTTGGACAGGTTTGCAAGGCTTGAGGTTTTCACTCTTTATGATTTCTCTGTTGTATGCTTTCTGCCTCTTTTTTCTATGTGTTCTGATATATCCTGTTTATATCTTCCTTTTAGCCTTTAGCCTGCTGTACTGTAAGCTCCTTTCTTCTCTCCTTCTCTCTCCAGATTAAAGAAAGCATTTTTATTGCTTAATTTTGTCTTTTCTGAAAAAGCAATTGGCCTAGGAAGATGATGTATTCTGAACATTGCTTGCACTATTGTTTTCCTCTGCATAATTCCATATTTCTTGCATACTTTGTGTACTTTATTGACAGCTTTTGGATTTGTTGGTATCTTGATATCCTTGGACAATTTTGACAACTTTGGCTTAGTTTGAAATTGTAATTCAGTTTGCCTTTACTTGTACATGCTGTTTGGAAACTTGGTTGACAATTTTTGGATTTATGCAGTATGTTTGAAAATTTGAATTTGTGCATTTCACCTTTTTGCAAGACATTCTATCCCTCTTTGTGAACCGAGAGAAATCTCGTGATTTGCAGAGAGGGCAAACTGATTCCGCCAGTTGCTTTTAATGATGAATTCAATTTTATCTGCTCTTTTATTTTATTCCATATGCTTTTGACTTTTCTTCTTTTTTCTTTGTTTTGCAGATGAAAGTCAATGGAGCAAAAGAGGAGAAGTAGAGGAATGAAGACTTAGGAATTTTTTAGGATGTAATTTTATTTTAATTTTAATCATTGTAACCATTATTATTATAAATACTTTGTAAATAAATACTGTATTTAAATAACAATTGTAACAAATAATTAAAGATAAATAAAATCCATTTTTGATCAGTTAATTCTTTTTCTTCTTCAATTATTTATTTAATTATTTATAATTCTTAAATTATAATAACTGGAAATAAATCCCAACTATTTTAACTCAGAATAATAAATAATCAATAAACGTCCGGAACTCCAATTATCCAAAGCAATGCACAGTTAATCAAACAAAACGTCCACATGCCTTTTCTCACTGATTAAATCCAAAACACTGCAAATTAACAATCAACAACCTCAGTCCATATCTCAGTAATTTGAAAAGCACTGATAGAATTAATTCTTTCTGAGAAATATGCGCACAAAAACCCTGATTCTTGATTAAATGTCAAAGAAGCGTTCGCCTGATCAAAACCTGAGCCAACTCAACCAAACCTTAGCAATCTTCCTGAACTGCTTTAAAATCAATGAAAACCCTAATTTTGTCTGACTGATAAGAAAAGTCTGTTTGACCGATTCTTGAACCAGTCTGAAAAATCAGGAAAAGCCCGAAGCTGTGATTTCTTGTGGAAAAGAGGAGGGCAAATTTTGGGGTACAACAGTTGCCCCTGTTCAATCTTCTTGAACCTGAAGAGTTAGATTGGCAAGTTTTCTTTTCGCGACTCGAGGGTAAAAGGAGATTGGACACTAGAGTGCCCAAAAATTTGCACTCGGTGATGTGATGGTAGAGGGAATGAGCTTACAGATGCCATTTGGTGATGGGCTTAAAGATGCCATCTGGAAGTGTGACAGAGTCTTGTCGGGGGATGGGCTTAGAGATGCCATCTGGAAATGGGCTTAAAGATGCCATTTGGAAGTTGCTGGTAGGAGGATGGGCTTAAAGATGCCATCTGGAAATGTTGAACTGTACGTCATTGGTGAGTGGACGAGTATCAGAAAGGTATCCATGTTTTGGAACATCTCTGAACTGGGGTTTTGAACAAGCGATAGATTGACATCCATGTTTGGAGAATCCGTAAACCGTTTTCAAGAGTTGGAGTTGAATAAGCAATAGAGCAGCATCCGTTGTTGGGAAGCGTCCGTAAACTGTTTTCAAAAGTTGCATATGAACAAGCGATAGATTAACATCCGTTGTTGGGAAGAATCCGTAAACTGTTTTCAGAAGTCTTGAAGTGGAGAATGAACCGGTGTAGGGTTTCCTGATGATGAGTCCGTGTAAAACTGCATCTGGATGAATCTGGAATAAGTATCAGAATGTCGCCGTGTCTGGGTCACATCTGAACTATTTCTAGAAAGAATCTCGGAAGATGATGATTTTTGTCTATCGACTGATCTTTCCTGAAAAGGTAAAGAGTTAGTTGTATGCGATGTCATGATGCATGATGCAATGTATGTTATATCAATGTTTATGATATGAATGTAAATGAATGCGCATGTAAGCTGAAGAGCTGTCTTGCTGAGGATAGATGAATCCTGGATGGCTGAAGATAAAAGAATCTTGGCTGCTGCCGGGGAGAATAATTCTTTGGCTGCTGCTGGGGATGGCAAGAATCTTTTGATTGTTGAAGATGAGAAGTCCTGGGACCACTGTTGAGGAATCAGAAGCTTGGGTTGTATTCCAATCTACTGGGGATTCCTGTCTTGAGAAGATCTTCACTGAGGAATATTCGAATATTCTGTGATGAACTAAGAATGAGAGTCTTCGCTCTGCTTGGGGATTGATAGTTGGAAGTTTTAGCTCCGCTGGGGATTTTGAATCTTGACTCTGGGGGGAATTAGATTCTGTAACGCTTTATAGCTGGGGATTGCAAGAATCTTCTGATTGCTGCAGGTGTTAATCTGGAATAAGTTACTGAATGTCGCCTTATCTGGGTCACATCTTGAACTATTTCTAGAAGGAAGTCTGGAATAAGTTATAAAATGTCGCCAAATCAGGGTCACATCTGAACTATTTCTAGACTGGGAATCTTGAATAATTTATAGAATGTCGCCATCTCTGGGTCACATTTGAAACTATCTCTGGAAGGAAATCTGAATAAGTTATAGAATGTCGCCAAATCAAGGTCACATCTGAAACTATCTCTAGAATGAAAATCTTGAATAAGTTATAGAATGTCGCCAAATCAGGGTCACATCTGAAACTATCTCTTAGATGGAAAATATGGAATAAGTTATAGAATGTCGCCATCTCTGGGTCACATCTGAAACTATCTCTGGAAGGAAATCTGAATAAGTTATAGAATGTCACCAAATCAGGGTCAAATCTGAAACTATCTCTAGAATGAAAATCTTGAATAAGTTATAGAATGTTGCCAAATCAGGGTCACATCTGAAACTATCTCTTAGATGGAAAATCTGGAATAAGTTATAGAATATCGCCATCTCTGGGTCACATCTGAAACTATCTCTAGAAGCAAATATGAATAAGTTATAGAATGTCGCCAAATCAGGGTCACATCTGAAACTATTTCTGGAAGCAAATCTGAATAAGTTATAGAATGTCGCCAAATCAGGGTCACATCTGAAACTATCTCTAGAATGAAAATCTTGAATAAGTTATAGAATGTCGCCAAATCAGGGTCACATCTGAAACTATCTCTTAGATGGAAAATCTGGAATAAGTTATAGAATGTCGCCATCTCTGGGTCACATCTGAAACTATTTCTAGATCTTGATTTTGTTGAGGGTCAGAAATTGGGAGTTTTAATTGTCCGTTATTCTGTTGGTGGTTGCAATATCCAGCAGGTGATGAAGGAATTGTTGAACACTCTTGACATTCGAATGCCCCAAGTGGTGATTAAGGAGTCTTGAATCAGATTACTCTGTAGATTGAGAGATTTCTTGAAATCTTGAATGGACTGCCCCAGGTTAACTGAACTTTGAAAGATCTGTTGAAACCTTGACTGGACTGCCCCTAGGTTAATTGGATGGTGACATGTCATGCCCCCTTGTTGATAGGAGACTCATCGTTGGAAGTGTCATCCTTTTGAAGTGATTTTTGTTCACTGAGAGAGTTTTCGTTCCTCCGAACATTCGCTGTATGAATTTCTTCGCTGTCAAACAAATAGTCAAATGCAAACAGTGATATTCAAACAATGCAAAGTTTATGTTTGTCTCGAAGTTTTGAAAAATGCGTTTTTTAGCAGAAAACCTTTTATAAGACAAATCCACACAAGATTTTAGAGCAAAGCCTTACAGGAGTCAGGATACCTTTTGTAACAGTATGTGTGATCGGTGGAAATAGAACTGACTGTTTTTTAAGCTGGTTCGCGAAATGTCGCGGTAAGCAAGAGTCGCCACCGTCTTTTATGTTCTCCAACATGGAAAGGACAAAAGCACATCAAAATTCCTTTTTCGAGATATTTCTCGGTTCGGGAGGTAGATTTATAGAAAGGGAAGGTGTTAGCACCCTTTCTATCCGTGGTTATCCACGGGCTCTTAGGTACTTGCTCTATGTTTTCAAAAATTGTTTGCTTTTCAAGTGTTTGTGGGTTTTGAAAAAGTTTCGTTTGAAAAATTTCTAAGTAACTCTTGTATCTGTCCTCAAGAGTGTATGAAAAATTTGTTTGAAAAACTTTTAGAAAGTGTAGGTGTGAAAAGATGTTTTTTGTTTTTGAGAGAGCAAGTACCCATGAGATCTACCTACCCTAAGGAATTAGGTTGTGTAAGAGTCCTTTAAACAGTGCTATCCCACTATTGAGAAGTAGGTAGCACCGTCGTTGGAGGTATTCAGGTCAATTCGATTAAGGGACAATGTGTGGTCACCGAAGCAATAGTAGGACGCCTTAGCGGTAACCCTAATGTCTTAGATCTTTTTTTATCCGAGGCAACCGTTTCGAGGCAACTTTGATCTTTAGACAGGAGGGCGACCTCTAAAACACCCTATACTCAATGACCACGTCGAGGCAACCAAGTGAGGCGTACCCTAAGAGTGGCATGTGCGAGTGTGTCAGGTTTCAGTTTATGTTATCTTTGTACATGTTGTGGTGAGCTACGATTGATTTTAATTTAAGAGAAGATCTTGTCATGCATAGCCTATTATTCATACATCTAGCAGTTAATAGTTGCGGAATTTAAATTGCGGAAATTAAATCTAAACTATTACAAGGCGTCGGGTATTTACATCGCCAAAAACAACCCTTGAAATTAAAATGCGGAAAGTAAAATAAAGCGATAAATAATTAAAGTCCTAATTAAAAGCTATTACATTCCGGGAAACAGATACAATAATATGATAAAATGGATCGCGTGCGGGAAATTAAATTGGATGCGAGTTTTTTGGGGTTTTGACTCTTTTTTGAAAGAAAGTGATTTTTTTGGTTATTTTTGGATTAAAAGAAATTAAATTAAGTTAACAATTAAATTAATAAACTAATTAATTAATTAAAATATTTCTGGATTTTTGAGTATTTAAACAAATAAAATAAATTAATCAAAGTTAATAAAAACCTAATTATCTAAATTAATTTTAATTATTGCAAAAATATTAAAGTTATTTCCTAATTAAACTAAATTAATTGAATTAATATTTATTTACAAAAATAAAGTGCTGAATTTAATTTTAATAAATAAAATATATTTTTTTGTGTTTTTGATTTTATTAGGAAAAAATGTTAATTGGTTAGTGATTAATAAAAATAATAACGATTAATTAATTAAAGGAAAATAATAAAAATAGAGAGAGAGTTTAGGAGTATACGGGCCTGATTGGAGGGGTGAAACAGTTGTTGGTGTCATGTGTAAACTGTTTTGTTTTGGCCATTTGTGTTTTGGCTTTTGGCCATTTGTGTTCTGGCCTCAATGTTCCTTAACATTCTCAAGATGTCTGCCTCGCCATGTATTGATGTCATGTGTAAGCTGTTCTGTTTTGGCCATTTGGCTTTTGGTTTTTGGCCATTTGTGTTTTGGCCTCAACGTTCCTTAATGAACCTGCATGGGATCCTGTCTAAATCTGCAGTGTTGAATCTCATGAACACATTAAATAAATTACTATATATCATAAAATACAAATAAAGCCAATATATGAAGAAATTTAATGTTTAGGTCAATATGGCATGTATGAATGATTATACCCTTTTGATCATGGAGATCAAATCAACCTTACCCTTACTGGAAAAGTAGTGACATGAATGATTTTATGCCCTTTTGATCATGGAGATCAAGCCAGCCTTACCCTTACTGAAGAAGTAGTGAGATGTTGGTTTGTAACTGAGATGACTTGTTTGTAGTAAGAGAGGGATTTGTAATAAGGATTTCAAGGTTTTAGGGTTCTTGAAAGAATTTGATATTCTGACACTGTTGTGGCAAGGTTTTTTTTCCTCTTTTTTCTCTCTTTCTGGTTTGTGTGAAAAGAATGTGATTATATAATGGAAATTAGGGTAAAGAAAATGGGCTTTGAATGTGCAATTGGGCCTCCAATGTTCACTTGAGTTCGTCACTTTCCAGGCTAAATCGCAGGGACTTAAGTGCAATTTTTGAAGTTGAATTGTGAAAACAAAATGTAGCATACATCGAGAACTAACTCCTGTCCGAAAATCGGCTCAATCGGATAAACGGTGAATTAGTTATGAATTTTTGAAGTTTCAGCTCAGACAAACTTATTTTGCGCTCCAGTGTCGACTCTGACACGTTCTTCAATAAAAAACTGGTATTGATCGGAGCATAGTTCGGCCTCGACTTTTGAAGAAAAATTGTAGATCTCTGAGTCAGGACCTTGTGTAAAAATATGAGCCCAATCTGGTAAAAATTGACCGAGTTATGAATTTTCGAAGTTTCGGCCCAGATGAAATAATATTCAGCATTCAGGATTTTCAGCGTGTCACGCACTTTGAGCAAAAGAATAAGGTTTTTTTAATACCATTTGAACTCAATACCTTCTGTGAAAATGTAGCCAACTCAATTTGTGAAATTTTGGCGCCGGAACCAGCTCGATACGATGAAAATTGACCAAGTTATGATTTTCTGAACATGCCGCAAATAAACTTCTGTCACAAATTTTCTGTATGAAAATACTTGATAAATCCACATTTTTGAAGATTTTCTGATTGAAATTGGCTTCCAGCCGTGAGAGATGAAAACATAGATGACATCAAGACAGAATTTTGGCCACCGAAACGGGTTCAAAACGAGCTACCATCTTCAAGTTATGAATTTTTTAGCGCGTAAAAACTGCACTTTCAGCACACTTTTTCACCATATTTCTTCGAGAAAACTCACACATTCGGATACCTTCTTTAAAGAATTGACTCTTGAGCCGAACCTGAATTTGAGAATACGCTATCAGAGATATCTTGGTGAAAGAACACCTGAATATGACGCGCCGGGTTGGACTTGTGAATTTTTCTTGAAATGTTTTGAGAAATATGGGAGGGCAAATTTTGGGGTACAACAGTTGCCCCTGTTCAATCTTCTTAGACCTGAGGATGTAGATTGGCTTGCGTGCCTTTCGTGATTCAAAGGTGGAAGATGATTGAACACTAGAGTGCCCAGAAATTTGCACTCGCATGGTGTAGTATCAGCATGGTGATGTCGGAAATGGGCTTACAGATGCCATTTGGAGATATGATGGATAGGAGGATGGGCTTATAGATGCCATCTGGAGATGTGACAGAACTTTGTCGAGAATGGGATTATAGATGCCATTTGGAAATGTAATGGATAGTTGAATCTGAATAAGAAATAGAATAGCTTCCGTTTCTGGAGCATATCTAGTCTATATCTAATTGCTGACGTCTGAATAAATAGTAGACTGACCGCCGTGTCTGGGGTATATCTATACTGCATCTGAATGAGTGACAGAATATTATCCAAATCTGGATCGTATTTGGAATGTCTTTTGAATGAATCTGGACTAAACAATAGAATAGTCTCCGGGTCTGGAGCATCTCTAAGTTGTCTTTAGAAGTTTGAATCTGAATGAGCAATAGAATAGCGTCCAGGTCAGGAGCATCTCTAGGCCATCACTGGAGAGGAATCTGAATAGGCAAAAGAATAACATCCGGATATGGAGTATCTCTAAGCCATCTCTGAAAGGAAACTTTGAATAAGCTAAAGACTAGCATCCATGTCTGGAGCATTTCCAAGCTATCTCTGAAAAGAAACTTTGAATAAGCAAAAGAATAGCATCCATGTCTGGAGCATTTCCAAGCCATTTCTGGGAAGAAACTCTGAATAAGCGATAGAATAGCATCCGGGTCTGGAGCATCTCTAAGCTATCTGAGAGGGGATCTGAATAAGAAATAGAATATCATCTGCATCGGGAGCATCTCTAAGCTATCTCTGAAAGAGAATCTGGAATAAGTATCAGAAAGTAGCCATATCTGGGTCGCATCTGAACTATCTCTAGAAGGGAATCTGGAATAAGTATCAGAATGTAGCCATGTCTGGATCGCATCTGAACTATATCTAGAAGGAATCTCTGAATAAACAATAGAATAGCATCCGTGGTTGGAGCATCTCTAAGTTATCTCTGAAAAGCAACTCTGAATAAGCAACAAAATAGCATCCGGTTTGGAGCATATCTGAACTATCTCTGAGAAGAACCTATGAATAAGCAAAAGAATAGCATCCACATCTGGAGCATTTCCAAGCTATCTCTGAAAATAAACTCTGAATAAGCGATAGAATAACATCCATATCTGGAGCATCTCTAAGCTATCTCTGAAGAGGCAATCTGAATAAGCAAAAGAACAACATCCATATCTGGAGCATTTACCAGCTATATCTGAAAGGAAATCTGAATAAGCAATAGAATAACATTCGTGTCCAGAGCATCTCTAAGCTATCTCTGAAAGGAACTCTGAATAAGCAATAGAATATCATCCGCGTCGGGGGCATCTCTAAGCTATCTCTGAAATCTCTTTAATGTAGATATGCCCTGGCTAGATACAGGTATCGAATCTACAATCAATCGCTCACAGATATGCCCTGGCTAGATAAAGGAATCGAATTTGGAATTGCGACAGTTGATAGTAACCATCTTTGGATTGACCTTTTCCTGAAAAGGCAAAACATTAGTTGTATGCAATGTCATGATGTATGAAATGGATGATGTCATGATGTTCTTAAAACGAGATCGTGTCGTATGCACTTTATCATGTATGTGAGCAGGATGTATGAAATGTGAAATGTCTATGAATGTATCTTCGTCTAGGAAAATAAATCCTTGACGAATGCCGGGAGCTTGTTGAATCCTGGGTTGATGTTTGAAGAGTAGAGTTCTTCATTTCCGCTGGGGATGATGGTTGCAAGAATAAACCCGTAGGAGAAGATGACTCCGTCGGGGAATAAACTTGTTGGAGAGATACTCCGTGGGGAATTACTCTGTGGGGAAGAGATACTTCGCTGAGACTTTGATGATAACTCCGCTAGGGATACCATTGATAAGTTCTGTTAGGGATTTTGATGAACTCCGCTGGGGATAGGAAGAACTTCGCTGAGGACGATCTTTCTGTTGTAATTAGCTGAGGATAACCCAGTTAGACCCTGGTGAGGAATAACCTTTGAATGTGGTCGGGGAGAGACGTATGTACTCTGCAGGGGACCAGCTTCCAGACTCTACTGGGGATAAGCTTCCAGAATCTACTGGGGGTATTGATTCAACTCTCCTGGGGAATCTTTGGACTGTACTGGGGAATAGCTCCACTGGGGTGTCTGGATTCCGCCGGGGAACAATCTTATATTTTTGTCGAGGAATATTAATACTGCCGGGGATACTTGCTTAGGAACATCTGTACTCCGCTGGGGAATATTGAGATCTTCTGGGGATATCCAACTTCCTTAAGGCTGACAGTAGGCTAACTCTGCTTGGGGAGAGAGTATTGCTGAAACCTGTCTTACTCTCGGGGAGTGAAGGCATCTTGGTCACATTCTTCAGCTGAATCTACCTTTGTATCTGGAGGGAGGCTGCTGTACAGTTTGGATCACTCCTATTGCCCTAGCTTCTGTGGGAGAAGGTACCAGTGGAGGTGCCTGATGACTGCTGATTTGACAAATCTTCTTCTGGTAGGCAAGTGACGAGATAACGGGACATAATCGTACGCTTTTGATCCCTAACTTTTGCCTGGACCGCCCTTTCGAGTTTTCAGTCCACCGGGATACCCATTTTTGCCCAAGCCGCCTTTTCAGGTTTTCGACTTGCCGGGTGTACCAATTGTTTCATTTTCGTCCCTTATTTTTGCCCGAACCCTTTTGGTTCGCCGGGAAGCCCTTATTTTTGCCTAGGCCAGTCAATCTAGCGGGTCTTTGATTATGCGTAGTATTTTTTTCGACTATGTCCATGTTCTGAGAATGTAGGGAGCTGTCATTGTCAGTAGTGTTGTGTTGCCATACCACCAGAAGATCTTCGTTTGATCGTCCAATACCCCAAGTGATCCAGATGGGGATTTTCCCCAAGCTGGTTGGCCTTTTGAGAGATTCTCTGAATCTTGACTTAACTGCCCCAGATGATGGACAATGATCATGCCATGCCCCTTGATTGGAGGTGCTTTTGTTCATTAGACATTCGTCGTGCGAATTTCTCTACTGTTCTAACAAATAGTCATATGCAAACAAGGTTATTTAAAAATGCAAAACTTATGTCTGTCTTGAAGTTTTTGAAAATGCATTTTTTTCAGTAAAACCAATGAATTTTGTAAAATGCGATGTCAACTCGTTATTTTACCGCAAGCCTTAAGGAGTCAGGATACCTTTCGTAACAGTATGCTTTCGAACTGACCCATGCTTCAGCTAGGACTTTTAAGGGTTGTAATGTGGCCTGGTTCACAGTTTAAGAAACAAGGGATAAAGGCTCAAATTTTATTTGTACCCACCCGCTCTCCGTGATGTTCTTCAAACCTAAACTCAGCTAATCGTGCGTTAGACCTTGTTTGAGTCTTAGCTCTGATATTCTGGTGATGGTTCGGATACTGAAAGTTTTATTTTGACCAGGCAGTCATTCCTTTTTTGGTTGAGGGTTTGTATGAACTCTTTCTTTTTGATTTTGTTATCCCTGTTTTTTGCCTGAACTGTTCCTTTTGTTATTACAGTCAGCGGGATGCCCCAGTTTTGTAAGTCTCCTTCATAGGTTTTGACTTGTTGGGCTTTTGTTTTTGAAATAATGACTGCCCGTCCTTATGATTATTCAGAACCATCGTCGTCTTTTGTTTTGTAAGGACTTCTTTGGTGCTATTCATTGTGCACTCGGATCAACTGAGAGAACTACCCTGCCCCAGGTTATGATTAAGGGTTTTAATTTTCGAAAAGAAAAACTCCTACTACTTTGGCTCAAAGGGGTTGACGAGGGATTATCTTCCTTATAACTCCAGTGTTTAGGAATTGAAACAATACCTGTACCTCATCAGCGGGGTCTGTTCAAAAGCATACTGTAGATTGTGGTATTGTTTTCGTCATCCTCCCTCAAGAGGCTTAGACTTATTAATCGAGAGTTGATCATCACAGAAAAATGAAAGCAATTTTGAATAAAATGAATATGAATAGATTAATTCAAACAGACATATACGATGCATTAATGGAATAAACAAGTTTGCTATGACATTAATTGTTTGTATAAGCAAAGAAAAATACAGTTCGGAAATTCAAATAAAACAAAAGCCTTCAATGATTTGGCAAAGGAGCAGTGATTATGTTTGGAGTCTCTGGAGCTTCAAACTGGACTTCCTTGGCATCAATCATGTCTTGGACCTTGTTCTTCAGAGCCCAACAATTGTCCGTAGTATGCCCCGGGCTATCAGAATGGTATGCGCACCTATCGTTGGGATGATAGTTAGGAGAAGAAGTGTTTGGATTCCGAAGAGGAGCCCTTAAGGTAATCAGCCCTGCCTTCAACAATTGTTGTAGCACTTGATCCAGTGACATGTTGATCTTAGTGAACTGTCGTTTGGGTGCGACCTCCTTACGTTGTTGCCCCTGTCTTTGCTGAGCAGGCATATGATTAGAGATCTGGGTTTCCCCTACATGTTGATCATGACGACTATTTTTGCCATGCACAGCATTGGACTCCTTTTTCCCAGTGTAAGGCTTTTTGTGAGTATCAGAAGGTGTAGCCTCTTGAATCTTCGCAGCCTTGATACCAGCTTCAATTCTTTCCCCAGTTAAGATCAGATCTGTAAACCCAGCAGAAGAATTACCAATCAGATGGTGGAAGAATGGACCAGACAGGGTCCCCAGGAACATGTCCACAAGCTCACGGTTGGTCAGAGGTGGTTGCACCCTTCCAGCAAGGTTTCTCCACCTTTGCGCATATTCCTTGAATCCTTCACCCGTCCCTAGTGACATACCCTGGAGTTGGGTACGCGTAGGAGCGAGGTCGGAATTATACTGATACTGCTTGTAGAATGCAGTAGCCAAGTCCTCCCAGTTACGAATACTGGCTCCATCCAGCTGATAGAACCATTCGAGTTGAGTCCCTGAAAGACTTTCCTGGAAGAAATGGATCCATAGATTCTTGTCAACAGTGTAAGGTTGGATCTTCCTTACATAGGATCTGAGATGCAGCTTAGGACAGGAGGCTTTGTCGTACTTTGAAAAAGCAGGTGCTTTGAACTTGTGAGGGATCACCACCCCAGAGGATAAGCCTAGGTCTCCAAAGTCCAACCCGGGCACATGTTGAATCTCCATAGCACTTAAACAATCCTCCAGCTGTTTGTATCTGTCCTCAGCAGGAGGATACTGTTCATCATTGAAATCCGTCTCGTTGTCGGAGACCACGGGACTAGGAACCCTTCCCCCTTGTGGACTATCCTTGCCTACAGATGAGGTAGTCAGCTTAGCCTCATTATGTAGTCCATTCCCAGATCTGCGTCTAGTGTTGAACAAAATAGTCCTCTTCTTCTTCTTCCTCTCTTTCAGAATCAGAGTCTTCAAATCCTGTTGACCCTGGGCTAGGCTCATAACCAACTCTTGGAACTGGGCATTCTGGGCCTGGAGGGCCTTGATAGCTTGTTCAGCGGAAGGTTCAGTAGACATGATGATTGCTGAAATAAACAGCGAAGAAAGACCTGTAAAAAGTGTACCTGTAATGCAATGATATGTATGATATGCATGTAATGTTTTCAAGGATCTCGCGGGGTAAACCAAGAAACTTGTTAGAATTTGAATTTGGGTAGCTTGATTGAAGGAACTTCATGTTGTTGAGAGCCCTTCTTCAAGAGTCAAGGCTCACCATATCGAGTGGGTCATAGCCCCTGACTCAAGTCATTAACCTTGGCTAGAGGAAAATAAATCCCCTTTGCCCCTTGCTAGACATTTGATTCATCATGACCTGCATCACAAACCCTTGAGATCCTTGAAATTGATTAGTCCTTATGTAGGATGTATGCAATGGTATGATGGTATGATGTTATGCTATGCGGGGAGTAATGTAGGTAAACCCTGTTATGAGTCCAGATTAAGGACTGTAAACAAAACCTGCAAGAAGCTCAAGTGTCAGATAACAAGCATGCAAGTAGTCAAGTTTGAAGGCACACAAGTCACACAAGACAGCCCTTAGAGTTCAGGCCAGCATGAAGTTTGGGTACTACCCTCTTGAAGTTGGTGGGCTCAAACCTGTCCTATCAAAAGTAATCGGGTTCTAAGGAGCTCAATATCATTGGGTTGTTTTCTATTTTCATTGTTTTGATTTAGCCACTAAACTGGCGATCAAACTATTCCAAGAAAACAACCCTCAATGAGTGTAGTATCGAGTATCTACCAACTTCGGACTGCACCAAAGTCGGTCATCTCACTACCCCTAAAGAGGCCAGGATGGTCAAGTAAGGTTCTAAGGTCAGTTGATTCTTCGCGACACCACGCGGCGGCCCCGTACTCTCCTTGACTTGACTCAAGGGTTACCGGTACTCACCAAAGTGCCACATCAACGTAGCAACTGCTTCAACCATGTCGGTATACCCCGCACAGTTCCCTCACAGTTTGTTGCTACTTCTAAAGAGTATCCCCAGATCCAGGTTAGGATTTATAAAACTCCGATACAAGCCCACAATATTAAAGCATTCAAGGCATACAATTGAAAACATGGTGATCTAATCCTAAGGTACACCTCACTTATAATTTCCCCAGCAGAGTCGCCAGTTCTGTGATCGGTGGAAATAGAACTGACTGTTTTGAAATGCTGGTTCGCGAAATGTCGCGGTAAGCAAGAGTCGCCACCGTCTTTTATGTTCTCTAACATGGAAAGGACAAAAGCACAACAAAATTCCTTTTTCGAGATGTTTCTCGGTTCGGGAGGTAGATTTATAGAAAGGGAAGGTGTTAGCACCCTTTCTATCCGTGGTTATCCACGGGCTCTTAGGTACTTGCTCTATGTTTTCAAAAATTGTTTGCTTTTCAAGTGTTTGTGGATTTTGAAAAAGTTTCGTTTGAAAAATTTCTAAGTAACTCTTGTATCTGTCCTCAAGAGTGTATGAAAAATTTGTTTGAAAAACTTTTAGAAAGTGTAGGTGTGAAAAGATGTTTTTTGTTTTTGAGAGAGCAAGTACCCATGAGATCTACCTACCCTAAGGAATTAGGCTGTGTAAGAGTCCTTTAAACAGTGTTATCCCACTATTGAGAAGTAGGTAGCACCGTCGTTGGAGGTATTCGGGTCAATTCGATTAAGGGACAATGTGTGGTCACCGAAGCAATAGTAGGACGCCTTAGCGGTAACCCTAATGTCTTAGATCTTTTTTTATCCGAGGCAACCGTTTCGAGGCAACTTTGATCTTTAGACAGGAGGGCGACCTCTAAAACACCCTATACTCAATGACCACGTCGAGGCAACCAAGTGAGGCATACCCTAAGAGTGGCATGTGCGAGTGTGTCAGGTTTCAGTTTATGTTATCTTTGTACATGTTGTGGTGAGCTACGATTGATTTTAATTTAAGAGAAGATCTTGTCATGCATAGCCTATTATTCATACATCTAGCAGTTAATAGTTGCGGAATTTAAATTGCGGAAATTAAATCTAAACTATTACAAGGCGTCGGGTATTTACATCGCCAAAAACAACCCTTGAAATTAAAATGCGGAAAGTAAAATAAAGCGATAAATAATTAAAGTCCTAATTAAAAGCTATTACATTCCAGGAAACAGATACAATAATATGATAAAATGGATCGCATGCGGGAAATTAAATTGGATGCGAGTTTTTTGGGGTTTTGACTCTTTTTTGAAAGAAAGTGATTTTTTTGGTTATTCTTGGATTAAAAAAAATTAAATTAAGTTAACAATTAAATTAATAAACTAATTAATTAATTAAAATATTTCTGGATTTTTGAGTATTTAAACAAATAAAATAAATTAATCAAAGTTAATAAAAACCTAATTATCTAAATTAATTTTAATTATTGCAAAAATATTAAAGTTATTTCCTAATTAAACTAAATTAATTGAATTAATATTTATTTACAAAAATAAAGTGCTGAATTTAATTTTAATAAATAAAATATATTTTTTTGTGTTTTTGATTTTTTTAGGAAAAAATGTTAATTGGTTAGTGATTAATAAAAAGAATAACGATTAATTAATTAAAGGAAAATAATAAAAATAGAGAGAGAGTTTAGGAGTATACGGGCCTGATTGGAGGGGTGAAACAGCTGTTGGTGTCATGTGTAAACTGTTTTGTTTTGGCCATTTGTGTTTTGCCTTTTGGCCATTTGTATTCTGGCCTCAATGTTCCTTAACATTCTCAAGATGTCTGCCTCGCCATGTATTGATGTCATGTGTAAGCTGTTCTGTTTTGGCCATTTGGCTTTTGGCTTTTGGCCATTTGTGTTTTGGCCTCAACGTTCCTTAATGAACCTGCATGGGATCCTGTCTAAATCTGCAGTGTTGAATCTCATGAACACATTAAATAAATTACTATATATCATAAAATACAAATAAAGCCAATATATGAAGAAATTTAATGTTTAGGTCAATATGGCATGTATGAATGATTATACCCTTTTGATCATGGAGATCAAATCAACCTTACCCTTACTGGAAAAGTAGTGACATGAATGATTTTATGCCCTTTTGATCATGGAGATCAAGCCAGTCTTACCCTTACTGAAGAAGTAGTGAGATGTTGGTTTGTAACTGAGATGACTTGTTTGTAGTGAGAGAGGGATTTGTAATAAGGATTTCAAGGTTTTAGAGTTCTTGAAAGAATTTGATATTCTGACACTGTTGTGGCAAGGTTTTTTTTTCTCTTTTTTCTCTCTTTCTGGTTTGTGTGAAAAGAATGTGATTATATAATGGAAATTAGGGTAAAGAAAATGAGCTTTGAATGTGCAATTGGGCCTCCAATGTTCACTTGAGTTCGTCACTTTCCAGGCTAAATCGCAGGGACTTAAGTGCAATTATTGAAGTTGAATTGTGAAAACAAAATGTAGCATACATCGAGAACTAACTCCTGTCCGAAAATCGGCTCAATCGGATAAACGGTGAATTAGTTATGAATTTTTGAAGTTTCAGCTCAAACAAACTTATTTTGCGCTCCAGTGTCGACTCTGACACGTTCTTCAATAAAAAACTGGTATTGATCGGAGCATAGTTCGGTCTCGACTTTTGAAGAAAAATTGTAGATCTCTGAGTCAGTGACCTTGTGTAAAAATATGAGCCCAATCCGGTAAAAATTGACCGAGTTATGAATTTTCGAAGTTTCGGCCCAGATGAAATAATATTCAGCATTCAGGATTTTCAGCGTGTCACGCACTCTGAGCAAAAAAAGAAGGTCTTTTGAATACCGTTTGAACTCAATACCTTCTGTGAAAATGTAGCCAACTCAATTTGTGAAATTTTGGCACCGGAACCAGCTCGATACGATGAAAATCGACCAAGTTATGATTTTCTGAACATGCCGCAAATAAACTTCTGTCACAAATTTTCTGTATGAAAATACTTGATAAATCCACATTTTTGAAGATTTTCTGATTGAAATTGGCTTCCAGCCGTGAGAGATGAAAACATAGATGACATCAAGACGGAATTTTGGCCATCGAAACGGGTTCAAAACGAGCTACCATCTTCAAGTTATGAATTTTTTAGCGCGTAAAAACTGCACTTTCAGCACACTTTTTCACCATATTTCTTCGAGAAAACTCACACATTCGGATACCTTCTTTAAAGAATTGACTCTTGAGCCGAACCTGAATTTGAGAATACGTTATCACAGATATCTTGGTGAAAGAACACCTGAATATGACGCGCCGGGTTGGACTTGTGAATTTTTCTTGAAATGTTTTGAGAAATATGGGAGGGAAAATTTTGGGGTACAACAATATGCTTTCGAACTAACCCATGCTTCAATTAGGACTTTTGAAGGATTGTAACGTGGCTTGGTTCACGGTTTAAGAAACAAAGGATAAATGCTCAAAGTATATTTGTACCCACCCGCTCTTCGTGATGCTCTTTAACCCTTAGCTCAGTTAATTGTGCATCGCACTCTATCTGAGTTTGGAACGACTTTTGGGTGATGGCTCACCAATTGAATTTTTGGAGACAGTCATCATCTCCTTTTTCTTTGCAACATTTTTCATGTTGTTGAGGATTTGTAATGACCTCTTTATTTTGATTTTGATTTGTTATCCCTAACTTTTGCCTGACTGTTCCTATTTTCGAGATTACAGTCAGCGGGATGCCCCAGCTTTCTTAAGCCTCCTTTACAGGTTTTGGCTTGGTGGGCTTTTCTCTTTTGAGAGATTGACTGCCTATGTGATAGGGAACCACCCTTGTCTTTTGATTCCAAAGGAATGCTTTCTTTTGTTGACGTCGTTCATTGTGTTACGAACTGAGAGTTTGCGACTTCAATGCGCAGCTTTTTGAATTAACTGAGATACTATCCTGACCCAGGTTTATATCAAAGGTTTCGATTTGTTTAGAACATAAAAATCCTACTTCTTTGGCTCGAAGGGGTTGAATAGGGATTATCTTCCTTATAACTCCAGTGTTTGGGAATTGAAAGAAATGCCTGTACATCATCAGCAAGGTCTGTTCAAAAGCATATTGTATGAGATTATGGTATTGTTTCGTCATCCTCCCTCTAAAGGTTTGAGCTTTTTATCAAGAGTTAAATATCATAAAGAAAGCATAAGAGTAGTGAAAACGAATGGATGGATTCAAGACAAACATATGCAATGCATTAATGAAACAGAGTTTGACATCAACAGATAATTGTTTGAATAACAAAAGATTACAACTTTGAAAATTCAAAATGAAACAAACACAATCCCAATGAGCTGGCATAGGAGCAGTGATCATGCTGGAGTCTCTGGAGGGTCAAACTCAATCTCCTTGGCATCAATCATGTCTTGGATCTTGTTCTTCAGAGGCCAACAGTTGTTGGTGTCATGCCCCAGGCTGTCAGAGTGGTATGCACACCTTTCATTGGGATGATAGGTAGGAGCAGAAGTATTTGGGTTCCGGAGGGGAGCCCTCAATGTGATCAGATCCTTCTTCAACAAGTGTTGCAGTGCTTGAGACAGTGACATGTTGATCTTGGTGAACTGTCTCTTAGGCGCGACCTCCTTATGTTGATGCCCCTGTCTTTGTTGAGCAGGCGTAGGATTAGAGATCAAGATTGACCCTACGTGTTGGTCATGACGACCCTTTTGACTGTTCACAGCATTGGACTCTTTCTTTCCATTGTAGGGAATTATTTGAGTATCCGAGGATGTAGTTCCTTGAATCTTTCCGCTCTTGATGCCAGCGTCGACCCTTTCGCCGGTTAGTATTAGCTCGGTGAACCCAGCTGAAGAGCTTCCAATTAAGTGATTGAAGAAAGGCCCTGTCAAACTCCCCATGAAGATGTCAATCAGCTCTCTGTCAGTTAAGGGAGGTTGCACCCTACCAGCCAAATCTCTCCACTTTTGGGCATATCCCTTGAAGCTCTCGTCAGAACCCATGGTCATGTTCTGCAACTGCACACGAGTTGGTGCAAGATCAGCATTGTACTGATATTGTTTGTAAAAAGCCCCAGCTAAATCCTCCCAGGTGTGGATGCGAGAACTCTCCAATTGATAGAACCACTCGAGTTGAGTTCCTACCAGACTTTCTTGGAAGAAATGGATCCAAAGCTTTGGATCAGTTGTGTATGGTTGAATCTTGCGGACATAAGACTTTAGATGCATCTTAGGGCAAGAGACTCCATCGTACATGGCAAAGGTAGGGACCTTGAACTTTGGAGGAATGATCAATCCAGGAACTAAACCCAAGTCTCCTAAATCCAGGCCAGGTATTTGTTGAATCTCCATAGCATTGAGGCGATCCTCCAACTCTTTGTACTTGTCATCAGCGAGAGGGTATTGTTCCTCGGAGTAGTCAGCTTCCTCTTCAACAATCTCCACATTGTGGTCTTCTTCAAGACTATCCCCTATGTTGGATGGAGTTGCAAGGTCCAGGGTCTTAGGCCTTCTTCTCAAGTTCAGGATGCGGGCTGCCTTCTTGGACTTCTTCTTCTTGTCTTTGAGAAGAAGAGCTGTCAGATCTTCTTGCCCTTTACCCATAGCCAGCAGCATTTGTTGGAATTGAGCGTTTTGAGCTTGGAGATCTTTCACCGTTTGTTCCATATCCATCTTACTGAAATAAACAGTAAGAAGGTAAGGAGACCTGTATGGGAGAAACCTGTTATGCAATGATATGTGTGATATATATGCAATGTTTTCGAGGATATCTTGGGGTAAACACAAGAGAATGTTAGAGGTTGAACTTCGACCTTTGATTGGAGAACTTTGCACCAGTGGATATCTTTCCACGAGAATCAAGCTCACCATGTCGAGTGGGTCATAGCCCCTGATTCAAGTTGTTGCACTTGATCTTCGACGGCGTTTGTTTTAGAGGAAAGTGAAAACCTATTTCCCTTTGGTAGACGTCTGGTTCAACGTGACCCTGTATCAAAGACCCTCGAGATCCTTGAAATGGTTATTGAAAATGCTATGGTATGATGTTATGTATAGGTATGCAAAAGTAAGAAAGTGTATATACAAGTAATCATATTCACACAAAGCAAACAAGTCCTTAGGTTTAGGCTTGCATGGAGTTCGTAGGTAAGTACCCTTTTGAAGTTAGTTGGCTCAACCTGTCCTAAAATAGAAACCGGGTTCTAAGGAGCTCAATATCACTGGATTATTTTCCGTGTTCATTGTTTTGGTTTTTCCACTTAACTGGCGACCAAAATATTTCAAGAAAACAATCCTCAATGAGTGTAGTATCGAGTGTCTACCAACTTCGGACTGTACCAAAGCCGGTCACCTCACTACCCCTAAAAAGGCCAAGATGGTCAAGTAAGGTTCTAAGAGTTCGTTAGTGCTTCATGACATCACTCAGCGGCCCCGTATTCTCTTTGATTGACTCAAAGGCTACCGGTACCCATAAATATGTCACACTAACGTAGCTACTGTTTCAACCATGTCGGTATACCCCACACAGTTCCCTCACAGTTTATTACTACTTACCTAAAAGGTGCCCCCAAATCCGGGTGTAGGATTTAAAACAAACCCAAACAAGGAACCCAAAAAGTAAAGCAATCAAAGCAATCAAGATAAGCATGAAAGGTGATCTAAAACCCTAAGTTAACCCCACTTTTAGAAATTATCCCCAACAGAGTCGCCAGTTCTGTGATACGGTGGGAGAACTGACTTGAGGTTTTGCGTTTGTGTTTGTAAATGTTACGGTTTAACAAGAGTCGCCATCGACTTTTCTTTTATCCAAAAAGGAAAGGTGAAAAAGCACATGAAAGACCTTTAGAGATTGTTTCTTGGGTTCGGGGAGTAGATTATAGAAAGGGAAGGTATTAGCACCCTTTCTATCCATGGTTATCCATGGGATCTTAGTTACTTCCTTAGATCACTTGCTTTGCTTTTCAATTGTTTGAAATGGTGCTTTGTGTGTGGTTTTGAAAGATGTTTTTAAAAGAGACCATCGTTGTGGAAACCTTTGTAATGATTCTTGTTTGAATGTATACAAAGGTGTTTTTTGTCTTTTGAAAAGTTTCCAATGTTTGAAAGTAGGGTTTTGAAATTGTGTTGTGAAGTGTGTTTTGCAGATAGCAAGGATGTTTTTGCAAGCTTTGATCAAATAACTAAGAGTTGTCTACCCTATTTTACTCAAAGATATTTCTTATGTTTGTAACCCTTTTAATAGTGTTGCTTCACCATTGTATTTGGTGAACAACCTTGTGTTAGGATGTTAAACGAGACAGGCGCGGGTCATCGTATAGACCATGATAGCAATGGTGTCAAGTATTTTTGGCAATTTTCTTGAGGGACTTGATCATTTTGTTTAGGCAACTCAGATAGAGTGATTGAGGGACTATGATCTTTTGTTTTGTTTTTGTTTTGCCAAAGTACTTGACATGCATATCATGGCCCATTTTTGAAGGCAACAAGTGGATTGAAACCCTAGGGGTGCAAGTGTGCATGTGTGTTATTTTCATGCTTTGTTTTTTATTAGTGATTGTCTACTTGTTGATTTTATCTTGCCATACACGCCTAATTACTAACATTTGTATAAATCAATAAAAATGCAGGAAATAAATATCCTACACTATTACAACCATATTGAAAGGCAAGAAAATATAAAGGCAAAAAAAACAAAATAAAAAACAAGGAAAATGAGCTTTTCGACCCAGGCAGCAGCACCCTTCGACTTGCATTCTGTTGGCCTCCTTCGATTGGGGCTAGCACCAGTGAGGACAAGGCCTTCGATTGGTCTGGAAGTCAGTGTATGGTGAAGCCTTCTGGTTCTGCCTTGTTGCCTTCTTCGACTGGAGGTTGAAAGCAGTGAAGGAATGCCTTTCGACTGAGCCTGGAATCAGTGAAGGCATGCTTTTCGTCTGGGCCTGCAGGTCAGTGTATTCGAAGCAAGTGTGTGTGTGTTGAACATGTCTGTATCGAAGCATGTATATTGAAGCATGCATATTTTGTATTCCAACATTTTTAGGGGACTGTACAGATTAGTTCTTAAAGGAAAACACAAAAGATTAACATCTAAGGCCATGATTATTACATGTTGGTTTATGTGATACTGTGGGAGAACTGACTTGAGGTTTTGCGTTTGTATTCACACTTGTTCGGTTTAGCAAGAGTCGCCACCGACTTTTTATTTTATCCTACGGAAAGGTTAAAAAGCATAGGAAAAACCTTTTGAGATGTTTCGTGGGTTCGGGGGGTAGATTATGAAAAGGGAAGGTATTATCACCCTTTTCATCCATGGTTATCCATGGGCTCTTAGTTACTTGTTTAGATCACTTGCCTTGATTTTCAATTGTTTGAAATTGTGGTGTGTGTGTGTGTGTTTTGAAAATGTTTTTGAAGAAGACGCCTTGTCTAGGCAACCGTTGTAATGACTCGTGTTTGAGTGTTTTACAAAGGTGTGTATCTTTTCGAAAAGATGTTTCAAATGTTTTTGAAAGTTTGTTTTGAAAGTGTTTGTTGAGTGTGGTTTGAAAAGTAGGCAAGCGTTTTTGCAAGTTTGATCAAGTAACTAAGAGTTTGTCTACCCCTAGTTTTACTCAAAGGTTTTTCTCATGTTTTAACCCTTTTTAACAATTTTGTTCCACCATTGTATTTGGTGGATAATCTTGCGTCAGGATGTTTAACGGGACAGGCGCGGGTCATCGTATGGACCATGAATGCAATGGTGCCAAGTGTATTTGGCAATTTTGCTTGAAGGGACTATGATCATTTGATTAGGCAACTTTCGAAAGCGTCGTCGAGGGACTATGATCATTTGAATTGTTTTGCCAAAGAAACTCGACGTGCAAGCATGGCCCATTTTGGAAGGCAACAAGCGGGATTACCCTAGGGGTGCAAGTGTGAATTGTGTATTGATTTCATGTATTTGTCTTGTATTAGGTTATCTAGCGTTTGGATTTTATGTACATACAAACCCTAGGTCTAACCATGGTATATTTGAAAGCGATAAATTGCGAGAATTTAAAGTCTACGCTATTACAAAATAGTATCCGGGAGCGGGGGTACAAATGTTTACAAATGGGGATGAGACTTAATAGGAGAGTAGTGTCCAAATATTTACAACCAAATCGAATTGCGATCTCAAATGTAATATGTATCAAATGTACAAGATAAGCAAATGTATAAGGGCAATGTATATGTATCAACGTATTTGTGTAAGTGTATGCAATTATTTACAAGTGAAATAAAGTTAACTTAAAAAAATTAAGAATTAAGTAAGTATTAAGTATTTTGTCTTTGTATTCTTGTTAATATGTACAAATAAGAAAATTTAATAAAAGAAAAGAAAATGTTTTAAGTTCTGTTTTTTATGTATTAAAACTAATGTATTCTAATTAGTATTTTTATGTACAAATAGATTTATATATATAAAAAAAAGAGAAATTTAAGATAAAAGTCTATTAATCTAATTAAACCTAATGGTCATGTAAATAAAGAAAGTTTTATAAAAAAAGAATTAAGGCATTTATAATTTATAAAAAAAAAAGACTATGTTAGTTTAAATTATAAAATAAAATGATAAAAAGGTTAGTTTATGATAAAACAAAAGAAAATGGGCTAAGGGAAATTCAAAGGCCCAAATAAACACATGTTGATTGGAACAAAAGAGGGGGGGGGGGGTGCATCCTGATTTGGAAATGGGCTTAAGTCTGATTAGGAAAGGGCAAGGCCCATTTTGTTTCATAACGTTTTTGTAAGGGTTTGAACATTGTTGTTTCATTTGGATTCTAGGGTTTGTGAGAACACAGAGGCGTGCCGTTTACTTCGTTTCTTTCGTCCTCTTCATCTTTTGAGCCAAGCATTCCTGAACGAAACTCACTCTTCGCCTAAGGCCACCGGGCTCCTCCGTCAGCTCCTTCTTCTCCATGGTCACATAGGTGATGGTTTACAAGGTATTGATTTTCGTTCTTTATGTTTTACGCCTTTGCATGTTTTTACTCATTTCTGATTCTTGATTATATTGCTTGATGTTTGTGCAAGATGTGGAAAAGAAAAGAAAAAAAAGAAGGGTTTATACCTTTGGAGAGGAAGTGAGGAGGACGGTGGCGTCCTAGGGCGGCCGGAGACGGAGGGAACGTGATGGCTGGCTTGCTCTTGCTGGAACACCTGGTACCTTTGTTTTGCTTCTTTAGGTTTAGTGATGATAATGTATGAGAACCTTTGGATAATTTCCTTTTCTCTCTTTCCGTTTGCTTCGAATGCTTATTCTGAGTTGTCTCTGAATATTTGTTTATTGCTGATATGCTTTCAATGATGATTCATCTGAGATACCTTGTATGCTGATATGCTTGCTTGCTCGCCTTTTCCTCTTCTCATACTTGCTTGCTGATATGCTTGATATGAAATATTTGCTTAATGATGTATCTGTTTGCTCTGAGCTTGATAGTGTTGGTATTTGTTGCACCCAATGATGAAAGTTTTCTGAGGGTTTGGTTGGTGGTCTGAATGCTTAGGTGTTGATATGCTAAGATATTTGGTATGTTGTGCTGGATTGATTCTGGTTTTGGAAAGGGCTTTGAAGGTTGAGCTTGTAGTTCTGGTTTGGGGTTACAGGCTTTGTATGCTTGAAAACAGGTTATAGGCTTGAGGGCCTTGAGGTTATGGCTTTTGTTTCAGGCTTGATGACAGTTTACAGGTTTAAGGTTTATGGTGTTTTGGTTGAGATTACAGGTTAGGCTTGAAGTTTTGAAAGGCTTCAGGCTTTTTGATATTTGATATAGTTTGGCTTTTGTTTCTGGTTTTTTGAGGTTTGATGAACTTGGAGGCTATTAGGCTTTGTGTGGCTTCTGATCTTTGTGTTATGCAGGTTGATGGTTTTTGTTTTATATCTTCCAGGGTCTTGGCCTTGTGGTCTTTGAAAGGCAGGAGCTGTTATATTTTTGTATACTTTCTTTTTGAATTTGGTCAATGCTTGGACAGGTTTGCAAGGCTTGAGGTTTTCACTCTTTATGATTTCTCTACTGTATGCTTTCTGCCTCTTTTTTCTATGTGTTCTGATACATCCTGTTTATATCTTCCTTTTAGCCTTTAGCATGTTGTACTGTAAGCTCCTTTCTTCTCTCCTTCTCTATCCAGATTAAAGAAAGCATTTTTATTGCTTAATTTTGTCTTTTCTGAAAAAGCAATTGGCCTAGGAAGATGATGTATTCTGAACATTGCTTGCACTATTGTTTTCCTCTGCATAATTCCATATTTCTTGCATACTTTGTGTACTTTATTGACAGCTTTTGGATTTGTTGATATCTTGATATCCTTGGACAATTTTGACAGCTTTGGCTTAGTTTGAAATTGTAATTCAGTTTGCCTTTACTTGTACATGTTGTTTGGAAACTTGGTTGACAATTTTTGGATTTATGCAGTATGTTTGAAATTTTGAATTTGTGCATTTCACCTTTTTGCAAGACATTCTATCCCTCTTTGTGAACCGAGAGAAATCTCGTGATTTGCAGAGAGGGAAAACTGATTCCGGCCAGTTGCTTTTAATGATGAATTCAATTTTATCTGCTCTTTTATTTTATTCCATCTGCTTTTGACTTTTCTTATTTTTTCTTTGTTTTGCAGATGAAAGTCAATGGAGCAAAAGAGGAGTAGTAGAGGAATGAAGACTTAGGAATTTTTTAGGATGTAATTTTATTTTTATTTTAATCATTGTAACCATTATTATTATAAATACTTTGTAAATAAATACTGTATTTAAATAACAATTGTAACAAATAATTAAAGATGAATAAAATCCATTTTTGATCAGTTAATTCTTTTTCTTCTTCAATTATTTATTTAATTATTTATAATTCTTAAATTATAATAACTGGAAATAAATCCCAACTATTTTAACTCAGAATAATAAATAATCAATAAACGTTCGGAACTCCAATTATCCAAAGCAATGCACAGTTAATCAAACAAAATGTCCACATGCCTTTTCTCACTGATTAAATCCAAAACACTGCAAATTAACAATCAACAGCCTCAGTCCATATCTCAGAGTAATTTGAAAAGCACTGATAGAATTAATTCTTTCTGAGAAATATGCGCATAAAAACCCTGGTTCTTGATTAAATGTCAAAGAAGCGTTCGCCTGATCAAAACCTGAGCCAACTCAACCAAACCTTAGCAATCTGCCTGAACTGCTTTAAAATCAATGAAAACCCTAATTTTGTCTGACTGATAAGAAAAGTTTGTTTGACCGATTCTTGAACCAGTCTGAAAAATCAGGAAAAGCCCGAAGCTGTGATTTCTTGTGGAAAAGAGGAGGGAAAATTTTGGGGTACAATAGTTTAGTAGATGAATCAATAAAGATGTTTGAAATGAAAGAGTTAAAGTCAGAAAGACTTACCTCAAAGCTGGTGTGTGGGATTCGAACTTGAACTGCTACCTGGACGTTTCTGGAATTCGAAGAGTAGTCACAGGGGGGTTTGCTTTTGGTTCGAAGAGTTATCACAGAAGGTTGTCTTTGAGTTTGAACAAACTTCTATGTGTGGGATGTTCTTCAGAATCGAAAGAGGTGAGTGTTTGGGATTCTGGGTTTTTTTTTATTTCTCAAGTGTTGATGAACTTGAGAGTTTTGTTGTGTTTGAGAAAATTTGGGGGATTCGTTCCTCTGGTCCAAAGATCCTCCCTCAGCTTTGTAAAAATTCCTATGTGGGGGGGCCTCTTGGCAGTTGGGGTGCAGAAGATTTGACTTATGCTTTTTGGCATTGCTTGTGCTCAGACCAAATTCAGGTTGAAAGCTGCTTTTGTGATAAAAGTACTCTCTATGAAAATAAAGAGTATGTAGCCTTTAACCAATAATAGCAGTATCTAAAAGACAAAGTTTAAAACCCTTGTACAAGCTTCTGATTATGTAAAGATTTGGAAGCAACATAGCCTGGCAAATGAGATTTGGTCTTGAGTCGAATGCAAGAATGAGATCGAAGAGCACTTGTTCGAAGGAAGCCTTTGCCTCAGTCGAAGCTTGTGGTCGAAACAAGCTAATGCCCTGTCGAAGCTTGTATCGAAGAAAACATATTGCCAAATCGAAAGCTCATGCTCGAAGGAAGCATATTGCCCAATCGAAGCATGTGGATCGAAACAAACATAAAGGGAGTCATTGCCTTGTGTCTTTTTAGTATGAGGGAAGTTCTTGGCTTCTGAGTCGAAGGGTGTTCCTTCAAGGGAAGCAAGAACTTAGTCAAATCTTGTATGAAGATATCTCTTGGCTCAAACGAAACTTGTGAGAGGCAAAGTCTGCAAGAGGCCCTTGGTGCAAGTGGATTCGAAGGAGGTTTCAAATCCAAACGAAGGATGTACCCAAGTTGCATCCGAAGGAGGTTTCCAATCCAAACGAAGGATGTACCCAAGTTGCATTCGAAGGAGGCCAAGAGTCAATCGAAGAGTGTTGAATCGAAAGAGACCTGTTTTCCTCCAAATTTTTCAAAATGTTATTTTTATCTGATTTCTCCCTTTTTCGACAGTTTCCTTTTAATTTTGGTATTGGAAAATCCCAATGCACTTGTTCAAGCTTGAACCTTGAAAATCCTTGTAAGAAAAAGCCTTGAGAATTGAGAGGGCAAATTTTGGGGTACAACAGCTGCCCCTGTTCAATCTTCTTGAACCTGAAGAGTTAGATTGGCAAGTTTTCCGTTCGCGACTCGAAGGTAAAAGATGATTGGACACTAGAGCGCCCAAAAATTTGCACTCGTCAAAGCATATTTGAGGGAATGGGCTTAAAGATTCCATTTGTAGATGTGACCGAATCTTGTCGGAGATGGGCTTAAAGATGCCATCCGAGAATGTTTGTTGAATTGTATGTTATAGGTGAAAGGGCGAGTATCAGAAAGGTATCCGTGTTTGGAGCATCTCTGAACCGGGGGTCTGAATAAGAAATAGATTAGCATCCGTGTTTGGAGCTTCCGTAAACTGTTTTCAGAAATCCTTGAAGTTTGAAATTTGCTAAACTTATCCTGCAACGGGTAAAATATTAGCTGAAACAGAGTTATGCTGTATGATGCAATGTATGTGTTATATGAATGTAATGAATGTGCATGTAAGCTTATTAGCCGTCTTGCTGAGGAAGATAAATCCTGGATAGCTGGGGATAATAAAATCTTTGACCGCCGTCGGGGAAAGTAAATCCTTGACTGCTGCCGGGGATTGAAAATCCTTTGATCGTTGAAAATGAGAAGTCACGGGACCACTGTTGAGGAAATCAGGAGTTTGGGTTGTATGCCAATCTACTAGGGATTCCTGTTTTGAGGAGACCTTCGCCGGGGAATATCTGAAAAACTCTGAGGAATTGAGAATGAGAGTCTTCATTCTGCTTGGGGAATTAGTGTTGAGGAGCCAAGAACGAGAATCTTTGATCTTCAGGGGATTAAAAAAACTCAGACAAATTATACTGAGAGTAAAGAAATCTCCGGAGAATCAAGGACGAGAGTATTGCTTTTGTTGGGGAGTAAGAACTCTGTGGGGAATAGCCATACTGTTGTGGAGTGGCTATCCTATTGGAGAGTAAAAACTCAGGACTATGGGAAAAGCTTATTCCTGTCTGGAAGAAGTTCAGGTTTAGGTTGTACGCCACTTTGAGAATGAGAGTCTTCATTCTGTCGGGAATATCAGGAATCTAGGTTATATGCCACTTTGAGAATGAGAATCTTCATTCTGTCGGGAATATCAGGGAGTTGGTGTGTATATACCACTTTGAGAATGAGAATCTTCATTCTGTCGGGACTATCAGGAGATTGGGAGTATGCCAATCTACCGGGGAAGCAAAAATGAGAATCTTCATTCAGGCGTTTGGGTCAGGAGGTTAGGAGTATGCCAATCTCTTGAGGTTTCAGGGATGAGAATCTTCATTCTGTTAACGGTATCAGGAGCTTGGGAGTATACCAATCTTTTGAGGTTTCAAGGATGAGAATCTTCATTCTGTTAAGGGTATCAGGAGCTTAGGAGTATACCAATCTTTTGAGGTTTCAAGGATGAGAATCTTCATTCTGTTAACGGTATCAGGAGCTTGGGAGTATACCAATCTTCTAAGGTTTCAAGATGAGAATCTTCATTCTGTTAAGGGTATCAGGAGCTTGGGAGTATGCCAATCCCTTGAGGTTTCAGGGATGAGAATCTTCATTCTGTTAACGGTATCAGGAGCTTGGGAGTATACCAATCTTCTGAGGTTTCAAGGATGAGAATCTTCATTCTGTTAAGGGTATCAGGAGCTTGGAAGTATACCAATCTTCCGAGGTTTCAAGGATGAGAGTCTTCATTCTGTTAACGGTATCAGGAGCTTGGGAGTATACCAATCTCTTGAGGTTTCAAGGATGAGAATCTTCATTCTATTAACGGTATCAAGAGCTTGGGAGTATACCAATCTCTTGAGGTTTCAAGGATGAGAGTCTTCATTCTTGAGAGAAACGGAATTTTAGGAGCTTCATTTGTCCATTATTCTGCTGGTGAGTTGTTTCCGTTTGAGATTTAGGAACTTATCCGGAATTCAACTGGAGTAAAAGTTTTGTCGAAATTTAGGAACTTATCCGTAATTCGACCGAAGAAAAGCTTTGTCGCTTGAATTTAATTGTACCTTTCCTGAAAGGTAAAGTGTAGTGGCATATATCAAACAATGATGTTCTCAAAATAAATGAGATCGTGTTGCATGATGTCTTAATGCACGGAGGTGTAATGTTTTTCAAGATGACCTTTCGCTGGGGAAAATAAATCCCGAGCTGATGAAGGAGAAAAGAGTTGTGAAATTCTTGCAGCAGATACTCAATGTCACAGTGAATGTTATGACACCGTATCTGACTTTCTATAAGACAGTAAATCAAAAAGCAGTAAAGAACACAGTCAATTGTTTTCCCAGTTCAGTGTGAAACAACTCCTACTCTGGGGGCTACCAAGCCAGGGAGGAAATTCACTATAAGAGATATTAATTCAGGAATAAACCAACCAGATTATCTCCTTCACTTAAGACCTACCCAATGCAACTTTAATCTAAGTTCAACTTAAACCTGAGTTCCTACTCACTCCCCCTCAATCACAGCAGTGATACTAAACAATTGACTAATGAAATTATGAAGACACTCTTCAGAACATACACTTTATTATGCTTCACAGCTTTTAATCAAGTAACACAAACACTCGTGCTTCAAAGCTTTGAGTGATACATAAACCTAACTTGACCTTGCTTCAAAGCTTTAATCAAGTCACACAAACACTCGTGCTTCAAAGCTTTGAGTGATACACAACCCTTACAATCAAAGCCTACTCCAAGTCACTTATCACAATGGTACTTGCTTGGATTACAGTAGTTAAAACTATACAGCCCCTTGTTGATCTTCTGTCAAAAAGTTGAGTTCACCAACAGCCTTCCTGTTGAATATATAGGCAGCTGTTCTTCAGTTAGGGCTTCCACGAAAATAGCTAGGGTTAATTAGGGTTAACCTCAAGACTTGGTCACAAGAATTTATCAACCAGATTAGGGTTAAGCCAAGTTAACCTAAAGTCCACGTGAGATTCTGTTCTGGAATGTATGAACCATATTCCTGAAAAATCTCAGAATTAACAAAACTGCATAACTGCTAGATCAGTACAGGATGTCTTAACATTGGTTATGACAACAAGAATCCTGTTTACTAATTTTGGTAGAATGTAATAAATGTGATCATTGCATAATGATCAGCTACACACTCATAATGAGCAGCTACTGTATGCCATTCTTTTTCTGTAGAAAGTACCTAGTAACCCAGAATGTTATGACATCAGTCATGACATTCACATACCTGGTTTTACCAAAAATACATGCCAATAACCAAACACTTACAAACTCCCCCTTTGGCAAATTTTTGGCTAAAACCCCTAAACAATCAGAGATTAGAGAGCAGCAGAAATAATATGTCTGCAGAAAAAAATAATGTCTACCAAGTATAATTAACACAAAATCTTCTCCCCCTCTTTAGCCATAAATAGGCCAAAGATACATGTACTTTTAGGTTATACAGTCATCCAAAATGAATAATAAAAACAAAAAAATCTGAAATCACTTGCAGCAACAGGTACCAGCAGCAAGCTTGACAACTCCACTGATCTTCAAGCACTGTCATCTTCAGAGGAGGCACTATCTTCAGCATTAAGTTGATCTTCAGCAGCATCTTCTTCCCTTCTTTGTCCTTCAGTCTCCTCCTGTTTTAGTCTAGCAATTAGGTTCTCAAGAGTCCTTTTCCTTGTCTCCAGCTCTTTGCAGGTTTCCTGCCATAGTCAAATTCTGTCCTGGTTCCAACAGCATAAATGAATCTTCCCAATCCTGTGGAGATGGTTGATTTATGGTTGGTGGGAACCCAGTTGGCTGCACCAATCTTGTGCAGGATGGCAAATTTCATGCTTAATTTGCTTGCATTCAGCTTGCCTTTTAAGGGCCAGCTCTTGACTTGATTTGCAGTGATGGTTTGGCATACTTGGTTGTCAGTAACCTCTAGTTCAGGGCAAGCCTCATCTGGTCTTCCTAAGAATTTGTTTATTTCAGAGGGAGAGAAATTTACCTTTCTTCCTCTCACATAGACACACTTAAAGTCAGCTGACCTTCCATCAGCACATCCATCAGATAAATTCACTATGAATTCTTTGACAAGATTTTCATAGCAGTTGGTAAACTTTACCACAGTATTCATTAGACCAGCAGTTTTGATTAGGTCCATGATCTCCTTACATTCCATGGCACCATTTTTCAGTTCTCTTTCCAAGGCTATTCTTTTCAAACAAACATACTTCCATCTGTTAGCATTTTCAGGGTGGTGAAAAGAAATGTTGTCAGTGGGGACTTCAGGAACTTTAGCCATTTTGCTTGATGGGAGTTTCCTTCTGAGAGGAATGTCTTCAGCATCAACTTCAAATTCTGATTCCTCATCAGAATCAGAAGGTTCAGGCTCTTTCCTTTTCTTTGCTATTGGTTATCTCACAGGCTTTGAGAGACTACCAGCAGGTACTCGGGTTTTCACCTTCCCTTTGGACAATCCAGTCTTCACAGTTTCTACACCAGTCTTGTCTTCAGACCTAGTTTTCTTATGAACAACATCAGCAGTCTTCTCTTTGGTCAGACATTTTGTAGCATCCTGCTTTCCTTTTCTGTTCATCATCCTTCTAGTTATGCAAGGGTTGATATTTGCAATTAGGTCATTGTCAGAGTATTCTTCATCCACATCAATAACCGGGGGTTCAACATCCTTCTCTGAAGGGTTCTGGAGATCATCAAGATTTTCAGATGATTTCTGAATGTTATCATCCGGTGTCTCAACATTCTTAGTGACATCTGGATTCATTTCAGCATTTGGACTAGCAGATTCTTGATTTAAAGGAACAGAAATGCCAGGTACCGAGTGGTTCTCATTCAGAATTCTTGTAACAAGTCTAGCTATTGCTTGATGAACATAAGCTGAGCCTTCCCTATTTGTTATTTCTGAGGGAACAGAAGATGATGGTTGAGAGGGATTACCAGATGAAGAAGCTTGAGACCTTCCTGCATGCCTTGTTCTCAGCTTTTTAACCTTAGAGGGGTTAGCTGCCAGTTCTCTAAGAGGAGTAATCTCCAGAACATCAGAATCCATGTAGGTTGTGATTGCCCTAGGTTCTCGATCAGAGGATGCGGAAGAAATATTCGTCTTTGAAGAGGATGATGTCATGGATAGTTGAGACATTTTGAGAGTCTTAGAAAACCAATAACAACGAGAGTGAAATCTTTGATTGAGAGAATGGAGATTGTTGCAGAGCCGATAGAGGAAGGAGGTAAATGAGTGTCTATTCAACTTCTTAATAATTTTGAAAGAAATAGGGAAACATATGATTAACCCAATCAAAATAGACTTAACACAAAAATCTCCTTCATCCATTGTTTTAAGCAAAATTAATTGCTACATTTCCTCATGTTGGCAAATACCCAACTTGCCCCTCAAATTTTCAAATTGATTTGCATCAAGTGCCTTGGTAAAAATGTCAGCCAGCTGTAGTTCAGTGGCAACATGTTCTAGTTTAATCGTCTTCTCCTCTACAAGATCTTTGATAAAGTGATGTCTAATGTCAATATGCTTGGTCCTGCTATGCTGAATAGGATTCTTGGAAATGTTGATTGTACTCAGATTGTCACAGTACAATGTCATAACATGTGTGACATTATACTCAGTAAGCATCTGTTTCATCCAGATCATTTGAGAACAACTACTACCAGCTGCTATGTATTCAGCTTCAGTAGTAGAGAGAGACACACAATTTTGTTTCTTGCTGAACCAGGAGACCAAATTATTTCCTAAGAAGAAACATCCTCCAGAGGTGCTCTTTCTATCATCAGCACTTCCAGCCCAATCAGCATCACAGTAACCAGTCAGAGTTGGTTCACAACCATGAGAGTACAACAAGCCATAGTTGTAAGTTCCACTTACATACTTCAAAATTCTCTTCACTTGGTTGATATGACTGACTTTGGGATCAGCTTGGTATCTTGCACATACTCCAACTGCAAAAGCAATGTCAGGTCTGCTGGCTGTTAAGTATAGTAGACTTCCTATCATGCTTCTGTACAGGCTTTGGTCCACCTTAACCCCACTTGAATCTTTGGATAGCTTTAAATGAGTAGGTGCAGGAGTCCTTTTGTGACTGGCATTCTCCATACCAAACTTCTTGACAATGTTCTTTACATACTTGCTTTGAGACAGAAAAATTGAGTCTTCCATCTGTGTGACTTGCAGTCCAAGAAAGTAGGTTGATTCTCCCATGAGGCTCATTTCGAATTCAGCCTGCATCTGGTCAGCAAAATGTTTAACCATTTTATCTGACATTCCCCCAAACACTATGTCATCAACATAGATTTGAGCTACCATTATCTTTCCTCCTTCATTTTTGACAAAAAGGGTTTTATCCAAGCCTCCTTTTCTGTATCCTTTGTCAGAGAGAAATTTTGTCAACCTGTCATACCATGCTCTAGGAGCTTGTTTCAAGCCATATAAAGCTTTCCTCAATTTGTAGACATGATCAGGATAGTTTGGATCCACAAATCCTTTAGGCTGTTCCACATAAACTTCCTCATTTAAGTACCCATTTAGGAAGGCACTTTTTACATCCATCTGAAATAACTTGAACTTCAGGAGACAAGCAATTCCCAATAGGAGTCTGATTGATTCCAGTCTGGCTACAGGGGCAAAGGTCTCATCAAAATCAACCCCTTCAACTTGAGTGTATCCTTGAGCAACAAGTCTTGCCTTATTCCTGGTGACAACTCCTTCAGCATCTGATTTGTTCCTGTAGATCCATTTTGTGCCAATGATGTTTATTCCTTCTGGTCTAGGAACTAACTCCCATACTTCATGTTGCTTGAATTGGTTCAATTCATCTTGCATTGCTCCAATCCAGTATTCATCAGTTAAAGCCTCCTTAACATTTCTTGGTTCAATTTTAGACACAAAGCAAGAGTTTGAGATGATTTCTCTAGATCTTGTAATGACTCCACTGTTAGGATCTCCTATGATGAGTTCTTTAGGATGATCTTTCTGAATTCTGATGGAAGGGTTTTTGTTAGCTTCCTTTGATTCAGAGTCTGATGCAGCAGTGTTAGATAGATCATTCTGTTGAGTTAAAGTCTCAAAGAATGTCTCAACATTACAAGGGACATCTGTTTCCTCATGATAATAATCATCTATGACATTTATTGATTCCATTATGACTTTGGTCCTGGAATTGAATACCCTATAAGCTCTGCTGTTGGTGGAGTATCCTAGAAATATTCCTTCATCACTTTTAGGGTCCAACTTTCTCCTTTGTTCACGATCTGCCAGAATATAGCATTTGATACCAAATACATGGAAGTACTTCACTGTTGGCTTTCTTCCTTTCCAGAGTTCATAAATGGTGGATGAGGTTCCCTTTCTCAAGGTGACCCTGTTATGAACATAACAGGCTGTATTCATAGCTTCAGCCCAAAAATGAATAGGAAGTCTTTTGGCATGTATCATTGCTCTGACAGATTCCTGTATGGTCCTGTTTTTCCTTTCTACAACTCCATTTTGTTGAGGAGTTATAGGTGAAGAGAATTCATGATTAATTCCTTCTGAGGAACAGAACTCATTAAACTTACTGTTTTCAAATTCCTTGCCATGATCACTTCTGATTCTGACAATGCACCCTTCTTTTTCTCTTTGAATTCTTTTGCACAATTCTTTAAAAACTTCAAATACATCAGATTTTTTCCTAACGAAGTTAATCCAGGTGAATCTGGAAAAATCATCCACAACAACATAGGCATATCTTTTTCCACCAAGACTTTCCACCTGCATTGGTCCCATCAGATCCATATGTAGAAGTTCTAGAACCTTAGAGGTGGTCAGATGTCTTGACTTTGGATGTGACATCCTAGTCTGCTTACCAACCTGACATTCACCACAGACTCTCCCTTCATCAATTTGCAGTCTTGGAATCCCTCTGACTGCCTCCATGGATATAATCCTTTTCATTCCTCTTAGATGTAGATGACCAAGTTTTTGATGCCACAGTTTCACTTCTTTTTCTTCTTTGGCAATAGAACACACAGTAGAGTAATTAGTGTTCTCAGGCTCCCACAAGTAGCAGTTGTCTTTAGATCTGACTCCTTTCATTACAACTTCTTGTTTCTCATTAGTTATAAGACATTCAGATTTGGAGAAGTTGACCTTGAATCCTAGGTCGCATAATTGGCTGATACTTATGAGATTAGCAGTCAAGCCTTTTACCAGCAATACTTTATTTAGATTTGGAACTCCAGGGCAGTCCAAGTTTCCAACTCCTTTGATTTCTCCTCTAGCACCATCTCCAAAGGTCACATAACTAGTGGTGTGAGGTTTAACATTATTGAGAAGATTCTTGATTCCAGTCATGTGCTTAGAACATCCACTGTCAAAGTACCAGTCTTCCTTTGCAGAGACTCTAAGGGAAGTGTGAGCTATCAGGGCAGTAGCCTTTTTCTTCCACTGTGGAGTATATGGTACCTTGTTAGACTTAGGTTTGACACCTGGGTTCTGATTAGGATATCCATATAATCTGAAGCAGAATGGCTTTATGTGACCAAACCTCCCACAATGATGACATCTCCATCTTTGATACTTTTTCTTCATATTTCTCTGTTCTCGATGTTGAGTGATATGTTGTGACATCTGCTTTGACATTTGTTTATCAGGCTTGATCTTCTTGTCTATACCAGATTTCTTTGCTGCCACAAATCCTAGACCAGACTTGTTTCCCACATTTTGTCCAACCTGAAGGATTTCTTCCAATTTGTCAGTTCCATTTGTCAGCATCTTGACAGATTTGGTCATCTGGTCCAGTTTTTAGTTTAGCATTTGAACTTCTCCTTCTAGATGACTTATAGTATCAATGTCTGCCTTTTTCTCAGCCTCCAACTTTATTATGAGTTTTGTTTGTCTCTCATTTTGCTGACAGACTTCAGCACTTCTGATACATAATTTCTTGTAGGAATCAGCCAGTTCTTCAAATGTCACTTCCTCATCACTAGAGTCACTATCAGAGTTACAAATACCAGTTAGTGCAGTAACTAGTTTGGCAGATTCTTCTTCAGAATTACTTTCTGAATCACAGTCAGACCAAGTAACAGACATTCCTTTCTTTTGTTTCTTAAGAAAGGTAGGACATTTAGCTCGAATGTGCCCATATCCTTCACATCCATGGCATTGAATTCCTCTGCTTTGATTTCCCTTCTCTTCAGACTTTGGTCTTCTGCTGGAGTCATAAGATCTGTTAATGTCAGAAGGAATGTTCTTAACATTTGACCTTGACTTTGGATCCACTCTCTTGATGAGTTTGTTGAATTGTCTTCCAAGCATGGCTATAGCTTCTGAAATATTTTCTTCTTCATCCTCCTTGTTTTCATCTTCAGTATTAGATACAAGTGCTATGCTCTTGTTTTTCTTGTCGACATTGTCACTGATCCCCATCTCAAAGGTCTGAAGAGACCCAATGAGTTCATCCACCTTCAAATTGCTGATATCCTGGGCTTCCTCTATAGCAGTTACCTTCATTGCAAATCTTTTAGGCAAGGATCTGAGAATCTTTCTCACCAGTTTTTCTTCTGACATCTTTTCTCCCAATGCTCCTGAGGTGTTGGCAATCTCCAAGATGTTCATGTGAAACTCATGAATGGTTTCATCTTCCATCATCCTTAGGTTCTCAAATTTGGTAGTCAGCATCTGAAGCCTTGACATTTTTACTTTGGATGTGCCCTCATGGGTAGTTTTGAGAGTGTCCCAAACTTCCTTGGCCAGTTCACATTGATGTACTAGTCTGAATATGTTTCTATCAATTCCATTGAACAAGGAATTTAATGCTTTGGAATTACCCAGGGCTAACTCATCTTCTTCTTTGCTCCATTCTTCCTCAGATTTCAGACTGATTGTCCCATCTTTCTCAGTTATGGTGGGATGGTTCCATCCTTTATCAGCAGCTCTCCAAGCCTTTTTGTCCAGTGATTTTAAGAAGGCAATCATATGAGGTTTCCAGTAGTCATAATTTGATCCATCCAGAATGGGTGGTTTGTTTCCAAAAACTCCTTCTTTGTCCATAGCGCCAGAAAGTGATATCCCTAGATCTCACCCAGTAAGACAGGCAGGGTGCCCGCTCTGATGCCAAACGAAATTCTGGCAGCAGATACTCAATGTCACAGTGAATGCTATGACACCGTATCTGACTTTCTATAAGACAGTAAATCAAAAAGCAGTAAAGAACACGGTCAATTGTTTACCCAGTTCAGTGTGAAACAACACCTACTCTGGGGGCTACCAAGCCAGGGAGGAAATTCACTATAAGAGATATTAATTCAGGAATAAACCAACCAGTTTATCTCCTTCACTTAAGACCTACCCAATGCAACTTCATTCTAAGTTCAACTTAAACCTGAGTTCCTACTCACTCCCCCTCAATCACAGCAGTGATACTAAACAATTGACTAATGAAATTATGAAGACACTCTTCAGAACATACACTTGATTATGCTTCACAACTTTTAATCAAGTAACACAAACACTCGTGCTTCAAAGCTTTGAGTGATACATAAACCTAACTTGACCTTGCTTCAAAGCTTTAATCAAGTGACACAAACACTCGTGCTTCAAAGCTTTGAGTGATACACAACCCTTACAATCAAAGCCTACTCCAAGTCACTTATCACAATGATACTTGCTTGGATTACAGTAGTTAAAACTATACAGCCCCTTGTTGATCTTCTGTCAAAAAGTTGAGTTCACCAACAGCCTTCCTGTTGAATATATAGGCAGCTGTTCTTCAGTTAGGGCTTCCACGAAAATAGCTAGGGTTAATTAGGGTTAACCTCAAGACTTGGTCACAAGACTTTATCAACCAGATTAGGGTTAAGCCAAGTTAACCTAAAGTCCACGTGAGATTCTGTTCTGGAATGTATGAACCATATTCCTGAAAAATCTCAGAATTAACAAAACTGCATAACTGTTAGATCAGTACAGGATGTCTTAACATTGGTTATGACAACAAGAATCCTGTTTACTGATTTTGGTAGAATGTAATAAATGTAATCATTGCATAATGATCAACTACACACTCATAATGAGCAGCTACTGTATGCCATTCTTTTTCTGCAGAAAGTACCTAGTAACCCAGAATGTTATGACATCAGTCATGACATTCACACACATGGTTTTACCAAAAATACATGCCAATAACCAAACACTTACAAGTTGGATTCTTCATCTCTGGTATTGAAGAAAACCAGAATAAATCGCTGGGAGATTTATCTGAAATATAAAAAACCCGGAAGATCTTCCATTGGCATAAGAATTAGGGAGATCTTAGTGTTGATCTGACCAAAACAAAGAGGTTCTTGGATTAATTTTGACTCAACCGGATGATGGAGGAATCTCTGACGACCGTAACTTCCAACAGGTGATGAAGGAATTTTTGACGACCGATCAATCTGTGTACGTTATGAATGTTGTTGAAATGTAATTTTGTTTTGGAGAATAATTCCTTGACAAATGTTGGGGAAATAAACCCATGACTGCTGGTCTTCTAGAGAGGTGATGAACTTCTCGAGGATGCTTGAATTTCTTTTCAGAAAGATTTCGGAGAGATTCGTCACTGCCCCTAGTATCAAGTGCTTGTGGCACTGCCAGGAAACTTGGACTGTACGTAACCCTTTGATGAGATTGACGTTTAAATGCCCCAAGTGATGGTGAGGGAGACTTGCCCCAGGTTAATCTGTAATTGAGAGATTTCTTGAAATCTTGACTGGACTGCCCCAGGTTTAATGGATTTTGAAAGATTTGTTGAAATCTTGACTGGACTGTCCCAGGTTTACTGGACAATACCATATCAAGTCCCCTTTTACTGATAGGAGATTTTTGCCACGGGAGTGTCATCCCACTTGAAGTGATTTTACTCACTGAGAGAGCTTTTGTTCCTCCGAACATTCACTGTATGAATTTCTTTGCTGTCAAACAAATAACCATGTGCAAACAACGATATTCAAATAATGCAAAGTTTATGCTTGTCTCGAAGTTTTGAAAAAATGCATTTTTTAGCAGAAAACTTTTTATAAGACAAATTCAACATAAGATTTAGGACAAAGCCTTACAGGAGTCAGGATACCTTTTGTAACAGTATGCTTTCGAACTAACCCATGCTTCAATTAGGACTTTTGAAGGGTTATAACGTGGCTTGGTTCACGGTTTAAGAAACAAAGGATAAAGGCCCAAAGTATATTTGTACCCACCCGCTCTTCATGATGTTCTTCAATCCTAAACTCAGTTAATTGTGCATCAAACTCTATTCGAATTTGGAACGACGTTTTGGTGATGGTCCACAGAAGCTGAAATTGTTGGAAGGCAGTCATTTTTGCAACATTTTTCATGTTGTTGAAGATTTATAACGACCTCTTTCTTTTGATTCATTATCCCTAACTTTTGCCTGACTGTTCCTGTTTTCGAGATTACAGTCAGCGGGATGCCCCAGCTTTCTTAAGCCTCCCTTGTAGGTTTTGGCTCAGTGGTTTTTTTTGAGAGATAATGATTGCCTATGAGATAAAGAACCATCACTGTCTTTTGGTTCCAAAGGAATGTTTTTGATGTCATTCGTTGTATTACGAACTAAGAGTTTGCAACTTCAATGCGCATCTTTTGAATTAACTGAGAGACTACCCTGCCCCAGGTTTGATTAAAGGTTTCAACTTGTGTTTAAAACAGAAAACTTCTACTTCTTTGTCTTGAAGGGGTTGACTAGGGATTATCTTCCTTATAACTCCAATGTTTAGGATTTGAAAGAAACGCCTGTACATCGTCAGCAAGGTCTGTCCAAAAGCATACTGTATGAGATTATGGTATTGTTTCGTCATCCTCCCTCTAAAGGCTTGTAGCTTTTTTTCAAGGGTTAAATGTCATAAAGAAAGTAGAAATCATAGTTCAAGAATAGTGAAAACGAATGGATGAATTTAAGACAAACATATGCAATGCATTAATGAAACAGAGTTTTGCAACTGTCTGGTGTTGCACCTTTTTCTGTGACATCTTAACTTCATCTTACTTGACCATCGAGCAAGAGGATACGCAATTAAAGACTTATGGAATCCATAAATAGAATTTTTTTTTAAATCCTCAGAGGAATTTCATACATCTCATAGACAAAAACATCCCTTCTTGATGGCATTTACCTTCAGACCTTATCACACAACTGACTTATGTTTAACACAATAGTCATCGGTCCTTTAGTAAGAAGAAAATTACCAAAAACATATAAAATCCATATTTTATTTTTCAGATATCCAATGACCTTGATCTTCCCTTTTATTATCATCGCCAAAAGAACCAATTGATAGAGTGATACTAAACAAACCACCAGAAACACCCTTACTGTAGTTAAGTGTCTAGAGCAGTACCAAAATACCAACAATCTTAATTGAAGTTCTAAGAAAGGTATGAGAAATAAATAAATTAACACCTTTCCTAAGTTTAATCACTGTTAGGTTAACCAATGTTGAGTTTGACCTTTGAGGAAGTTAAAGAAAACCAAAGACCGTGTCATGATCATCTTTTTCATAGAAGAAACATCTTTAGTGCAAGAATTTGCTTTTAGCTTGAGCATTTTTTATGTCTAATACAATGTTAAGACATTTTGATTGACATCCTTGACTCAACTTTCCTTTTGATGAAAACAACCTTTTGATACTTGAGTTTTCTCTTTGATAATTATAGCTTAAAAACCCCATCCCATTTAGGCTTGCAATCATCTTCCCACTAGAAGAAACTCTTCCAACTGATCTGAACAATCCTGACAAACTCGATCATAAAATCAAGTTTGAGGATTAATAAAGTCACCTCACCTTATAATTTATAGGTGGTAGATAAACCTTCCTTCTCGTTCATAAGATAAGAAACATGCACCTCCTCTTTTCTTCATAGTTGATAACCCTTTTTATTTTATACACAGATCCTGGAATAAGACATCCAACTCATCATGAAATAAATCTTCAATTCAAAAATCCACACCAGAATTCCATCTTCAAGTCAAAGCAGTAACATCCTTGGCAAATACATAATTAGAAATATTTTCTTTATAGAAAACCAAGATATAGAAAACCCATACAGTTGCTCTTTAAGATAGGCAGGGCATTCTTCTCCAAAAAGATCCAAGGTCTTCACACTTATTTTACTAAATGCTTTGACATGATTGATCTTTTACTCCAGCTCCAGCCTTTTCTTAAGTATTATAGATTTGTTGATGCTAGTACAAATGTTCTAAACATTTGGATTATACATACTGTTAATTCTCTATTTTTTTATTGGCATTATGTTTGGTAAAACTAACTTAGTAGAAACATGTTAAAATAAGATGTTATATCAACTGGAGAAACATTTTGGATAAGATGTCCTATGCAGAATCATTCGACATCGCGCATGTGTACAGCTGGACAATTAGATTCTTTTAGATTGTTACAGATGCAAAATATTTTGGGAATATTATGCTATCCTATGTGACACCCATTTTAAGGATTAAGAGATTCAAGCTGAATTCAAGGAGTATTCTTAGTTTCTAATTATGGAGATAATTTAGGAAACTAATGATTGAAGTTCTATTTTTATGCAAAAGTTTCTGCAAATTTTTAGTAGCTGATTTGTTACGTTTTTGAAGTCTAATCTAGTCCAGAAGATTGCTTTAAATAGAAGGCTATAAACCTAATTAGGGTGTGGAACTGTAGTGTATTTTGTAGCATTGTAGAACGTTATTTTGGTTGGTCTTGTGAGTTGATTGAACACTAAGTCTTAGTGAATGTATTAGGACTGTTTTGTTAACTGCAAGCCTCTCTAACATCACATTTATATAAGAGTAGGAATGTCTCTTATTGATTTGTAAGTATTGTCAATCACTCTTAAGATTCTAATTATTGAGTGATTGTATGTGTTTTAAGGTTGTATTATAATTCTTTTAAATTGTGTTCTTGTCACTGTTTGTGACTGAAAGGGAAGTGAGAAGGGTCTCATACTAATGCGAGTCTTAGGTAGAAGTAAGCACGGGTAGTGATTAAGTGAGAATTTGTAAACGGGGGAGTTTAGCTTCGAATTAATACTATTATAGTGAAGTCCTCCTTGGCTTGGTATCCCCCAGAGTAGGTGTTGTTGTACACTAAACTGGGTTTGTATGCTCCCTTATTGTTTGCATTGTTTAAATTGTTATACCTTGTCATTATGTTTATCTGAGATCTGAATACCAGAATTTCAATTGGTATCAGAGTAGGCATCCTTCTCTGTATCTGGGTGAGATTCAGGGAAGATAATTTATGGTACAATCAAAAGGGAAGATACTTTATGGTGACTTTCATCAAGTCCATAGACAATAAAGCTCGGAAATACGAACTCAAGATGGGGAATCTGTAGTTGTTGGGGAAATAAACTATATTACCAATTTGTTGGAGAGATGTTTTCCTTAAGCATAACTCCTCGAGGATTCTTGATATCAAATTTAGTTGGGGAGAAGTTTTCAGAGATTGAAACCCAGGCTGGGGATTTCCTGGATCCAACTTTATGGGGATATCCATGAATTTGGCCTTGAGGGGTTTGTACCTTTATTCGTGAAGATTATTCTGTGGGGATAACCTTATAGAGATGACTCTATGGAGACTTGACTGGGGATCACCCTATGAAAAGGACTTTGTGGGAGATTTGTAATTGCCCCTTAGTAGTAGGTGTTGTAGTACTTCTAGAAAATGTTTGCTTGGTCGTACGTAACCCTTTGTTGGAACTTACGTTCAATACCCCAAGTGATTCAGATACAGACCTGCCCCTGGTTATTCAGCATTTCTTGGGAGATTTCTTGGAATCTTGACTTGACTGCCCCCAGACGAGTTGGACAGTGACATGTCATGCCCCCTTGCTTATAGGATATTTGTCATTGGAAGTGTCATCCCATTTGAAGTGATTTTGTTTACTGAGAGAGTTTTTGTTCGCTGGATATTCGTCGTGTGAATTTCTCCGCTGTCAAACAATTAGCCATATGCAAACAACGATATTCAAATAATGCAAAGTTTATGCTTGTCTTGAAGTTTTGAAAATACATTTTAGCAGATAAAACAATTTTTCTGTAAGAATGTGAATTTAACTCAGGATTTAGAGTAAGCCTTACAAGAGTCAGGATACCTTTGGTAACAGTATGTTTTCGAACTAACCCATGCTTCAATTAGGACTTTTGAAGGGTTGTAGTGTGGCTTGGTTCACGGTTTAAGAAAAAAAGATAAGGCTCAAAGTGTATTTGTACCCACCCGTTCTTCGCGATATTCTTCAGTCCTAAACTCCGTTAATTATGCGTTTAAACTGTAATTGAGTCTGAAATGACATTTTGGTGATGGTTCAGACAAGTTAAGTTTATTGGAAGGCAGTCATTTTTTAAACATTTTTCATGTTGTTGAGGATTTGTAGCGTCCTCCTTTTGATTTGTTATCCCGGATTTTTGTCCGACTGTTCTTGTCTTGAGATTACAGTCAGCGGGATGCCCCAATTTTTCTTAAGTCTCCTTCGTAGGTTTTGACTTAGTGGGATTTTCTTTTTTAGAGATAATGACTGCCTGTGTGATAGGGAACCATCGCCGTCTTTTGATTCCATAGGAATATTTTTGATGTCATTCATTGTATACGAAGTGGAAGCTTGCGACTGAACACACATTTGAATTAACTGAGAGACTACCCTGCCCCAGGTTTTGATTAAAGGTTTTAATTTGTGTGAAAAAGAAAACTCCTACTTCTTAGGCTCAAAGGGGTTGACTAGGGATTATCCTCCTTATAACTCCAGTGTTTAGGAATTGAAACAAACACATGTACATCGTCAGCAAGGTCTGTGCAAAAGCATACTGTATAAGATTATGGCATTGTTTTCGTCATCCTCCCTCTAAAGGCTTGCAACTTTTTTGAAAAAAGAGTTGAATATCATAAAGGGAGTAAAAAACATAGTTTAAAAAACGAATGGATTAATTCAAGATAAACATATGCAATGCATTAATGAAACAAAGTTTGACATTAATAGATAAGTGTTTGAACAACAAAAGAGATTACAATTAAAAATTCAAAAATGATATAAACGCTCTCAATTTTGGCCATGATTTAGCATGGGAGCAGTGATCATATTGGGAGCCTTAGGAGGGTCAAATTCGATCTCCTTGTTGTTGATCAAATCTTGAATCTTGTTCTTCAAAGTCCAACAGTTGTCGGTGTCGTGCCCAGAACTATCAGAATAGTAGGCACATCTTACATTTGGATTGTACTTAGGAGAGGAGGTATCAAGGTTTTGAGGAGAATCCCTTAGTGTGATCAGCTTCGCTTTCAGCAAATGTTGTAATGCTTGAGATAATGGCATATTAATCTTAACGTACTGCCTTTCTTGGTACTTTACCCTATGCCTATTTCCCTGTCGTTGTTGAACATATGTAGGATTAGAGATCACGATTTCCCCCACGTGTTGGTCATGGTTACTCTAGTTACGACCTTTTTGACCGTACATAACACTAGACTCTTTCTTCCCATTGAAAGGTTATTTCCCTGCACTTGAAGATGCACCCATTTGGATTTTACCGCTTTTGATGCCAGCTTTGACTCTTTCGCCAGTCAGTATTAGCTCGGTGAACCCGATCGAGGAGCTTCCAATTAGGTGATTGAAGAAAGGTCCCGTCAAAGTTCCCATAAAGATGTCAATCAGCTCCTTGTCAATTAAGGGTGGCTGCACCCTGCCAGCCAAGTCTGTCCATTTTTGGGCGTATTCTTTAAAGCCCCTGTTAGAACCCATGGTCATATTCTGCAACTGCACACGAGTTGGTGCAAGATCAGCGTTGTATTGGTATTGCTTGTAGAAAGCAGCAGCTAGATCTTCCCAAGTGTGAATGTGATAACTCTCTAATTGATAGAACCATTCAAGTCCTGTTCCAGCTAGGCTCTCTTGGAAGAAATGGACCCAAAGTTTTTGATCAATGGTGTATGGTTGAATCTTGCGGATATAAGATCTTAGATTCATCTTAGGACAAGAGACCCCATCATATATGGAAAAAGCAGGAATCTTGAATTTCGATGGGATGACCACTCCAGAAACCAAACCTAAATCTTCAAAATCCAGACCAAGTACCCTTTAAATTTCCATGGCATTGAGAAGATCCTCCAGTTGTTTGTATTTGTCATACGCAGGAGAATACTGTTCTTCAGCATAGTCATCCTCTTCTTCGTTAGACCCCAGGCTGTGATCCCCCTTTTTTTGTCTGATTGTCCCCCTCAATTGACGGAGTTGCGAACCCTAGAGCTTGCTCTGTTGGTCCTCTGAACCTTCTTCCCAAATTTAGGCCACCCACTGACTTCTTTGTCTTTTTCTTCTTGTCTTTGAGAAGAAGAGTCTTCAGGTCTTCTTGCCCTTTAGCCAAAGTCAGAAACATCTGTTGGAATTGATCATTTTATGCTTGAAGATCATTCACTGTTTGTTCCATATCTATCTTAGTGAAATAAACAGTAGGAAGATAAGGAAACATATATGGGAGAAACATGTCATGATATGATGTATGGTGTGATACGGTGGGAGAACTGACTTGAGCTTTTGCGTTTGTGTTCGCAAATGTTTCGGTTTAGCAAGAGTCGCCATCGACTTTTTATTTTATCCAAAGGAAAGGTCAAAAAGCACAGGAAAGACCTTTGAGATGTTTTCTTGGGTTCGGGGGGTAGATTATGAAAAGGGAAGGTTCTAGCACCCTTTTCATCCATGGTTTTCCATGGGCTCTTAGTTACTTGTTTAGATCAATTACTTTTGCTTCTCAATTGTTTGAAATGGTGCTTTGTGTGTGGTTTTGAAAATATTTTGAAAAGAGGCCTTTTGTCTAGGCAACCTTTGTAATGATTCTTGTTTGAATATATACAAAGGTGTTTGTCTTTTGAAAAATGTTTCAATTGTTTGAAAGTTTGTTTTGGGAAAATGTTTTGAAATGGTGTTGTGATGTGTTTTTGAAATTAGCAAGGATGTTTGCAAGTTTGATCAAGTAACTAGGAGCACCTATCCTACTTACTCAAAAGTCTTTCCTACACATTTTTAACCCTTTGACATTGTTGTTTTACCATTGTATTTGGTAAACAACCTTGTGTTTAGATGTTAAACGGGATATGCGCGGGTCATCGTATGACCATGATAGCAATTGTGCTAAGTATCTTAGCAAATTTTTGTTTGAGGGACTAGATCATTTTGTATAGGCAACCAGGATAGCGTCATCGAGGGACTATGATCTTTTTGTTTTGATTTTGTTTTGCCAAGACACCTAACATGCATATCATGGCCATTTTTAAGGCAACAAGTGGATGAAACCCTAGGGGTGCTTGAGTGCATTGTGTTGTCATTTTCATGCATTTTTGTCTTTGTATTAGTCATGCTATTTGTTTGATTTTGGATTTTTTGCATACAAACCGTAACCTTTCTATCATGCATATTTGAAAGCTATAAAGTGCGTAAAAATAAATCTACAACTATTACAACATTGATATGGGGAAGGGGATACAATTATGATTAGGGGATATTTTGCACAAAATAAAAAAAAAAAACCTAAAATTATTACAACCATATTGAATTCTTTGTATAAATAAATAAATAGAAAATATTTAAATATGCAATTAAATGTAAATATGCAAAAATGTTTTTGTATTATTTTTATGTATGTACAAATAAAATATTTTATGTCCTAAAAATAAGGAAAATAAAAATGATTATTTTTATTAAGGGGTGGAAACCCTAATTTGTTTTAAGAAAATATATATATTATGTATTATTTATTTATGTACAATAAAATAAATAAAAATATACAAGTGTTAAAAAATAAAAATATGTGAGAAAATATTATTTAAGTGTATAAATAATAAAAATAAAAATATATAATATTTTTATAATATTTACAAGTTTTTATTTTAAGAAAATAAAAGTATATTATTTAATAATTATTTCTATGTCCAAAAAAATAATAAAAATAATAAAATAAAATATAAAAATTTTAGAAAATGTTTTTGGTAATTTTTAATGTTTAGAAAAATAAAATAAAGTCAGAAATGTAAATAGAATTAGAAAAATACAAAAAAATAATTAAATGGGCCAAGGGGGTGTGAACAACAAGCCTAGGGGTGCAAACAATCATGCCAAGCCAAGCCCAGCCCAGATGGCCTTCATCCCTGACCTTGTGACAAGAAATACGCGCGCCCTGTATTCAAAACTGGAAATCCTGCATACGTGCTCAAAAGCAAAAACTTGCAACATGAAAGTTATATAGCATAATCACACGATTCTAACCATATAAAAAACTTAACCTAAATCTCAAAGACCAGAGAGAATTTCTCTGGCCCTAATTTCTAACCTAGTTTTTTCAGAAAGTTCATCATTCAAATTCTCTCAGCTCAGTTAACTTAAATGAATTCTATGCATATGTACAGCTCAAGGGCAATGAATACTACATTTTTTATTCACAAACCTAAGCCTAATGATTCCTAAATAGAGAGATAGAAGTTTGAACTTTACCTGTTTCAGTCAAGCTCGAGTATGACAATGCAGAGGTTTTCAGTGAGGCCTGAGATGCTTGTGAGCTTGCTTGAAGTTCCTTTGAGCTTTCCCAATGCTTAGCTAGCTTTGAACTTGCTTGAATCTCTCTACAGAACTCAACCTGCAAACTCAAAATTCAGAAATGGTGAAGTGTGTAAATGGAGTTACAGTGACTTGAGAATGGTTGAGATAATTTAGGTGAGTTGTATGGAGTGTGTTGGAACTGATTGCAAACAAAATGCACGAGTAGTTTGTGATTTGGAAATCAAAATGCAAAACCTGCCCTGTTTTGCAAGAAAATGTGATTTTTGTGTTTTGGAAGGTTTGAGAGGTGGTGAGTTCGTGTTTATGACCTTAGGCAATATGCAAAACTTGTTTGAAATGTTAACAAGCTTTGGTTTTATCAGATTACAAAGTTGTATGCTTTTTGCAAGTTGACTTGGTTTTGAAGCAAAAGTGAAGTGACCATGCTCAAGAGCCTGTACAGGCCTCCTTCCTAGCTGCACAAAGTTGGTGTACCTTTGCCTAAGTTTGTGGAGTTGGTTTGCTGCAAAAGGCTTGGTGCAATGCTCAAGAGAAACAAATTGACATAAAGCATGCTTTATTAAAATGGCATTGTTAACTTTTTGCCATTTTTAGATTAATCTTTTGTGTAATCTTCCATTGATCAGAACAATGCCTTAATCCATTGTGTTTGCATTCAATTTTTGAGTGTGGAAGGGTTTAAGGACCTGTAAACAAGTACAAGCAAGGTTGGACAGAAATTGTAACTTGTAGCAACATGAAAAATGCCATGGACCAAAGTGACATTTTGCCAAATTCAAACCTTCGATTCTCCCTAACCACAAATGATTTTGGAGAATTCTTGGACATTTTGGAAAGCTTGTAACATGCTATAAAATCCATATTTGAAATTAATTTTGAGATTCCACTTGGAACTATGTGAAAAATTGCCATGAAGATAGGTCAAAATCCTGCCTAAACTAGGGCAAAATTTCACTAAGTTAGAAAGTTTTTGGACCCTTGTTCATAAAATCATAACTTGAGATCCAAGCATCTTTTGGGAAAACTTTGTGAATCAAAGTTGTAGACTTTGTGGAGGACTACAACTTTCTTGTTAGAAGTTTGTTTTGAATCCAAATGCATCATGGTGAAAATGTTGGGAAAAGTTGGGGAAAAAATAAGAATTTTTCATAACTTAGAAATTTTCTAAGTTATGAAAATTTTCCATTTTAAACCCTAATTTTCAAAATTAGGTTTCTTGATGAAGAAGTTTCATGTTTTGACATATCTTGATGAAAAATGACCCTTGGCACTTGATTTTGACCAAAAAGTCAAAGTTTGACTTTTCAATGTACAATTGATTTTTGATTAGTTGATTGGAAAATTCATCTGTCAATCCAATGCATTTGAGATTTTTTGAACCTTGTGATTAGGTAAAGATGATGCCATTGAGTCCTTGAATCCATGTTTGAACCCAATTTGCCACTGGCTAGGTTAAAAATCAAAAATTGCCCTTCTACAGTCAAAACCCTAAAAATGACCATTTTATCCTTTTGATGATCTGATCAAATTTCTTGAGGGGTTGTGATCCAAACTTGATCAAATGGTTCATATGAGTCTATAATGTTGTTGTGGATAAAAAATTATGAGGTTTGACTGTAAATTGGCCACAATTGACTTTTTCCCCAATACAGCCGATTTTTAGGTCAATTGTCCAATTGATTGGGCAAAAATTTGATTCAAGGCTTGAAACTTGGTTTGGGCAATCTCATAAGTCCAACATGAAGTATGAAAGTCACATTGAGCATTGTAAGTCCAAAAATCCCTGTGCAAACTCAAACCCTAATTTCAGGTCAATAGTGCAAGGAGATGTCTTGAGCAGAGCAAACCCTAATCCTATCTGGAGAATAAGGAGTCTTGTGAGGGGAAATCTTGATGAAATGAGAGGGCAAATTTTGGGGTACAACAGCTGCCCCTGTTCAATCTTCTTGAACCTGAAGAGTTAGATTGGCGAGTTCGCCTTTCGTGACTCGAAGGTAAAAGAAGATTGGACACTAGAGTGCCCGTAAATTTGCACTCGTCAAAATGTAGTGGAGGGAATGGGCTTAAAGATGCCATTTGGATATGATTGAATCTTGCTGGAGATGGGCTTAAAGATGCCCTCCAAGAATGTTTGTTGAAAATCAGGAGAATGAACATCAGAATGGTATCCGTATCTGGAATGTATCTGAGTCTGAATAAGCGACAAAATAACATCCGTGTCTGGAGTATCTCTGGACTGGGGGAAAAGTTCAGAGTAAGTGACAGCATGGCTACCGTGTCTGGAGCGTATTTGGACCGTATCTGAATCTTGTATCTGAATCTTATATCTGAATAAGCGACAGAATAGCATCCGTATCTGGAGCATCCCTAAGCTGTTTTCTGAACTTTGAATCTGAATAAGCAATAGAATAACATCCGTGTCCGGAGCGTCTCTAAGCTGTTTTCTGAATTTTGAATCTGAATAAGCAATAGAATAGCATCCGTGTCTGGAGCGTCTCTAAGCTGTTTTCTGAATTTTGAATCTGAATAAGCAATAGAATAGCATCTGTGTCTGGAGCGTCTCTAAGCTGTTTTCTGAACTTTGAATCTGAATAAGCAATAGAATAGCATCCGTGTCCGGAGCGTCTCTAAGCTATTTTCTGAATTTTGAATCTGAATAAGCAATAGAATAGCATCCGTGTCTGGAGCGTCTCTAAGCTGTTTTCTGAATTTTGAATCTGAATAAGCAATAGAACATCATCCGTGTCTGGAGCGTCTCTAAGCTGTTTTCTGAACTTTGAATCTGAATAAGCAATAAAATAGCATTCGTGTCTGGAGTAACTCTAGGCTGTTTTCTGAGCTTTACATCTGAATAAGCGATAGAATAGCATCCGTGTCTGGAGTGTCTCTAAGCTGTTTTCTGAGCTCTTTGAATAATCAATAGAATAGCATCCGTGTCTGGAGCATCTCTAAGCTATTTTCATGATTGTATATTGGTAGCTTGTTAATCTTATCCTGAAAAGGGTAAAACATTAGATGAAACACAAAGTTATGTTGCATGAAATGTATGATGCAATATATGTGCTTTATCCATGTTTATGATATATGAATGTAATGTATGCGCATGTAAGCTGATTTGCTGTCTTGCTGAGGAAAATAAATCCTTGATAGCCGGGGATAATAAAATCCTTGACTGCTGCCGGAGATTACACAATGGGAATCCTCACTCGGCTGGGGAATAAGGAAACTCTGATGACCTCTACTGGGGATTAGACGAAAGAAAACCTTGATCTGCTGGAGAATAAGGAAGACTTTGATTGCTTCTGCGGAAAATTAAGAATGAGAAACTTCGATCTCCTGGGGAAATTGAAACCTTGGGGGCTTCACTGGAGAAGTGAGAAATGAGAATCTTCGATCTTCTAGGGGAATTTGAATCCTTGGGGATTTCAAATTGGAGTTAAGAATGAGAATCTTCATTCTGTTAGGGAGTGAGAACTCTGTGGGAAATAGCTATACTGCTGGGGAATAACTATCTTGCTGGAAAGTAAGTTCAAGTTTCTCTGGGGGAAAAGTTTATTCCTGTTTGGAAAAAGTTCAGGAGTTTGGGTTGTATGCCAATCTACTGGGGAATTATCCAGAGGTTGGGGATAAGACAAAAGTTAACTGTTATCTGGTTGATTCTCATACTTTAAGACAACTTGTTGGGGAATCCGGGGAAAATTGAGTGGTTTCCACGGTGAATTGATAGTTAGAAATTTGACTCCGTTGGGGAAGAAAGTTTCATCTTTGTTGGGGATTTATGACCCAAAGTGTTTACTCTGCTGAGGATTGGGAGTTTGAAGGCTTATCTCGGATGAGAATTAAAGGTTTGAAATATGACTCCGCCGGGGATTGGGAGTTTGAAGTTTAACTCTGGTGGGGACTTTGAAATTCAATTCCGCTGGGGATATGTATTTCAAGGTTGTAGCTCCGCTGGGGATCCAGATGATGTACTGCAGGGGATTTCTCTTGGAATAGCCTAAAGACATTTTCCTATACTTTCAACCTGTCAGTAATTATTTTTTCACATTTCGTTTATTTGTAAACAGTGATTATATTCAAATGCATATGCTCATTTAATAAACCATTGGACGTTTTCAAATAAAACACAAGCGTAAAAAAAAAGGCAAATAGTTTTCTGCACTTTGAAGTATCTTTGTATTAACTTTGTGTAAGTATTTTATACAAAGGAGACAGACATCCTAGTAAGAGAATGTTGTCATAATATTGAGAGAAAAATTTATACAAAGAAAGATGGCTATGTGTAAAAATTCCATGGGGTTCCCATTCTGCTATAGCCTTCGTAACTCTGGATATCTTGTCCATTCGTTGCTTCGTCCGAAGATGATTGAGTTAATCAGTAGCCTGGAGCTTGTCTGTGAAGAGATTATCCTTAAAGTGATCCAACGAGACATAGTCATACGCTTTAATTCCCTAACTTTTGCCTGGACCGCCCTTTCGGGTTTTCGATCCACCGGGAAACCCTTTTTTGCCTAAGTCGCCCTTTCGGGTTTTCAAATTGCCGGGTGTACAGATTTTTTTTATTTATCCCTAATTTTTGCCTGAACCGCCCTTTCGGGTTTTCGATTCACCGGGATGCCCATTTTTGCCCAAGTCTCCCTTTCGGGTTTTCAACTTGCCGGGTCGTTTTATGCGTAGTATCTTTTGACTATGTCTGCATTCGCAGGGTGCGGCAGGTCGCCGCCGTCCATGGTGGTCAGGATCATTTCCCCAACAGAAAATATGTTTTTGATCATAAATGGTCCTTCGTAAGTAGAAGTCCATTTGCCCCTGGGATCACTTTACGGCAAGATGATCCGCTTGATTACAAGATCCTCGACTTGATATACCTGGCGTCTGACTTTCTTGTTGAAAGCTTTGATCATTCGTTTTTTATACGCCTGACCATGGAAAACAGCAGTAAGTCGCTTTTTATCAATTAAGTTAAGTTGATCAAGTCGGGTCTGAATCCAATCATCTTCACTCAAACCAGCATCTTTCATGATTCTCAAGGAGGGAATCTGAATCTCGATAGGTAAAACAGCTTCCATGCCGTACACCAAAGAATAGGGTGTTGCCCCAGTTGAAGTACGTGCCGTGGTACGGTACCCGTGCAGAGCAAACGGTAACATTTCATGCCAGTCCTTGTAGGTAACTGTCATCTTTTGTATAATCTTCTTGATATTTTTGTTCGCAGCTTCAACAACACCGTTCATCTTTGGCCGATAGGGAGATGAATTATGATGTTGAATCTGGAACTGCTTGCACAAAGCGGTGATCATAGTGTTGTTCAGGTTTGTACCGTTGTCATTGATGATTCTGTCAGGGATGTCGTACCGGCAAATGAGGTTCTGCTTGATGAAGCGGGCAACCACATTCTTTGTAACTAATGCGAAGGACGCTGCTTCGACCCACTTGGTAAAGTAATCAATGGCCACCAGGATAAAGCGGTGTCCATTGGATGCTATAGGCTTGATCTCTCCAATCATGTCGATTCCCCACATAGCGAACAACCAAGGAGCTGTTAAGACATTGAGAGGAACTGGAGGTATATGTACCTTGTCAGCATAGATTTGCCATTTGTGACAAGTACGGGAATGTTGATGGCAGTCAGCTTCCATAATAGACCAGTAATAGCCCGCCCTTAGAATTTTCTTAGCCATTGTATGTCCGCTTGAGTGGGTGCCAAAGGTACCATTGTGCAGTTCAACCATGATCTGCTCAGCTTCAATCTTGTCCACACAACAGAGTAGAATGCAATCATGATTGCACTTGTATAGGATACCATTGCTTAGAAAGAACTTGGCAGAGAACCTCCTCAGAAAGTTTTTGTCGCTGACTGAAGCTCCTTCAGGGTATTCTTGTGCTTCGAGATACCTTTTGACGTCATGAAACCACGGTTGGTCCACTACTTCTTCGGTATTAATCTCGTGACAATGTGCAGGTTCGTCCATCCGTTCAATGGTGATTTGGGGAGCCTCATTATCCCAATTAAGTTTAAACATGGATGACATTGTAGCTAGAGCATCTGCTAGCTGATTCTCTTCTCACGGGAAGTGCTCGAAGGTGATCTGCTCAAAATGTGGTAACAATGTCAGGACATGTTCTTTGTAAGGGATGAGGTTTGGATGTTTAGTATCCCACTCTCCTTTGATTTGACTGATAACTAAAGCTGAGTCCCCAAATACAATCAAAGATTTGATTCTCAAGTCAATAGCAGCCTTGAGACCAAAGATACAAGCTTCATACTCGTCCATGTTATTGGTACAACTGAAGCAGATTCTGGCGGTGAAAGGTGTATGGCAACCTTCTAGAGAGATAAGTATCGCGCCGATACCGTTTCCAAGTGCGTTGGAGGCACCATCAAAGTACAGGGTCCATCGGGATCCTTGTTCAGGTCCGTCATACGGTCTGTTTTCTTCAATGTTGTCCAAAGTCATAATGTCCTCGTTGGGGAAGTCGAACCTCATGGCTTGGTAATCTTCGACAGCTTGATGGGCCAGATGATCGGCTAGCACACTCCCCTTTATATATTTTTGGGTCGTGTACTGTATATCATATTCTGTGAGGATCATCTGCCATCTATCGATTCTTCCCGATAGAGCAAGCTTTTCAAAGATGTACTTGATCGAATCCATCTTAGAGATAAGCAAAATGGTATGAGTCAACATATACTGCCTTAGCCGGCGAGCAGCCCATACCAAAGCGCAACAAGTTTTCTCGAGCAGTGAGTATCGGGTCTCACAGTCGGTAAACTTTTTGCTAAGGTAATAAATGGCATGCTCTTTTCGGCCAGACTCGTCATGTTGGCCCAATACGCACCCCATTGAATTCTCTAGGACAGTCAGATACATGATTAGCGGCCTTCCTTCGACGGGTGGCATCAAGATAGGAGGTTCCAGCAAATAATCCTTGATTTTATCGAAAGCAACTTGACAGTCATCATTCCATTTAACCACCTGATCTTTCTTCAACAGCTTGAAGATTGGTTCACAGGTAGATGTTAGGTGAGAAATGAACCTTGCAATATAGTTTAGGCGTCCCAAGAAACCTCTAACCTCTTTCTCAGTGCGAGGGGCAGGCATTTCTTGTATAGCTTTGACTTTGGCAGGATCAACCTCGATGCCTTTGTTACTGACAATGAAACCCAAAAGTTTACCGGACCTGACTCCGAAAGTGCACTTGTTAGGGTTCAACCTGAGCTTGTACTCCTTCAACCTGACAAACAGCTTTTGCAGATGGCCGAGGTGTTATTTTTCAGTCTGTGAATGGGCTATCATGTCGTCTACGTAAACCTCTATCTCATGATGTATCATATCATGAAACAAAGCCACCATGGCGCTTTGATAGGTTGCCCCGACGTTCTCCAGTCCGAATGGCATCACTTTATAGCATAACGTACCCCACTGCGTAACAAAAGTAGTTTTCTCCATGTCTTCAGGGGCCATTTTGATCTGGTTGTAACCTGAAAATCCGTCCATGAAGGAAAATACCTTGTGCTGAGCTGTATTGTCAACCAAGATGTCAATGTGCGGTAGTGGAAAGTCATCTTTAGGGCTAGCCTTGTTTAAGTCTCTGTAATCAACGCACATCCTGACTTTGCCGTCCTTCTTAGGCACGGGCACAATGTTAGCAACCCATTATGGATAGGAAGTAACTGCAAGAAAGCCAGCATTGAACTGCTTCATCACTTCAGCTTTGATCTTTTCAGACATGTCGGGCCTCATGCGGCAAACTTTCTGTTTAATTGGTGGACAGTCTTCTCTTATAGGGAGACGATGAACCATAATGTCTGTATCAAGTCCTGGCATGTCTTCATAGGACCAGGCGAAGATTTCAACATATTCATTCAACAGCTTAACTAAGCGCTCTTTGACACTTGGCTCTAGGTTGGCACCCGCTCTAATTTCTTTTCTATCTTCCTCTATTCCCAAGTTGATTGTCTCTAACAATTCCTCGTGAGGTAGAATAGCCCTTTCTTCCTGTTGTAGCAGTCTAGCCAATTCTCCAGGCACTTCACAGTCTTCATCACCTTCGTATTCGGCAAGATTGACCAGATCTTCAGAGTCACTGAAGGCCATAACATAATTGTTACCCATGGAATCCAGAGTGGATGGGTACCTGCATTGGTGAGTGTGGGTGTGTTTAAGGGATAGCCACCTTTAAACAAATAAAATGTAAAAAGAAAGAAAATGAACACAAAAGTTTATATGTGAAAACGTCCATGATTCATTAAAATGACATATGAAGATGAAAAATTAAACCCTTACAAATGGACCTATGTGCCTCGGGTAAGGCACAAGGTTAAAAGTGTACGAATTGTTTAAGAATTATTACAAACCAACAGAAATATTTGAAAGATAAATTACTGATTGATGAAAGTAATGGGAACAAAGTCCTTTGCCTCCCAATTGCATAATCCTCCTTCAACGGTAGGGAAAATCCAGTCTTCCAGATTGCTCTCCTTTTCACCATCCTCCAAAGCACTGACTCCGTGATGGGTGATCTTCACCAGTGGTCCTCCATCCCGGGAGCGACGCACAACCTTTTGAGCCAAAGTAGTGAAACCCAAACCGAATTTATCAGATTTGAAAGTAAAATTGGGAAGCTGCCCCCAGATTGTGCTTCCTCCTTCTTCAATCACAGCCTTTGCATCTTTGAGTGACGACATCCGAGGCGGAGGTCGGGTAATCATGGATACAGAGGGCACTGCCACAATCTCTTCAGAAACTTCCTCGAAGTGTTGGAAGGGGGTTTCAATGAATTCGCCATCTAATTCCACATAGCGGAAAGAATTAAGATGGTTTATCATGTATTCCTCTTCACCGTGAACTGTCACAATTTTTCCCTGGACATGGTACTTGAGATTTTAATGCAAAGTAGAAGTAACGGCTCCAACATGATGAATCCAGGGTCTTCCCAACAAGCAAGAATAGGAGGGACGGATGTCCATGACATAGAATGTGGAGTGGAAGGTTTCAGTTCCCACTTTAATCGGGATGTCCACCTCCCCGTGGACCATCCGTTTAGAACCATCAAAGGCTCTGACAATGATGTTGTTGGGCTTCAAGGTTAAACCTTCACAATCTAGCCTTTCCAATGCCTTCTTTGGTAAGACATTCAGCGATGAACCAGTGTCTACCAGAACGTGTGCCAGAGTAGTCCCTCTGCATTCCACTGAGACATGCAAAGCGTCATTATGCTTTCTCCCTTTGATTGTTAAATCAGCGTCGGAGAACCCTAGACCATTGTCTGTTGTTAGGCTGGCTACATATTCCTGAAACTGGTCTGCGGAGGTTTCCTGGGGCACATGGGCCGTCTTCAAGAATTTGATCAAAGCTTTGGCATGAGCTTCTGAACAGAGGAGCAAAGCCAGCATAGAGATTTTTGAGGGGGTTTGCCCCAGTTGCTCAACAACATTATAATCGCTTTTCTTAATTATTTTCAAAATCTCTTCCATTTCTTTCTGAGTGGTTTCAGGGATGATCAACGGCTGAGCCCTCGTCCTGACAGGCTCTTCTTGGATCCCTTTCCCTCTATCGTCAGCAACAACAGAGAGGACAACCATAGGAGTTACAACTTCTTCAATAACTGGAGTTCTTGCAGATATGTTGACCGGCACAGGGGTAACCTTAGGAACGACTGAGGGTCCGAAGAATGCCTTTGGAGGCACAATCTCCAAAGAGAAAATTCTTCCACTGCGGGTGATTTTACTCGTTCCGGAAATGTTTCCAATATCGGAAGTATCTTCATCAGAACTCTCTTCAGTTGATTCAATTTGTTTAATACCGTGGTAGAAGATCTCTCCCCTATAGTTCCACGGTATTGATTTGTTGTACTTGTACGGGATAGGCCCCGACATGGTTATTTTCAAAGGTGAAATCTTTGGATCAGATGTAATCTTAACAGGTCTTTTGGAGACCTTGGAAAGATTGGCGGATATGGTAATTATCGAAACATCATTGACAGGAGACTTTTCAAAAAGGATCTCTTGGTTATCCATTAGGCGTTGGATGCCTAACTTCAACAATGGACAGTCGGTTGGTAAGGATGAACAAAGGTAGCAATCTTTTTCACATCCTGGAAAAATCCCAGCCTTCAACAAATTCATCTTGATTATCGGTAGCAGAGTCATCAAATCATCAATAATAGCTACAAATAGATCCTCTTCAACAACATGGACATTGTGACCATGTGTTGGCATTGGAGCAGAGATCACATTAGGTTTTTCAGGGGCGTCGAATTCCACCTCTTTAGCATCTATTAAATCCTGAATCTTATTCCTGAGGGCCTAACAATTATTGGTGTCGTGCCCCAGGCTGTCCGAATGATAAGCACACTTGGCATTGGGGTGGTAGTGTGGTGATGAAGTGTTAGGGTTTTTAGGGGCCTCCCTCAAACTTGCAAGGTTTAACTTCAATAGATGATGGAGAACCTGAGCAGGTGTCATGTTGATCCGGGTGAATTGCCGTGCAGGCCTTTCCACCCTTTCTTGGTTGGTTATGGGTTGATTGCTTCTAGGCTGATCAGCCGCAGACTTATGAATCATTACAGCCCCCACCGCTGGCTGGCGCTCAACTCTTCCTTGACTTCTTTGGGAGTAGACAACTGAGACTTCTTTCTTTGCTGGAAAGGTCTTTTTGATGGTAGCGGAAGCAGATGCATCCTTTTGAATTTTAGCGCTCTTGATTCCGGCTTCAACTCTTTCACCAGTCAGAATTAACTCGGTGAACCCCACAGATGAGCTTCCGATCAAGTTATTAAAGAATGGTCCTAACAGGGTCCCTAAAAACATATCCACAAGCTCTCTCTCAGACAATGGTGGCTGCACCCTTCCAGCCAAGTCTCTCTATTTCTGGGCATACTCCTTGAAACCTTCATTTGATACCATGCCCATACTCTGTAATTGAGTATAGGTTGGTGCTGAGTCCGTATTATATTTATATTGTCTGTAGAAGGTAGCAGCCAAATCCTCCCAATTATGCACGTCAGACCTCTCTAGCTGGTAAAACCAATCCAACTGCGTCCCCAAAAGACTGTCCTGGAAGAAATGAACCCACAGGTCCTTGTCAGAAGAATGCGGTTGGATTTTTCTGACGTAAGACCGCAGATGCATCTTTGGGCAAGACAACCCATCGTATTTAGCGAATATAGGCACCTTAAACTTATGGGGAATAACAATCCTAGAAACCAACCCCAACTCCTCGAAATCCAGCCCGGGCACCCTCTGTACCTCCATAGCTGCCAGACACTCTTCCAAATTCTTGTACTTGTCATATGCAGGTGGGTACTGCTGTTCTGAATAGTCTTCATCCTCTTCATCTTCTTCTTCCTCAGACTCGGAGGTCACTGCAGCTCCCTTTCCTTTTCCTACCCCTTCATCAGATGTTGAGGGGAAATCCAGGACCCTTCTAGCTTGGTTCTCAAATCTTCTACCCATGGTAGCCACACCAACCCTCTTCTTTTTATTTTTCTCCTTTTCCTTTTCTAGTAGACCTTTGAGCTCCTCCTGACCTTTTGCCAAGGTCATGAGTAACTGTTGGAACTGTGAATTCTGCGCTTGTAAGTCTTTGACCGTCTGCTCTATATCCATCTTGTTGAAATAAACAGCAGAGAGATAAGGAAACCTGGTGTGAAGAACTGCTTATGCATATGATGAATGATATGTTATTCATGTAATGCATTCAAGGATTCAGAAATTCATATTTGTTTGAAACAAAAAGGAACACACGTCATATTAATAAGATAGAATTTGTTAGTACATAAATTCCCCATGGGCAAAATAATACAAAATTCTAATGTAAAAAGACGTTGCGCATCCTTCTTGGTGCAATGTAGGTGTTGAGAGTCTGCTCTTCGTGAAGTTGGAGAGTAAGTTCCAAAACCTTCTTCTCACTGGCGTAGAATTGGGCTTCAAAAGTATCACGTTCCCCCTTGAGCTGTATCCAACTCCTTCGTAAATCTTCAAGTGATGTTGGCATGTCAGGATGTAGGAGGGTGTATGGAACCTCTCCTTCCATAACAGGCTCTTTGATCACAGGAAGAATGTAGGGGTAAGGCATCATAAGACTTTGGGCGCGAGTTCGTACCCACTTGAGGTAAGGCTCAAGGGAGATGGAATTCTTGTGTCCCAAGGTCTTGCTGTCCACCATGTTGGGCATTCTCCAAGCTCGGATAAACCTTTGTCGAAGTCCTTGATCGTCGTTATCAAAGTCAAAAACCAAGTCTGGAATTAGCATGTCATGAGGGCCATCCCTTTGGGCATACCCAAACTGTCTCAGAGCCAAGCAAGGGTTGTAGGTAATGCCTCCCCTAATGCCTAGTAGAGGGACATTAGGGAATTACCCATAACGGTCAATGATGATAACATTTTCTCTGGACCGAGAACACCAATGAACATCTGAATGTGTAAGAGTCATCAACCGTTGTGACCACCTCAAACCTTGCTCATTCTTCAAAACTGATTGGGGAAGGTGAGAAATAAACCACCTTGCTAGAAGAGGAGTACATCACATGAGAACACCTCTTTTTCTCATTGTTCGTGTGTGAAATGAGTGGAGGATATCCCCAAGCAAAGTAGGCACAGGATTCCGGGACATGAAAATCTTGACAGCATTCACATCTATAAGTTAGCCAGGGTTTGGGAACAAGACCAACCCATAGATGAGAAGAGCTACAATCTCCTCAAAAGCTTGTAAATCCAAGGAATTCCAGCATTCTTGAGCTTTCTCAAACAGGAAATTTGCCAAGAAACCCTTGACACCACTTCTGGTTTCCCAATGACCTTTGACATCAGATGGTTGCAAGTGTAGGGCTTGAGCAACATCTTCAGGCTTTGGATATCTTTCCGTACCATTGTAGGGTAGTTTATGGAGAATAGGAATCCTCAGGAGTTGAGAAAATTCCTCCAAAGTAGGCATAAGCTGGTAATCAGGAAATGTGAAGCAGTGGTGTAGGGGGTCAAAGAACTGGAAGAGAAGTTTCACCATGTCTTCCTCAGTGTTGGTGTTGACTAAGTTGAGAAGATGACCATGCCTCTTGGTGAATAGAGAATACTCTAGAATCTTGGAAGCAAGTTCCTTGAGTTGAGGAGGAATTCTCACAAGGTTGACTTGAATTGTTTTCCTGCGGAGTGAATCCATTACCTACAAAACAGGAACAAAGATGAAGATCCAAATCCTTGAAATGGTTAGTGGATGCATATGATGCTTCATGATGTCCATGATGTTATGCACAAGTATATATGTACAAACAAATCACACAAGATCCTAGTTTCAGGCTTGCGTGGGGTTTCATAGGTAAGTACACTCTTGAAGTTTAGTTGGCTCAACCTGTCCTATAAATAGTAACCGGGTTCTAAGGAGCTCAATATCACTGGATTATTTTCTGTGTTCATTGTTTCAGTTTAGCCACTTTACTGGCGACCTAAATATTCCAAGAAAACAACCCTCAGTGAGTGTAGTATCGAGTATCTACCAATTTCGGACTGCACCAAAGCCGGTCATCTCACTACCCCTAAAAAGGCCAAGATGGTCAAGTAAAGGTTCTAAAAGTCCATTAGTGCTTTATGACATCACTCAGCGGCCCCATATTCTCTTTGATTAACTCAAAGGCTACCGGTACCCATAAATATGCCGCACTAATATAGCCATTGCTTCAACCATGTCGGTATACCCCGCACTGTTTCCACAACGTATTGCTATTTACCTATGAATGTTTCCCAAATCTGGGTAGAGGATTTCAAACCCAAACAATAGAACCAAATGTAAAGCAATCAAAGCAAACAAGGTAAGCATATAAAGGTGATCTAAACCCTAAGGTAACCCCACTTTTAAGCTATCCCCAACAGAGTCGCCAATTCTGTGATACGGTGGGAGAACTGACTTGAGGTTTTGCGTTTGTGTTCGCAAATGTTTCGGTTTAGCAAGAGTTGCCACCGACTTTTTATTTTATCCAAAGGAAAGTTCAAAAAGCACAGGAAAGACCTTTGAGATGTTTTCTTGGGTTCGGGGGGTAGATTATGAAAAGGGAAGGTGCTAGCACCCTTTTCATCCATGGTTTTCCATGGGCTCTTAGTTACTTGTTTAGATCACTTGCTTTTGCTTCTCAATTGTTTGAAATGGTGCTTTGTATGTGGTTTTGAAAATATTTTGAAAAGAGGCCTTTTGTCTAGGCAACCTTTGTAATGATTCTTGTTTGAATATATACAAAGGTGTTTGTCTTTTGAAAAATGTTTCAATTGTTTGAAAGTTTGTTTTGGGAAAATGTTTTGAAATGGTGTTGTGATATGTTTTTGAAATTAGCAAGGATGTTTGCAAGTTTAATCAAGTAACTAGGAGCATCTACCCTACTTACTCAAAAGTCTTTCATACACATTTTTAACCCTTTGACATTGTTGTTTTACCATTGTATTTGGTAAACAACCTTGTGTTTGGATGTTAAACAGGACAGGCGCGGGTTATCATATGACCATGATAGCAATTGTGCTAAGTATCTTAGCAAGTTTTTGTTTGAGGGACTATATCATTTTGTATAGGAAACCAGGATAGCGTCATCGAGGGACTATGATCTTTTTGTTTTGATTTTGTTTTGCCAAGACACCTAACATGCATATCATGGCCATTTTTAAGGCAACAAGTGGATGAAACCCTAGAGGTGCTTGTGTGCATTGTGTTGTCATTTTCATGCATTTTTGTCTTTGTATTAGTCATGTTATTTGTTTGATTTTGGATTTTTTGCATACAAACCCTAACCTTTCTATCATGCATATTTGAAAGCTATAAAGTGCGTAAAAATAAATCTACAACTATTACAACATTGATATGGGGAAGGGGATACAATTATGAATAGGGGATATTTTACACAAAATAAAAAAAAAGCCTAAAATTATTACAACCATATTGAATTCTTTGTATAAATAAATAAATAGACAATATTTAAATATGCAATTAAATGTAAATATGAAAAAATGTTTTTGTATTATTTTTATGTATGTAAAAATACAATATTTTATGTCCTAAAAATAAGGAAAATAAAAATGATTATTTTTATTAAGGGGTGGAAACCCTAATTTGTTTTAAGAATATATATATATATATATATATATATATATATATATATATATATATATATATATATATATATATATATATATATATATATATATATATATATATATATATATATATATATATATATATATATATATATATATATATATATATATATATATATATATATATATATATATATATATATATATATATATATATATATATATATATATATATATATATATATATATATATATATATATATATATATATATATATATATATATATATATATATATATATATATAAAATAAAAATATGTGAGAAAATATTATTTAAGTGTATAAATAATAAAAATAAAAATATATAATATTTTTATAATATTTACAAGTTTTGATTTTAAGAAAATAAAAGTATATTATTTAATAATTATTTCTATGTCCAAAAAAATAATAAAAAAAATAAAATAAAATATGAAAATTTTAGAAAATGTTTTTGGTAATTTTTAATGTTTAGAAAAATAAAATAAAGTCAGAAATGTAAATAGAATTAGAAAAATACAAAAAAATAATGAAATGGGCCAATGGGGTGTGAACAACAAGCCTAGGGGTGCAAACAGCCATGCCAAGCCAAGCCCAGCCCAGATGGCCTTCATCCCTGACCTTGTGACAAGAAATACACGTGCCCTGTATTCAAAACTGGAAATCCTGCATACGTGCTCAAAAGCAAAAACTTGCAACATGAAAGTTATAAAGCATAATCACACGATTCTAACCATATAAAAAACTTAACCTAACTCTCAAAGACCAGAGAGAATTTCTCTGGCCCTAATTTCTAACCTAGTTTTTTCAAAAAGTTCATCATTCAAATTCTCCGAGCTCAGTTAACTTAAATGAATTCTATGCATATGTACAACTCAAGGGCAATGAATACTACATTTTTTATTCACAAACCTAAGCCTAATGATTCCTAAATAGAGAGATAGAAGTTTGAACTTTACATGTTTCAGTCAAGCTCAAGTATGACAATGCAGGGGTTTTCAGTGAGGCCTGAGATGCTTGTGAGCTTGCTTGAAGTTCCTTTGAGCTTTCCCAATGCTTAGCTAGCTTTGAACTTGCTTGAATCTATCTACAGAACTCAACCTGCAAACTCAAAATTCAGAAATGGTGAAGTGTATAAATGGAGTTACAGTGACTTGGGAATGGTTGGGACAGTTTAGGTGAGTTGTATGGAGTGTGTTGGAACTGATTGCAAACAAAACGCACGAGTAGTTTGTGATTTGGAAATCAAAATGCAGAACCTACCCTGTTTTGCAAGAAAATGTAATTTTTGTGTTTTGGAAGGTTTGAGAGGTGGTGAGTTTGTGTTTCTGACCTTAGGCAATATGCAAAACTTGTTTGAAATGTTTACAAGCTTTGGTTTTATCAGATTATAAAGTTGTGTGCTTTTTGCAAGTTGACTTGGTTTTGAAGCAAAAGTGAAGTGATCATGCTCAAGAGCCTGTACAGGCCTCCTTCCTAGCTGCACAAAGTTGGTGTACCTTTGCCTAATTTTGTGGAGTTGGTTTGCTGTAAAAGGCTTGGTGCAATGTTCAAGAGAAACAAATTGACATAAAGCATGCTTTATCAAAATGGCATTGTTAACTTTTTGCCATTTTTAGATTAATCTTTTGTGTAATCTTCCATTGATCAGAACAATGCCTTAATCCATTGTGTTTGCATTCAATTTTTGAGTTTGGAAGGGTTTAAGGATCTGTAAACAAGTACAAGCAAGGCTGGACAAAAATTGCAACTTGTAGCAACATGAAAAATGCCATGGACCAAAGTGACATTTTGCCAAATTCAAACCTTCGATTCTCCCTAACAACAAATGTTTTTTGAGAGTTATTGGACATTTTGGAAAGCTTGTAACATTATCTAAAATCCATCTTTGAAATGCATTTTTAGATTCCATTTGGAACTATGTGAAAAATTGCCATGAAGATAGGTCAAAATCCTGCCTAAACTAGGGCAAAATTTCACTAAGTTAGAAAGTTTTTGGACCCTTGTTCATAAAATCATAACTTGAGATCCATGCATCTTTTGGGAAAACTTTGTGAATCAAAGTTGTAAGTTTCATGAATCCAATTGCATCATGGAGGAATACAACTTTCATGTTGGAAGTTTTCTTTGAATCCAATTGCATCATGGTGAAAATGTTGGGAAAAGTTGGGAAAAAAATAAGAAATTTTCATAACTTAGAAATTTTCTGTGTTATGAAAATTTTCCATTTTAAACCCTAATTTTCAAAATTAGGTTTCTTGATGAACAAGTTTCATGTTTTGACATATCTTGATGAAAAATGACCCTTGGCACTTGATTTTGACCAAAAAGTCAAAGTTTGACTTTTCAGTGTAGAGTTGATTTTTGATCAGTTGACTGGAAAATTCATCTGTCAATCCAATGCATTTGAGATTTTTTGAACCTTGTGATTAGGTAAAGATTATGCCATTGAGTCCTTGAATCCATGTTTGAACCCAATTTGCCATTGGCTAGGTTAAAAATCAGAAATTGCCCTTCTGCAGTCAAAACCCTAAAAATGACAATTTTATCCTTTTGATGATCTGATCAAATTTCTTGAGGAGTTGTGATCCAAACTTGATCAAATGGTTCATATGAGTCTATAATGTTGTTGTGGATAAAAAATTATGAGGTTTGACTGTAAATTGGCCACAATTGACTTTTTCCCCAATACAGCTGATTTCTAGGTCAACTGTCCAATTGACTGGGCAAAAATTTGATTCAAGGCTTAAAACTTGGTATGGGAAATCTTATAAGTCCAACATGAAGTATGAAAGTCACATTGAGCATTGTAAGTCCAAAAATCCCTGTGCAAACTCAAACCCTAATTTCAGGTCAACAGTGCAAGGAGATGTCTTGAGCAGAGCAAACCCTAATCCTATATGGAGAATAAGGAGTCTTGTGAGGGGAAATCTTGATGAAATGAGAGAGAAAATTTTGGGGTACAACACATGGTATGTGGATGCATGTTTTCAAGGATCTCGCGGGGTAAATACAAGAAGATGTTAGAAGTTGAATTTTGATCAACAACTTTGATTGGAGAACTTCGTATCGTTGGATGTCCTTCCACAAGAATCAATCTCACCATGTCAAGTTGGTCATAGTCCTTGACTCAAGTTATCGTACTTTGGTCTTTCATGGTGTTCGGTTAGAGGAGAATAAATCCTCTTGCCCCTGGTGAACGTCTGGTTCAACATGACTTGGCATCATAGGCCCTTGAGATCCTTGAAATGGATATTGAAAATGCTATGGTATGATGTCATGATGTTATGTACAAGTAAGAAAAGTAGACAAGTTGTTATGTACAAATAGTCATATACACAAAGAAGACAAGTCCTTAGGTTTAGGCTTGCACGGGGTTTGTAGGTAAGTACCCTCTTAAAGTTTAGTTGGCTTACCCTATCCTAGAAAGTAACTGGGTTCTAAGGAGCCTCATATCACTGGCTTTTCTTTTAGGCATTGTTCTAGCTCAAGCACCAAAGTATTGCAGACAGAATATCCCAAAAGTCCAATCTCAATGAGTGTATCATCGAGTATCAACCAATCTTCGATCGGAACCAAAGCCGGTTATCTCACTACTTCCCAATGGCTTAGTATGAGTCAATTAAAGGTTCTAAAGGTCAGTTAGCGCTTAATGATATCATAAGGAAGCCTAATGTTATCCTTAAATGACTCAAGGAACATTAGTACAAGCCAGAGTATCACGCTAACATAGCTATCACTTCGTCCATATCGATCTACACCGTACAACCTCCATGCTTTATTGATACTTCCCTAAAAATGTGCCCCAGATCCGGGTGTATGATCTTTAACAATAAGCCAAACAAGGAACCATAATGTAAAGTAAGCAAGTCAAGCAAGTAAAGGTGATCTAGCCCTAAGGTAACCCCACTTTTTAAGCAATTCCCCAGCAGAGTCGCAAGTTCTGTAATACGGTGGGAGAACTGACTTGGTTATTTTACATTTGATCGCAATTGTTGCGGATAGCAAGAGTCGCCACTGACTTTTCTTTTATCCAATAAGGAAAGGTTGAAAAGAACAGGAAAGACCTTTCGATATTTTTTATTGAGTTCGAGGGGTGGGTTATGAAAAGGGAAGATATTAGCACCCTTTTCATCCGTAGTTATCTACGGGCTCTTAGTTGCTTGCTAGATCACTTGCTTTTGTTTGAAAATGTGCTTCGTGGTGTGGGTTAGAAAATATTTTGAAAACATCTTTGTAATGATTCTCGTCTCTATAAGAATGCGTACAAAGAGCTTTGACTTTTGAAAATGTTTCAATTGAAAGTGTTTGGTGTGAAAATGGTTTTTGTTGTGAGCAAGCGAGCAACTATGAGCATCCTACCTACTCAAAAGGTCTAACATTATTTTCCTCGTCCTTTAGATGTTGCTATGTTACCATTGATTTGGTAAGAAGCCCATCGTTGGATGTGAAGAGACGGGTGTGGGTCGTTTGTATAGTCATAAAAGGAAACCTATGAGACGTTTTAGCAATTGTCGTATAGGGACTAGATCATTTACTGAAGGCAACATCGAGGGACTACAATCTTTTATCGAGGGTCTTTGCTAAAACGCCCATATTCGAGGGACATGACTATTTTCCAAGGCAACGAGTGAGATTACCCTAGAGGTGTATGTGTGTGAATAGTGTGTTTGATTGCATGTATTTTTGTCTTTGATTTTTAGGTTGTCTACTTATTGATTTTATCTTGCCATACACCCTAATTACTAACATTTGTATAAAGCAATAAAAATGCAGAAAATAAATATCCTACACCATTACAACCATATTTAATAGCAAGAAAATATAAAGACAAAACAAAATAAAAGAAGGGAAAATGAGTTTTTCGATCCAGGCAGAATGTACCCTTCGATTCCGCTCTTCCTGGCTTCTTTCAATTTGGGCCTAGCAGCTAGTGTGAGATGCAACCTTCGATTCATCCTTCGATTCATCCTTCTAGTTGCTTCTTTCGATTAGGGCCTGGAAGTCAGTGTGGTCACCCTTCGTTTCTCCCTTCTTGCTCCTTCGTTTGGACTGTGACGCAATATGGGCCTGTAAAGCAACATGAGAATGCATCCTCCGTTCACGCCCTCTTTGTCTTTCGTTTGGGACTGTGAAACAGTAAGGGGCGAAGCCTGATGCTTCATTTTACACATAACTTCTTCTTTCGTTTGGGGTCTATACATGTTAGTTCTACCATACATTTGGGTTAAGGTCAGGAGACTTACCTTGCTTCTGAAGTTGGTGCTTCTGGACCTTGAGTGATTGGACTGAATGCTCCTGGATTCAAAGTAAAGAAACAGGTGTGGTGTTTATTTGACTGGATTTAAAGGTCAAGAAAAGTGGGGTTGTGTTTGTTATTTATGGATTCAAAGGAGAAGAACAGGTGTAGTGTTCCTTCTGTTGGATTCGAAAGAAAAAACAAAGCGTGGGGTTTCTCCTGGATTTGATAGGGAAAAGAAATAGGTGTTGTGTTTCTAGTATTGGATTCAAAAGGGACAAAAACAAAGGTATGGTCTTTTGATTCTGGGTTTGATAATGTGTTAAGTGTTTGATGATTCATACAATCAAAGATTCCAGCTATCAAAAACCTCTGGATGTGTTGTCTAGTCCCTTATATGTGTTATGGAACCTCTTATTTATAGATGAAGTTGGATGAGGTTTAGGAGGGAAAACAAAAGAATTTGAAAAAATTGGGTATACTGTTTTTGTAGCTTTTAAGGGGCAGTATTTGTTTGCCAAATTGGTGCAAATACAGGAGCAGTGTAGCAGGACTGCTGTGCAGCAATTTTTGAGCGTTATGGCCAGTGTATCAGGCTTGGACTTGCAGCAAGCATCTTTGAATATTTCATCTTTTCGTTTTGACCTCATAGGTCCAACCTTCGACCAGACTCCTCTTCAGACAACAATATTTATTTCCAATCAAAGTTTCTTTTGAATGGGCCCTTTTAGTGCATCCTTCGAAGGGGCCAAATGTGTACCCCTTGAATGGGTCACCAAAATATGTCCTTCGAATGGAATATCCAGGTATGTCTTGCAGGTCCTTCGAATGGGCCACCAAATATATCCTTCAAATGGGATATCTAGGTATGTCTTGCAGGTCATTCGAATGGGCCACCAAAGTATGTCCTTTGAATGGAACAACAATTGTGTGTCATGGTGTAGAAATTGTGTGTTGAAGATTTTCAAGGGTGGAATTGAAGCAAGTTATTTCAAAGGGAGATATTGTCCATTCGAAACTAGTATGAAAATAGCCAATGCATGAGGGAAGTTCCTGCCTTGTGATTTGAAACAAGCAAGAAAGAAACCTTTGCTTCCTGAATCAAAACAAACACTGTAAGGGGCCATTGCTTTGTGAATCAAAAGCAAACATGTAAAGGGTCATTGCTTCAGTCGAAGCTTTCATGCAAGAGGCCACTTGCTTTGTGGGCTATTATCATGAAGGGAAGCCAATTCCTTGTGCAGGCAGGCGTGCAGGAGGCCCTTGCCTTGTGCATATTGGCCTGAAGGAAATCCTGGCTTTTGTGAATCGAAGGAATCATGCAAGGTGCAAATGGCTTCTGAATTAAAGGAAGGCTGCAGGAGGCCATTACCTTCTGAATCGAAGAACACTTTCAGAAGGTTATTTCCCTCTAAATCAAAAGGGAACAACATTAAGCCACTAACTTCTGACTCAAAGGGAGTTTTTAGGAGGCCCTTGCCTTCTGAATCAAAGGAAGCTGGTATGGAGCCACAAATCTTTTGAATTGAAGGACACCAACATGAGACCTTTGCATTCTGAATCAAAGGAAGCCTAGATTCCCAATTGAAGGATGAATAAAACTTGCTCGAAGGAAGCCTAGATGCCCAATCGAAGCTAGAATGAATCGAAGGAAACTTGCTTTTCTTCAAAAAAATCATTTTTATCTGCTTTGCCCTATTTTTTTAGTTTCCTCTTTAACTTGATGCTGGAAAATCCAATTGTACTTGTGCAAGCTTGAATTTTTTGAGAATCCTTGTGAGAAATGCCTTGAGAAAAGAGAGGGCAAATTTTGGGGTACAACAGCTTCCAAAGAGGTTTGACATGAAGGTGACTACCATTGAAGAAGCACAAGATATAAAAAACTAGAAGGTTGATAAGCTTATGGGATCTTTGCAGATCTTTGAATTAGGGATCAATGAAAAGTCTGAAAAGAAGAAGAGCATTTCTTTTGCCTCTAGTGTTGAAGACTTAGAAGATGAATGTGACTTGAATACAAAAAGGGATATCTAATGATATTGTGTTACTGGGAAGACTATTTAACAAAGTGTTGAGGATGTCCAGAAAAAATGCCAAGAACATGTCATTCGACATCAACAAAAACCAAGATTTTGGTAGAAGGGACAAAACCGATGACAAACTTAGCCAATGAAAAAGAGTTCAATGTCATGAATGTGAAGAGTTTGGAAACATAAGAGTTGAGTGTCCCACATATCTCAAGAAGAAAAATAAATGCATGTTTGTGTCATGGTTGGAGGAAGATTCTGAAAGTGAACATGAAGAGAAATTTTCCAAACAAGTGACTTTCTTTACTGGAATTTGTGACTCTGGTGACGAATCAGATGGTGAAGAATTTACTTTTGAGGAACTTGCTGCCTCTTACAAGGAGTTGTGTCTCAAAAGTGAATAAGTGTGTCAACTGGGAGAAGAAGAAAAAGAGAGTTATTTCTCAACTACAAGCTGATAAAGTAGAGCATTTATCCATCATTTATGATCTGAAGAATGAGGTTGTATTGCTCAATTTAAAACTTTACAATATGATTAAATCTGTAAGAATGTTAAATAATGGCTCTACTGTTCTCGATGAGATTCTTCAAACTGGGAAGAATACTAGAAATATTAAATGTCTTGGTGATGATAATCAAGCTATAAAGAACAAAGGAGAAAGGCTTGAAGTGAAGTTTTTACCACCACAAAAGAAACAAGAGCAAAAGATGTTGAATCACATATCCCAATGTCAGCAGAGATATCATATTAAGTACAATGGAGGCATGAACCAGCAATGGAGATGTCACTATTATGGAAGGTTTTGTCATTTAAAACCCTTTTGCTATAGGTTGTATGGCTATCCCAAACCTGTTACACATCACAGAAGAAGACAGGATGATGCTAAAGCAAAGTCTAAGAGGATTTCAAAAAATGATATTTGTGAACTCATAGCTTACACCTATCGTAGAGGTTCTACAAGAGAGGATTAGTATTTTGGTAGTGTTTATTCTAGACACATGACTGGTGTCAAGAAATTTTTGGTGGATATTAAATCATATTCCACTAACTATGTCACTTTTGGAGATGGATCAAAAGGTGAAATAAATGGTGTTGGAAAGTTGGACTATACATGACAGCCAAATCTTGATTATGTGTTAATTGTTAAGGGGGTGACTGCTAATTTGATAAGTATTAGTCAATTGTGTGACTAAGGTCTCAAAGTTAACTTTACTACATCTGAATGACTGGTAACAAATGAGAAGAATGAAGTTATCATGAAGGGGAGCCAGATCAAAAGATAATTGTTACTTGTGGATTCCTCAAGAAACAAATTCCTCCTCCACATGATTAATGTCAAAAGAAGTTGAAGTGAAGTTATGGAATCAAAAACTTGGCCATTTACACCTATAAGGTATGAAGAAAGTCTTGTCAAAGGAAGCAGTCAGAAGTATTCCCAAGTTGAAAATTAAAGAATGCAAAATCTGTGGTGAATGTAAAATAGGAAAGCAAACCAAGATGTCACATTCAAAGTTGCATCATCAAATTACTTCCAAGGGGTCTGAAATTATTCATATGCCGTTAATGGAACCTATGCAGGTTGATAGTGTTGGTAGAAAGAGATATGTCAGTATAATTGTTGATGATTTTTCAAAATATGTCTGGATGAACTTTATTAAAGAAAAATCAAATGGCATTGAAGTCTTTAAGGATTTATAGCAATTATAGAAGGGGAGGAATTCAATATATTCTCTACCTTTCCTCCATGTTTCTATGGTTAAAACTGTCAAAAGGGTGGAACAAAAGATTTCTGCAAAGGGATGATTTGAAGAAGACTTTTTTTGAGGTGATAATAAGAGAGGTCAGTGGTAACACTCCTAAAACGTGTGACAAACTCAAGAAGTGCAGGAGTTTATTTGACAGGGGCAAGAGGTGGAAGACCACCTGAAGATAATCAAGATTTTTTTGCTCCCAATGCTATAGTATACTTTTGGTGCTCCTTTTGGTGGTGGTATGTGTGTGCATGATGTCTTACCAAATGTTATAACATCTTTCCTTATATATGAACTTAGGTAGTTCATATTGGTTTGATATATTGGATTTTCTTGTGTCTTAGGGTTTCCTCTTAAGGGGGAGAAGATTTCAAGTAAGTGATAATAGTCTGGAAGTTGATTCCTCTAAGGGAGAATGGTTGATCACTATTGTGAAAAAGACAATTGTTATATATGGTTCATCATGAAATGTTTTGGTCATCCATATGTTTAATAATCAGAATGGTTCTCCAAGAAGTAACATGGCAGGACAAGGTAAGATGGACTCCATGTGTGTTGTGTGTTTATGATGGAATCATTAAAAGTAAGTCCAATGGTGTGATCATTGAGAAATATACTAAGGTCCAAGCTAATGTTGGGACATCATCTTTGCATATTAAGTACCCAGGAGTTAGAAAGAGATATATCTGAAAACTCTCTAGTCATAATTGCTATTTTTCAGAGAGTTCTTTATTTTGGTGAAGAGTTCTTTATATCTCCACTTGATTGAGAGTTGTTTTTGGTGAAGTGTTAGAGTAACTCTTTTGACCAAGTCTGATGGAGTCAATGTCTATGAATAATCCTTCTTTGTGGCTCTTTGCTCAAGTGTGGTTATTTGTGTATTCTGGTCTTGTTCAAAGACTATGGTTAAGGTTGAAGTTAGTATGTGCTCTCAATGATTTTGGATGTTTAAAGAACGCAATGTTCAACCAGATGTCATGACATTGTATTATCGAAAGCTTAGTCCAAAAGTCCCAAGGATGAGAGTGTGTATAGCATGACAAGAGGTGTGAAGGGCAGGTTTGGAGTTGCACTACTAAATAATGAGTGTAGAGTTTAGTGGCCGGTGTTCCTACCTTATCTCTTCATCTAGTGACACGTGAAAAAAGTTTTTCAATGGTATGGAGAATGTCACTCCCGATGTTGAAACATTTCAGCGGTCAAGGCTTGGAAAGAGAGATATTGAACAGATCCTTGTCTCTCCCCTGAAATGAATGGTGCACCTTTAACAAGGATGATTTTATCTTCTTTGAAAATGCATGCATTGACTGGTTTTGTTGTTACAAACAAGGAATCTTTACAAACCATAGTAACCTCCATTGTCTATAAATACCCCTTAATCATTCTTTCCTCTCAAGTCTTTGTCTGTTTTTATTTTTGGTTTCCCTTCAGTATCGATTTTCAAGTCATTCATTGAGTTTCTATTTGTGTCTTCTTTGCTTTCATTATCACACTCAGTGTTTGTCAACTTTTGGCTAAAAAGGGGGAGAGTGGTGTCGTTTCTGAGTCTTATTTTTCATGCAACAATTAAGGGGGAGTATCATCATCTGTTATAAGGGTTTTATGTTTCTTCGTCACTTGGTTCTTATGTTATGGGTGTATACAGGATGTCGTTCCAGCTGTTCTAACATCCTGTCTGGTGTGTTCTTTTTTGCTTCAGTCACATGATCTTTTAATTTGTGTTGCTTATGTCACTTGGTCTTCTAATTTGGATTATTCAAGTTAGAGTTCTTTTTGGTTTCTTGAGGCTTCAGGAAAATTTTCTTGGGGCTTTGTGACAAGAATTGGTTCTGGGGGGAGTAAATTGGGTGTTCCTAAGATGCTAGTTATCTTCTTCCTCATGTACACATTCTACAGGATATAACTGGTGTTGTGTCTCCCTGATGTTTTGTCTCCCTCTTCAGTGGGTTTGTGTAAAATGTGTTTTATCCAAACGTTTTCCAAAGAGTTGGTTTAGACAAAATAAGCCAAAGGGGGTGAATCTTGATTCTCTGTTGAATTTGTGTTGCTACTTTTGAGGGGGAGTCCCTGTTCTGGATTGGACTGTTGTGAAGAGTTGTCAGACATGATGTCCTGATATGTTGAGAATTTATTTATGTTTCTCTTGTTTCTGTGTTGAGTAGCTTCCATTGTACTTTGATAATGATTTTCTGCTACTAATTATCTTTTGGTGTCTTGGCTGCTGCACCTCTGGCTTGTGTGTGTTTGATTTACTTTCAAACTTGATCTATTTTGTTGTTGTTTATATGTGCAAGGAGTATTAAGTTTATTTAGTCAAAATAAGCCAAAGGGGGAGATTGTTAATTCTATATTTTTGTGATTGGCATTATGTTTGGTAAAACTAACTTAGCAGAAAAATGTTGAAATAAGATGTTCTATCAACTGGAGAAACATGTTGAACAAGATGTCCTATGCAAAATCATTTGGCATCACGCATGTGTACAGTTGGACAATTGGATTCTTTTAGATTTTTACAGATGTAGAATATTTTGGGAATATTATGCTATCCTATGTGGCGCTCAGTTTAAGGATTAAGAGATTCAAGCTTAATAAGGAGTATTCTTAGTTTCTAATTATGGAGATAATTTAGGAAACTAATGATTGAAGTCCTATTTTTATGCAGAAGTTTATGCAGATTTTTAGCAGCTGATTTGCTGCATTTTTGAAGCCCACTCCAATCCAGAAGATTTCTTTAAATAGAAGGCTACAAACCTAATTAGGATGTGGAACTGTAGTGTATTTTTTAGAGTTGTAGAACGTGCTTTTAGTTGCTCTTGTGTGTTGATTGAACACTGAGTCTTAATGAATGTATTAGGACTGTTTAGTTAATTGTGAGCCTCTCTAATATCACTTTGATAAAAGAGTAGGATCGTCTCTTATTGAGTTGTAAGTATTGTCAATCACTCTTAAGCTTCTAAGTATTGAGTGATTGTGTGTGTTTGAAGTTTGTCTTCTAATTCTTTTGAATTGTGTTCTAGTCACTGTTTGTGACTAAAAGGGAAGTGAGAAGGGTCATATACCTAGGTTAGTCTTAGGTAGAAGTAAGCACGGGTAGTGATTACGTAAGAAGTTGTAAATGTGGGAGTTTAGGTTTGAATTTATACTATTATAGTGAACTTCATTTATGGCTTAGTAGTCCCTAGAGTAGGTGTTATTGTACACTGAAATGGGTTAACAATTTTTTGTTCCCTTATTTTCGAAACTGTTTTAATTGTTATACCTTGCCATTGTCTTTATGTTCAGAGATCATTGTCTCAAGATCTCTTAGGACATTTGAGATCTGAATACTATAATTTTACATATTGTCCATTCTCCTCAAAAACTGTTTGGATTGCCTTCCAAGGAACACAATAGCAATAAGAAACCCTTCATTAGAGACTAGAACACAAGCTCCTACAGAGTTGGAAATTTTTTTCTCTTGTCCTTCTTTAATGTCTTTTCACTTTAATGTCAAACCTCTTAAGTGGAGACCTAAGTATTTTCTTCTTGATCAGCCTCACATCTGAACTTTTTCTTCCAAACACCCTTATATATGCCTTTATGAGTGGACTTGAAAATTTTCCAAGTATATTTGGCAACAATACAAGTGATAAAAAGTCTAGAACAAAACACTTATCAATTCCACTGATTATGGTTTTGATAACTTCAAATTTATAGAGACCAAACTCATACTTTTCCCTTATGTCATATAAACACCAAGATTCTTCCAACCTGATATACTTCACAATTCTATTATCCATTGATTACCAGAATGATATCACTCTAACTTTCCAAAAGACAAATAGGTACTAGAAATATACATCCCTGAAGCTTACCCAATAGACCATGGTGCCTACTCTGATACCAATTGAAATATTTTGGTACTTGCAACATATGTTAATACTGATGTCCCAACATCATAACAATGTCACTACAGATGTTAAAACATCTGTTGACAGACAGATTGTAAGTGATATTGAAACTAAACTGCAAAATGATAAATAACACATAGAGTTGTTAACCCAGTTCAACGCAACATCGCCTACATCTGGGGGCTACCAAGCCAGGAAGGAAATTCACTAGGACAATATTAATTCAAAGCCTAAAGAGTCTCAATTTACGACTTCTCATTTAATCACTACCTTGTGCAACTTCTACCTAGAAATCATCATCTAGATATGATAAATCCCATATCACTTTCTAATCACCTTAGTGATATCTAACAGTCCCAATCCAATTGAATGTACTAAAAATAGCCCAATTTAGAAGATTACACTTCAAATACAAAACTCAACTCTTTTCTTAAAAGCTTCAAGAGTGAGAACAATAACTTGACAAATTATCAAGTAACAATCAGTCTACCACATAGTATCAAAAGATACATGGGTGACTAACAACTACACAAAAGACTCTCAAAAACCTAAGACTTATGCTTCCCATAATTTACAAAATTATTGAAAACTTAATTGAAAGAATTGATACATTAGGTTTAGATCTTCTCTTTAAATACACCTTTGCAGTCCATGGGCTTCGAAATCTGCATCCAAATATTTCTTGATCCTTAAGATGAGTGATGCACCAATTGTGCAGCAAAATCTCCTTAAATTTTGGAACGAACAATACCAAGCTTCCTAAATTGTTCCAAGGGCTAGTTCACTTGAAAACTATCAAGATAGTCTAGTCCACCCGTCAAGGTGATTTCACCTCTAACGAGGACTTAATCCAATAATTAAACAAATTATTAAACTTGCACACACCAACTATATGTCACTAACTATACAATCTTTAAGACACACATGTCTTAAACTTCTCAAGAATACTGACCTAACTGGTCTCTCAAGGAACAATATTTAAGACACACAGGTCTTAAGCTTCTCAAGAATACTGACCTAACTGGTCTCTCAAGGAACAATATTTAAGACACACAAGTCTTAAACTTCTCAAGAATTCTGACCTAACTGGTATCTCAAGGAACAATCTTTAAGACACACAAATATTAAACTTCTCAAGAATACTGACTTAACTGGTCTCTCAAGGAACGATCTTTAAGACACACAAGTCTTAAACTTCTCAAGAATTCTGACCTAACTGGTCTCTCAAGGAATAATCAAATAATTGTTTGAATAATTCATTTACAATGAAAATGCTTCTACACAAGCGGATATGTAAACAATAATTTTAGAACATAGACAAGAGAAATATGAAACTGTATGAACAATCTCTTTAGAATGTGAATAGGCGTGACTTTTCAGCTTTTTCTCTTAGTCTTCACGCCTTTATATAGCCAATAAAATACTATAACCGTGTAAAGGTATTTCTGGAATTTTTAGAAAGCTGGCAACTTGAGCAATCACGTGGGAGACAAGATTTTACGCAATGTCCATACTTTATGGTAGTGGATTGAACCATTTTGATTGTACCATGTACTATTGTACCAAGTTAACATTATCTTCTTTCCTTCCGTGCTTCATAGACTTCTGCGAGCATGAGCTTAGAAGAGAGAACATAACATTAAGGTCATCAAAACTTCAAGTCTTCAGAGTCTTTAGAGCTACGTATTCATAGTCTTCAGCATTTGGTCTTTAGAACCTTTTCTAGAACCTTAGGTCTTCAGAACTTCAAGTCTTCAGAGTCTTAAGAACTTCGTCTTCAGAATCATCAGCACTTAATCTTGAGAACCTTTTCTAGAACCTTGGGTCTTCATAACTTCAAGTCTTCAGAGTCTTTAGAGTTTCGTCTTTAGAATCTTTAGCACTTGGTCTTTGAGAACCCTTTGTCTTCATAAACATGAGTCTTCAGCATCTGGACTTCAGTAGAAACTTCTGTCTTCAGATCTGCTGACTGGTTTCTTTAGAACATGTTCTCTTCAGAAACATGAGTCTTTAGCATCTAGACTTCAGTAGAACTTCTGTCTTCAGATCTTCTGGCTGGTTTCTTTAGAATATGTCTTCAGAAACATTAGTCTTTAGCATTTGGACTTCAGTAGAACTTTTGTCTTGAGATCTTCAAAACTTGGTTTCTTGGACATGTATCAGAGTCATAACTTCAGAGTCTTCTGAAGCTTTTTCTTTTGTTCATCAGAACTTGTATAGCGCATAAGCAAAACTTTTCTCTTCTGATGTCTTGTCCACGCCATTCATCAGAAGCAGAACCTATTTGTTAGATGCTCATAAGTAACACATATTAGAGTACCAAAATTGTTCATACATACATACTCTTTGTTATCATCAAAACACAGAGATAAAGTTGCAGTACCAAATCTTGTTCTAACAATCTCCCCCTTTTTAATGATGATAAAATTATGTATTTAATGACATAATTTTGTACATAATAAAAGGAAGTAAAAAATAAGAAGTGTAAGAAACACTTATCCTTTATATGAAAACTCCCCTAACTCAAAGACTTGATGAAGATCAAATATCCTGATTCTGAACCATTTGAGTAAAACTCCCCCTGATTCCAATAGATCAGATATTAAGAGTCTAGATATCAATCATACCAATTGAGATCTTAAAACTTTAGCGTTACAAAGACAAATTCCAGATTCTCAATTCAGAGCCTAGTTATGAATAGTCTGATTATGAACTTAAGAACTTCTCAGAGTCTGAATCCAAAAGTTAGACAAAAGCCTTGTATTACACTTTCAAATCTGGATTCCAATCAGAGTTCATGATTCCTAAAAAAGAAAACAATTCTAACATAAACATAAGTTTAACTGGGATAGAGTGTAAGTATCTCTTTTCAGAGATGTTTTCTAGAATTTGATTATCAGAATCAAAATATTACTTTCAGTTATTTTACTCCCCCTTTTTGTCATAATCAAAAAGGTAATTATGTGTGAAAAACATAAAAATAGAAGAAATAACAAGTAAACGTTTGAAGCGAAAATAATACTTTCATTTAGTTCAATAGATCATAAGATAGAAAATAAAACATAAGAAGAAAAACATAAGAAGCAAGAGTTCTAAGGTTCAAAAGCAAAAGTTAAAATAAAACCTAAGAGCCTAGTGTTCAGGAGCAGGAGTAGGAGCAGAAATCTTTTGCAGAATTAGCTGTAGCATACTCTAAACTTTCTTATTGACATTCTTATGTTTAATGATACTTTCTTTGAAAACCTATTGTTCTCCTCTAATATCATTAATTGCATTTTCCAGACGCACAATGACAGGATCAGAAGAAGACATAACCAAAGCATCTTGTCTTGCCTTTTCTGCCTCTTCAGCTTCTAGAGCCAACCTGGCTTCTTCAGCTTTTCTGGATTATTCTGCCTCTTAAGCTTTAAGCTTGGCTTCCTATGCCAATTTTATTGCTCTAGCTTTTTCTTCTCTTTGTTTATCAGTAAGCAGTTCAACCAGACTGACTCTTTCTCTTGCTTCTTCCCTTTCTGTCACCATATGAACATCCCAAACTCTGGATGCTTCATAAAAGGATTGCATTAGTTCAAACTCAGAAGACATTCACTTTTGAAACAACTTCCAGAAATCATCTAGATTATGGGGCTTAGTAGAAGTACTTGCCTCTGCACTAAGCTTCACAACCTTTTTCTTAGCCTTGATTCCAAACATATTAATGCATTCATCCAAGGTTTTTGGAACAGGATTTTCATAAATAATTAAAGCGAGTTCATAAGAGGTTGGTCCAGAAGTATTCAGTTCAGATGGTTGTGGTTCAGGAGAATTTTGTGATAATAGTTGTCCAGAAGTATTCAGTTCAGATGGTTGTGAAAAAGGAAAAATTAAATAATGATTGAGTAACTGGTGGTGGTGTAGTAGTTTCATAAACGAGAGTATTGATGGTAGGGGTAAATGTAGGAATAGGTTCTGATGAAATGTTTGTAGTGAGAGATGGAATAGGATTAGGAGCATAAACAGTTGGAATTGGATTAATTGTGGTAGATATGGTGGTTGAGGCAGAAACAGTTGTTATTGCAGGTAACGTTGTAGAGACAGTTTCAGAAACAAAAGTTTGTGTAGTTAAGGGAATGGTTGAGGAAACAGGATCATAAGCAGGAATAGTTATGGTGGATGGTGGAATAGAAAAAGAGTTAAAATTATCAGATGGAGATATGGTGATATTTGGTGAGATATTTGTGGTTACTGGAGTTGTAGTTGCAACAGAAACAAGTATGGTTTTGGGTGTTGGTTCAAATGCAAGAATTGTTAAAGATGATGGTGTAAAGGAAATAGATGGAAAGGGGATTGAAGTGGTAAAAGAATCAGAAATAGGTGTAGTTTTGGTTGGTGGTGGAAGAGAAATGATTGGTGCAGAAGAGGTTATCGATGAGCATACATTAACAGTATTAGAAAATTACAAGGAAACAGGTAATGGAGTATCAAACTTACTTGATGTTTCAGAAGATCCAGCGCCCATAATGGAATATTTCAAAACCTCATTCTTCTTATTCTTCTTTTTCTCTGATTCAGGACTCTTTGAATGTTTCTTCCCTTTTCCCTTTGAATTGTCAACTTCTTCAGCAGGCAGTTTGGTGTAGTTGAAACTAGACATATCATGTCCTTCTGCCTGCATCATTAGAACATAAGCAGCAACACTAGATATGGTATCTGTCTTGGAGAACAAGTGATAGTTGTCAATAGGAAGTCTTCTCATTTTAATCTGTTCAGATGGTTCACCCAGATGTTTCACTTTAACTTCCGAGATTAACTTCATGTTTCTCAGAGTTTGTCCAGTGAACGATTCTCCAATGCGGGAATCAGATATTCACTAAACTTGGCTTCTTTTGTTAGAAAGTCTATCAAGCCAATTTCTACAAAGATATATGTCACAAGACGTCCACAAGGAACATAAGTTGAAACCTTTTTCTCTGGATTTGACGTGGTTCTTGTTTTTGTGATAGCCTACTTCAGATAACTAAACAGAACAAAAGGTAGATTCACCTTCTTTTTTATAAGCATAAAGTATAGAATGAACTACTGGCTAATGTTGAAGTAATATGAAGAACTTGAGAGAGGTCTAAGGTTTATGCAACCTAGAATGATCTTGTGCCCAACTCTGAGATTATCATAAAGATCCTTACTCTTGTACTCTTTCTTCTCAACATAGAAATTATTAAACACAAATTCTCGGAAAGCATACTTTTGAGCCTTAGACCTAAAATCCATTCCAAAAGTACGTTTACCTTTCAAAAACTCCAAACCCAGAAGATCCTCAATATACTTTATGTGATGATTATCCTTTGTCCAATCACATCAGAGACCATGTAAAGATTATCATGCTCAGCATTATTCCAAAAATATTTCACTAAGTCTCTATAAATAGGACCATGTAGCCTCTTGAAGTGATTTTCCCAACCTTTAGCTTTTAATTCTTCTATTAGGTCACACCCATTTGTAGCAAGGTTATCAAAATCAACAGTGTATTCATGAAGAACCATTAACTCTGATGGGGGAACGGTGCAGTGAACTTGAGAAGTTTTCTGAGTAATATGATTCTCATCAACCATTGAATTAAAAGATGAAGCAGTAGCGGTTGAATTTGTAGGAGGAACGGTTGAAGACGATATAACCATGGTTGAAGACGACAGAGCAATTGTTGAAGATGTCGAAATGGATGGATTCAAAGCTTGCTCCATTTCATTAGCTTCCTTTTGATTTGTAGTCATCATTGTTGAAGAATGATGAAAAGGATAAAGAACATTGAAGGAGATGATGAACAAAGAGAACTCTTAATGAACAATTGAGAGAAAAGGGTTTAGGGTTTCTAACAAGTGTGGGAAGTGAAGTGAGGTCTTGTGTGGAATTGTATAAAGTGTTTTAGGAGAGAGAAAATAAATTGAAAATAAAAAATAATAATGAGGAGTAATTAATGAATGTAATCATGATAAATCAATTCCGAGAAACGATTATACTGCTCATGGTCTAGCTTAGGTAGCGTGTGATAATTAGGAATAACTCAGGGTTACATGCATTAATCATTACATCTAACTAAGTGACACGTTTGATATCCTTAGTATTTGGAAAACCATGAAGGTTTCCATCTGATCAGAGACATTTCTGACTGAAACATCTTCTGATGACTGAGGTTTTGGAAATGAAATATCAGTAATATAATTAAATAAAATAGAAACATTACTCTCATAAGTTTGATAATCTTTCAGTTGATTCGTCAATCATTTTCAGAGTTCAGTCTTTATTCAGAAGAACTTCATCAAAGTGAGCTAGCTTAATCAAGGACATCAAAACCCATAATAATTTTTTCAGAAGATTTGGAAGTTGATCTTATTTTGATATTAGCATCTTTTATTTAGTTTCAAGGCCAAATATTTTCCCCTTCTGGTTGCCTCCGAAACCAACATTGCCTCTAAACTTAAGTTCCAAATCTTGGAACATATGCCTTTTGCCCATCATTTTTTGCAAGCATCCACTGTCCAGGTGCCATGATTGGTGTTTCAGTTGCACCATCAAGAACATCTCTTGGTCGTCATCCGAGTCTGACTTATCATCAAGTTTCAATTCGTCTTCGGAAGCTGCTTCACTTGTACTAGTCTTTGCCATGAATGCTACGTTGGCATGCTCTTCGTTGGAATCTTCATCTTCTGATTCTGAATCATCCCATGTTGCCATGAGACATTTCTTTGCTTTGTATGCCTTCTTAGGCTTCTTGTATTTCTTGATCTTTGGGCATTCATTCTTATAATGTACAGGCTCCTTGCATTCATAACAAATAACTTCTTTTCCAGAAGCATTCTTCTTACCAGAAGTAGATTCACCTCCTTCGTTCGTTCTTCTTTGTCCTCTGAACTTGCTTTGTCTGTGCTTCCAGATTTGACTTATCCTTCTGGATATTAAAGAGAGTTCATCTTCATCTTAGTCTGCTTCAGACCCACTTGATTCTTCTTCTGCTTGGAAAGCCTTTGTCTTTCCAGACTTAGACTTCAAAGCCACATATTTGACTTTCTTCTGAGCTTCATCTTCCTAAATTTCTATCTCGTGACTTCTTAAAGAACTTATCAATTCCTCAAGACTCGTATTGTTCAGATCCTTTGCCAATTTTAAAGAAATTACCGTGGGTCTCCATTTGACAGGAAGACTTTTGATAATCTTCTTAACATGATCTGCAGTAGAGTAACCTTTATTCAGAAATTTGAGTCCTGCAACAAGAGTCTGAAATCTTAAAAACATTGTTTCCACAGACTCAACATCTTCCATCTTGAAATCCTCATATTTCTGGATTAAGGTAAGATCCTTTTTCTCCTTTACTTGAGCATTGCCTTCATGTGTCATCTGAAGAGAATCAAAAATGCCTTTTTTAGTTTCTCTGTTAGTGATATTTTCACATTCATTATAGGAAATAGCACAAAGCATAATGGTTCTCGCTTTGTAATGATTCTAGTAAATTTTCTTCTGAGCATTTGTCATTGCACTTCTTGCAATATTCTTACCCTTATCATCTACTGGGTGAGTGTAGCCATCAACTACCAAATCCCATAGATCCAAGTCATATGCCAGAAAGTAACTTTTGATTCTATCCTTCCAATAGTCAAACTTCTCTCCATCAAAAATATGAGGTTTTGCATTATAATGGTCTCTATCATTATCCTTATTATCAACAGTGGTAGCAACAAGTGTAGCCATTGGTTTTTCACACAATCAGGGTCAGTACTGAACACTGTTAAGTGTTGATAAAAATGAAAACTTTTATCACTTCAGAACTGGAGCTCTTATACCAATTGAAGGTGTGAAAAACATAAGAAATGGAGGTTTAAATTGGATTTTAAACCAAAAACTTTTCTTTAAAAATAATCACATTCTAATAAAATATGTTTTCCCCACTCTTGATAATAACAATAATTAAGAACAAGAAGTAAAGAACAAGGTATGTTTATACTAGTTCACTTGAAAACTATCAAGCTAGTCTAGTCCATCTGCCAAGGTGATTTCGCCTCTATCCAATGAGGACCTAATCCAATAATCAAACAAATTATTACACTTGTACACTGTAATACGGTGGGAGAACTAACTTTACTGGTTTTGCATTTTATCACAAATATTACGGTTAGCAAGAGTCTCCACCGACTTTTCTTTTATCCAACAAAGGAAAGGGTAAAAAGAACTTGAAAAGCATTTCGAGATTATTTTTTGAGTAAGGGAGATAGGTTATTGAAAGGGAAGGTGTTAGCACCCTTTCCATCTGTAGTTATCTATGGGCTCTTAGTTACTAGCTCTCTTTGAAAATGCTTTTTTGTGTAAGTGTGTTTTGAAGATATTTCGAAAAGACGCCTTAGTGCGGCGAACTTTGTAATGTTTCTTGTTTCAGAGAGAACGTATACAAAGTGTTTTTTGTCTTTGAAAATATTTATAAAAGAGTTTGTGTATGTGTGAAAAATTTATTTTTTGATTGTTTTTATGAGCAAGCAACTAGGAGCTATCTACCTACTCGAAAGGTTTGTTCTTTTCCTCTTTTCCTTTAGACAATGCTATCCTACTATTAGTGAGTAGTTAGCCCTATCGTTGGATTTTTGAGGGACTGGCGAGGGTCATCGTACAGTCACAAAAGCAACTAGTAAGATACTTTAGTAATTAACCTAAGGTTTTAAGATCATATACCGAGGCAACATCGAAAGGGTCATCGAGGGACTTATGATCTTTAAACCAATGGGTCACCACTAAAATCTCTTACGTTCGAGAGTCGTGACTGTTTATTCTGATGGCAACAAGTGGAGGTACCTTAGAGCCATGCGCGTGCGAGTGTGTTATGTTTCAGTTATTTATCTTTGAATGTTAGGTTTTCTAGCATTTGCGTTTATTATTTTCATACAAGCCTATTAGCATTCATCTAACATTTAATATTAGTACGAAAATAAAGATGCAGAAATTTAAATCTACACTATTACAAGGCTTCGGGGTGGAGGAATTACAAACTAAAACATGGGGAACAAAAAGTGTAAAAGTCCTAATTAAAACTATTACATCCTTTATACAGTTACATAATTATGAAAAATAATGTGAATAAATAAATAGATGCGTGGGAGAGAAAAGAGAAAGATATAAAGAGAACCTAAAAAAATCTAAATGATAAAAAGAAAGAAATGTTTTTGTTGTTTTTTTATTTAGGAAAAGTAATAATTAAATTAATGAAAACCTAATTCTAATTAATTTAATTAATTAAAAAAGATGATTAAATAATTAATTAAAATTAATTTTAATTAATAAAAATCTAAGTCTAGTATTTTTTTGTGATTTTATGATTTTATAATTTTTTTTTGTTTTTTTGTTATAAAGAAGAAATAATTGAAGTAAAAGAAAACAAATAATAAAAGAAAAAGACAAAAAAATTAAATTGGGCCAAGATACAAAACAATTAATTAGGGGGTGTGAGAATCAGAAATCAATTGGCCCAATAACATTGACCCAGAGGCTGGAGGAAAAATCTTCAGGATCCTGTGTATTTCTCCCATGAGGCTTATCGTGGATGCTCAGATCTGGATTGTTGGATCTGTATCTGATGATGTTGATGTGAGAGCGCATGACGGGTGTGATTCTAACGTTATAAACATCACGCAATCACTTGTTCATGTCATATTCTCTAATATGAATGCAATTGTATCACAAAAAAATGTTAAATACACCTGCAACCAATTATACAAAAATGAACAAATTTTTTACCACCGGTGAGTTCATGAACGGCCTTCTAAGAACGGTTGGACGTGTTCTTGGATCTTGGGAGACTCCTAAGATTCTCAGGAGTAAGGTTTAATCACTGGTTTGGATTGATTATGCCTGGAAAAGCAATTGCGAATTTTGGCAATTTTGAGAAATTTTTGAGAATTTGGTAGAGCTTTGTGAAGAGCTTTTGGAGAGCTTTTTGAAGAGGAATTTTGTGCTCCCTTTGGCCTGCCTTGTAGTGCTTTTATATAGAGGGAGAAAAGGAGTTGAAACCATCATGGAAAGAATCAAGGCATTAAGACATGGTTTTAACACAAAAATCAATTTTGAAATATTTCCAAAAATAAGATATTATTGCCCATTTTGTTTTGCAATGAACCTGGACAGGTTTGATGTACCTTGAACGAATTCTTGGGCTCCATGATGGGTCAATCCAAGCCTAAATACATTTATATTTCTTATATTTTTATTTAATTTATTTGATTTAATTCATATTTAAATGAATAAAAATTCAAATAAATAGAAATAAAAATCAAAATAGTGCATGGTTAAGTTTAGAGGTCCTTGGGTATGTCAAACAGATTTGAACCCTAAAAGTTAGGTCCATTAACCTAAAAATACAATTTTGCTCAAAGTTGACTTCATGCATTTTTCACAAATTTGCCTAGCTTGTACAAACTATAACTTGCTCAATTTTCATCTTTTGAAGATGATATTGGACTTTTTGGAAAGCCCAAGATGTCCTCTACAATCTCTATGTTGATCATTTTTTCTTTTGAAGACATTTTTGGAAAGCCTAAGATGGTCTTGAAGTAAGTTTCCTTGATAAAAAGTGTCTTTTGTTGACTTTTGAAAATGACATATAATGTATGAGATCATATCTTCCAAATGAGGCATCTTTTGGACTTGAGAATAAAATAAAAGTTGTAGGTGATTGAATTTTCTTCAAAATGGGATTTTGTTGGGGAAAAGTTGATGAAGCATGTGAAAGTTATGCCTGGTCAAAGTTCAGTTGACTTTTCCTAGGAAACCCTAATTTAGCAAATCTTGACTTTTTATGATCTAAGGACTTTCCTTGAGGAATCATGGTCAAACCTTGACCAAATGATGAATATCACTTCAAGATGTTGATGTTGACCAAAATCTGGAAGTTTGACTGTATATTGACCACAGTTGACTTTTGACCTAATACGTTGATTTTCAGTCATCTGAGCAATTGATTGAGAAAACTTGTGATGCAAGGCATGAAACTTGGCATGAGCATTCTTGAGGACATATTAGGAACCATGGAAATAACTTTAGGCCTTTGAATCTCAAACTTCATTGTGAAAAGTGAAACCCTAGTTGGAAGTCCATTGCTTAGGAGGAGAGTTTGTCTGGTCAATTCTTGGTCAACCTTGAGGATTTAAGGACCTCTAGGAGTATGTTTCAAATAAAATGAGAGGGAAAATATTGGGGTACAACAGACACGCCAACTGTATGTGACTAACTATATAATCTTTAAGACACACAAGTCTTAAACTTCTTAAGAATACTGACCTAACTAGTCTCTCAAGGAACAATCTTTAAGACAGACAAGTCTTAAACTTCTCAAGAATACTGACCTAACTGGTCTCTTAAGGAATAATCTTTAAGACACACAAGTCTTAAAATTCTCAAGAATTCTGACCTAACTGGTCTCTCAAGGAACAATCTTTAAGACACACAAGTCTTAAACTTATCAAGAATACTGACCTAACTGGTCTCTCAAGGAACAATGTTTAAGACACACAAGTCTTAAACTTCTCAAGAATTCTGACTTAACTGGTCTCTCAAGGAACAATCAAATAAATGTTTGAATAATTCATTTACAATGAAAATGCTTCTACACAAGCGGATATGTAAACACTATTTTTAGAACATAGACTAGAGAAATATGAAAGTGTATGAACAATCTCTTTAGAATGTGAATAGGTTTGAATTTGCAGCTTTTTCTCTTAGTCTTCAAGCCTTTATATAGCTAATAAAATATCATAACCATTGAAGGGTATTTCTGGAATTTCCAGAAAGTTGGCAGCTTAAGCAATCACGTGGGAGACAAGATCGTACGCAACGTTTGTCCTTCATGGTAGTGGAATGAAACATTTTAATTGTACCATGTACTATTGTACCATGTTAACATTATCTTCTCTCCTTCTGTACTTCAAAGGCTTATGCGAGCATGAGATTAGAAGAGAGAATATAACATTAAGGTCATCAGAACGTCAAGTCTTCAGAGTCTTAAGAACTTCGTCTTTAGATTCTTCAGAACTTGGTCTTGAGAACCTTTTCTATAACCTTGGGTCTTCAAAACTTCAAGTCTTCATAGTCTTTAGAACTTCGTCTTTAGAATTTTCAGCACTTGGTCTTTGAGAACCCCTTGTCTTCAGAAACATGAGTCTTCCGCATCTGGAATTCGATAGAAACTTATGTCTTCAGATCTTCTGCCTGGTTTCTTTAGAACATGTTATCTTTAGAAACATGATTCTTTAACATCTGGACTTCAGTAGAACTTCTGTTTTCAGATCTTCAGAACTTGGTTTCTTGGACATGTATCAGAGTCACAACTTTAGAGTTTTTTGAAGCTTTTGCTATTGTTCATCAAAACTCGTGTAGCGCAGAAGTGGAACTTGTCTCTTCTAATGTCTTGGTCATGCCATTCATCAGAAGCTGAACCTATTTGTTAGATACTCACAAGTAACACATATTAGAGTACCAAAATTGTTCATATAATCATACTATTTATTATCATCAAAACTCAGAGATAAAGTTGCAGAACCAAATCTTATTCTAACAAACCGAACTAATGAATTGTAGTCACTTGAACTACAAAAGCAATATTGTTTCTAACTATAATCTACCATAAATATACAGAAGGTGTGCTATGTCATGCACAATAATCATGAATATCACACCCCAATACCAAAGCATAACATAATTTATTCAAAACATCCTCGTTTCATGAATAAGACAACATGCCTAGGAAACTCTTTATATTCGTATTTATTAACCATAGAGTAGATAAATAGCTTAATTGAGTAATCTACATGGTGATAAATACACTGACAATTCAATTTAAGCACACAAAGTAGAATCCATGAAAAAACACCACATTGAAATACAAATGATCATTATGCATTTATTATGATGTTGGTAGTTAAGGTTGGTTATGATAGGTTTACGAATAAGACATCATCCCAATTAAAACCTTTATCTTCATATTTATTAGCCATAGAGAAGATAAACAACTTAATTGAGTAATATACATTGATTACACTGATAATTTAAGTTCTATACACTAAGTATATTCATGAAAAAAAACATAATATTCAAATACAAATAATCATAATGCATATACTATGATGATGGCACTTTAGGTTGGTTTAATAAGTTTATGTTTAATTATGGCACGTTCATGGAACCAAAACATCTGAAATGATATAGGTCGGATAATTAAAGGGTCACATGTGACAATGGCAATGTTTTAGTAATGCCAAATTTTGTTGGGTAGATGCTACAAAATACGCAACAACATATGAGATTTCCATTTTATTATAAGAAGATATAAATATAGCTTTTGTTAATGTTTAGTTTATATTTAAAATGAGTATAAAACATACCATAAACATTTTAATGTCAATCGTGTTGACATTATCGTGTTGCATCAGTATATCACACAAATTGTAAAGACAACATATGCAATGAAATGGAAATCTTGCATTATTATTAATATAACCAAATGAAATTGTACAGTAAGGCTGTTGAAATCGAATCAGACTTTAGATCAAAACTTGTATATTGTTCTTGTAAAATAAAATACACTCTTGGTCTTTTATAGATCCAAATAGCTTTTACAATTCTAAACCATAAACTAAAACATAAACTTACTAAAACTTTTGTCCTTCCTACTATCATGTTTAATGTAAAATTTTATTACTAACACATTTAATGTTTATTCAACAAAACTCCTCTGTAAACTTAAATGTTTCTTCCATCCAGCATTCCTATCATCTTCTTGCCTCTGTCGAAGACCTCTTTTGATAGTGGTTTTGTAAAAATATTCGCTGCTTGGTTTCTGCTTGCTACATGCCTTAATTCGACACTTCCCTCCTTCACATGTTCACGAATGAAGTGAAATCGAACATCAATATGTTTGCTTCGTTCATGATTCACTGGATTCTTTGCCAATTCGATAACTGATTTATTGTCCACTTGTATTATTGTTGGATCTTCCTGTTTCAGCTTCATCTTGCTTATCAACCTTCTGAGCCATACTGCATGACAGACGCACCAGGATGCTGCCACATATTCAGCTTCACACGTCGAAAGTGTTACTATAGGTTGCTTCTTCGACAACCAATTAAATGTTGTGTTTCCCGTGAAAAACACATATCCAGAGGTTCTCTTTCGATCGTCTATGTCTCCACACCAGTCACTGTCAGAATAACCAACTAACTTGTAGTCTTCTATTTTTGAATAAAACATTCCTAGTGATATTGTTCCTTGGATGTATCTTATAATTCGTTTCAGCGCCTTCCAATATGTGTGTACTGGTTCCTCCATAAATCGACTTACTATGCCAACACTTAGTGAAATGTCTAGCCTTGTGCATGTGAGATATCAAAGGCTACCTACCAAGCTTCGATATTTGCTTCCTTCGACCCGTTCTCCTTCATCAAACTTTGATAGTTTTGTACCTGGTTCCGTTGGCGTCGAAGTTGGATTGCAATTCTTCATTTTATATTTTTCTAAGATTTCCTTTGCATATTTTTCTTGTGAGATGAAAATTCCAGCTTCTTCTTGTCGAACCTCCAGACCAAGAAAGAATCTCATCAGACCTAAGTCTGTCATTTCGAATTCGCTTGTCATGGTGCTCTTGAAATCTTCGATCATCTGAACATCACTGCCTAGAAAGATAAGGTTATCAACATAGAGAGCAACAAGTAATAAATCACTTCCATTTTTCTTCACATAGAGGGCGGGTTCATAAGGACATTGCTCGAACCCATTCTCTTTGAAATATGTGTCAATACGTGTGTTCCATGCCCTAGGTGCTTGCTTCAGCCCATACAGCGATTTCTTTAGTCTCAACACCTTCTTCTCTTCTCCAATTCTCATATATCCAAGTGGTTGTTCGACATAGATTTCTTCTTCGAGCACACCATTCAAAAATGCTGTCTTGACATCCATTTGAAATATTGGCCATTTGAATTTGGCAGCTTGAGAAACGAGTAATTGAATTGTCTCCATTCTTGCAACAGGCGCAAACACTTCGTCATAGTCAATTCCTGCTTTCTGTTTGTATCCCTTCGCAACCAGCCGTGCTTTGAATCTTTCGATTTCTCCTTGAGCATTCATCTTTTTCTTGAATACCCACTTTACACCAATGGGTTGACTTTCTTTTGGTAATCCGACTAGCTCCCAAGTATTGTTGCGTTCGATTGCTCTAATTTCTTCGTCCATGGCACTTTTCCACTTCTTGTCTCGTAACGCTTCTTCGACGCTGATGTTTTCAGCATCTGCCAGAAGACACACAAGATGCACCTCACTTGTTGAATCATACAAATCTTGCAAACTTCTCATTTTGGGTTGTAGAGGTTCATCTCCATCTTCTGTTTCTTCATGTTCTGTTGGAATACTTGTTGGTACAACTACAGTTGTTTCTTCGACTGTGTCAACAACCTCTGTCGAAATGTTCCAGTCCCACTTGCTTGCTTCGTTCATTCGAACGTCTCTGCGCACGATCATTTTCTTGCTTATGGGATTGAAGAGCTTGTACCCTTTCGTCTTCTCATCATATCCAATGAATATGTACTTCTGACTTTTGTCTTCAAGCTTTATTCTTCGTTGATCTGGTACATGTGCATAAGCTATACTACCAAATACCTTGAGATGAGAAATTGTTGGCTTCTGTCCACTCCATGCTTCTTCTGGTGTTTTGTCTTCTAACTTAGAATGTGGACATCTATTCTGAATATAAATAGCACATTGTACTGCTTCTGCCCAGAATTCTTTCGACATGTTCTTGCTTTTGAGCATTGATCGAACCATGTAAAAAATAGTTTGATTCTTCCTTTCAGCCACACCATTTTGCTGAGGTGAATATGGTGCAGTTAGGAATCTCCTTATGCCCTGTTCTTCACAGTACTTCACAAAGGCCATTGAAGTATACTCACCTTCTCTGTCAGATCGAATTGCTTTGATGTGTCTGTCTGTTGCCTTCTCTACCATTACTTTGAACTTTTTGAACACTTCTAATGCTTCAGACTTTTCTTTCAGGAAGTAGACCCAGGTTTTTCTTGAGAAGTCATCAATAAAGGAGATGAAGTACCTTTTTCCACTGAAGGATTCTGGAGTGATTGGCCCACATATGCCAGTATGTATCAATTTGAGAATATGTTTAGCTTGATACTCTGCCTTCCTTTGAAATGAGGTTCTTGTTTGTTTGCTGAGCACACATTCTTCACAGAATTTTCCTTCGAAATCCATGTCTGGTAGTCCATGCACCATGTTCCTTTTCGCCAACCTTCTCAAACCAGCATGATGTAGATGACCAAAGCGCATATGCCATAGTGACGCTTTGTCTTGCACTTCGACTTGCAGACATTTCTCTCGAATGTTCCTCAGGTTCAGTTTGTACATTCGATTTCTTTCCATTTCGACACTGGCAATCAGATGTCCTGCTTTGTCCTTCAAATGCAGTGTTCGATCTTTCATAAGTATCGAAGCACCTTTTTCTGTAAGTTGTCCCAGACTTAATATGTTGGTCTTGAGATCTGGTACATAGAAAACGTCTTCGATTGATCCAATTAAGCCATCCTTCTGCAAGTAACTGATTGTGCCATTTCCTTCGACCTTCACTTTCGATGCATCTCCAAAAGACACATTACCATCTTCAATTCTCTTCATATCTTTAAACAGGTGTTTGTAACCACACATGTGATTACTTGCTCCTGAGTCAAGATACCAAACACTGTCATTGGTGTTGATTTCGTTTTGAGCCATCAGAAGAAAGCCTTCATTCGATTCAGCTTCCAAGGCTAGGTTGGTTGTTTCTTCAATCTTCTTTTCGATTCGACAGTCTTTTGCAAGATTTCCCACTTTGTCACAGTTGTAACATTTGTAGGAGTTACAATCCTTCGCATAATGACCATACTTCCCACACTTGTAGCATTCGAAGTTGGAATGATTCGAACGACCACCTCTTTGACCACGTCCTCTGCCACGCCAATTTTGTTGGCTCGATTGTCCTCTTTCGAAGTTGCTACCTCTACCACTTCGACCACTGTCATGACCTCCACGTCCACGTCCTCTTCCTCGAAAGTTGTGAGAAAAGAGTACCTTTTCATCTTTGTTAGATTCCTTGGTTTGGTTTGCTTCTTCGTCTGCTTCTTCTTTCTTTTTCATCTTTCGTTGTTCATGTGCTTCGAGAGAGCCAGCGAGCTCTTCGATTGAGAGTGTCGAAAGGTCCTTCGACTCTTCTATTGCACATACAATATTTTCAAACTTGTCTGTTAAAGATCTCAAGATCTTTTCAATAACTCGTGCATCAGGTACTGTCTCTCCATTTCTGGTGAGTTGATTCACCACCTTTTGCACACGTGTGATGTAGTCAGATACAATTTCTGTATCCTTCATCTGTATCCTCTCCAATTCGCCACGAAGAGTTTGGAGTCGCACTTGCTTCACTCGATCTGCTCATTTGAACACTTTTTCTAACGTGTCCCACGCTTGTTTCGATGTAGTCGAACCAATAATTTTCTCGAAGCCTGATTCATCTACAGTCCTGAACAACGTGTATAATGCCGTTTTGTCCTTCGATCGCGTCTCTTTCAACGCCTTCGTTTGAGCTGCCATATATCCCCCAACTTCTGTTGGTTCTTCAAACCCATCGTTGGTCACTTCCCACGCGTCTAGAGATCTAAGAAGAGCTTTCATTTGGATACTCCAGTTTTCATAATTAGACTTCGTTAGCCGTGGCAACGGCATTTAATTCATCATGTTTGCCATGAGCTCTGATGCCAAATTGTTGAAATCGAATCAGACTTCAGATCAAAACTTGTATATTGCTCTTGTAAAATAAAATACACTCTTGGTCTTTTATAGACCCAAATAGCTTTTACATTTATAAAACATAAACTAAAACATAACTGCTACTAATAACTTACTAAAACTTTTGTCCTTCCTACTACCATGTTTAATGTAAAACTTTATTACTAACACATTTAATGTTTATTCAACAAAGGCTTCAATTACAATGAGATTCAGCAGAACATAATGGAAAATGGATCCATCTAACAACCTAGATCTGACAATGTTGAACAACGAATTAGAAGTGCAGGATTCTTATACTACCTAATTTGAAAATGAAGATTAGAACAAATGAAATTTTTTTCATTTGTTTAGATCTATCTTAACTTTCTTTGTTGGTTTAGTGTCTGACTAATGTGTAGTGCCAACAACTTCACAATCAACATCGACATCCCTTTGAAATTGATGAATTCACTTTAATTGGAATTAGTTCACTGTTAAATGATGGTTCATTCTCCCCCATCAAAGAAATCAATTGCTACATGAAAAATAAAGAGAAAATCAACAATAAGAATGGTAATAAATGCTATAAAACAAAATTCAAAGCAAACATATAAAAATGAAAATGTTTCTAACCTACACCCAGGAAAATCAACATTGTCCTTGTTGGTATCAAGCTTCTGAACCAAATCTTTATATAGTTTGGTTGAACCTCAACTCCGAATGTCGTTTATTGTTCAACAACACATCCTAATGCAATACACGCTTGTTAAAGGAAAATTCAGTAATAGCTTCAGGTCAAAAATCAATTAAAAAATCCATTGAAACATAAAAGATTACTACCTGCAATATTGTTTTGCGCATATCTTCAGCGGTCTTTCATATGATACCTGCACAAAAATGTTCTCATAATAAAAAATAATACTTTGCATCGCCACCTTAAACATAAATCTCGACCTTATACATGCGGGACACAAATGAAGTTCTTAATATTAAAATTAAATACAACAATTTCAAATGAAAATAAAAGAAAAAAATAGATTAAACACCATTATGCAGAATGAAAAAATCAGCAAAACCACATAGTTTTGGAGTAATATCAAACCGCAAAATGAAAAAACACTATTGAATGGTTATTATAAAAATGAAATAGAATAAAACAAAACGGACTATGTTTAACTTGGGTATATGATGTTTAAAATAATCACCGCAGCCTCACTTGTAAGGATTGGAATATCAGTTATTGCACCTTGTTTCCACTTTGTTTTAAAAAAAAGTATTAAGCACCATTATACATAATGAAAAACAGTGTCGAATGGTTATTATAAAAATGAAATAGAACAAGTCAAGCATGGAGGACCAAAGCTTTCCAGATTTTACTTATTTTTGGAATGGCAATCATTTGAGTCCCATGGGAATGTAAGAGTTTAGGGTTAGTGATGATGATAATATATCAAAGTGCCTAGAAAACAGGAAGGGTTGATATAATATGTAGAATATTTTGATAGAAATTCATCAAAAATATATTAAAACTGAAAAATGATATAAGATGTAGAAGATTTTCTTTGAATTTCAGGTTTTGATTGTAAAAAATGAAGCAGAACGAAAATAGAAACTGATATAAGATAATGAAAACGAAGCAGAATGAAAATGACATCAACAACACGGGAAAATAAATGAACATTTTTTTCATCATATGAATACAATGAATCAAAAGAATTAATCAACGCATAATGAAAGCAACATCAACACCACAACATCAACTGAAAATGTAGGCAATCCATTTTTTCGAATCGCTCCCTTGGACTTCGGTGGCCGTGTGAGGGTTTAGGGTTGATCATTATATATATATATATCAGATATTGTTGGAATACGTAAAGGAGTATGCAATAATGATAACATCAACAGTTTTGTAGCATTGGTATTGACAAAAAGGAGGAAACGTAATTTTAGTACGTTGGATACTAGAAATAATATTTGGAATAATAATTAGGATTGAATTAATTACATAATAACATTATTAACCCTGAATTAAGGGATGCAATTAGTTTTTGTAATGTCTAATTTTGTAAGTACGGTAGTAATCAAAATTTATATATTAATAGTAGATACATGATTGGAATATCCCTGGTCAACGAAAAGTTTCAATAGATCTCATAAATGTATTTAGGGAAGATAGGATGAGTATATGGGCTCTATAATATCTAAAGGAATTTTAATGGATGCCAAGAAGGTTGAGTCAAATAGTGGCCAATACCTAAATAAGTAAATTTTTGACATCAGGTGGCACCTTTGCCTTTTCCTAAGGTCATTCCGGAGGAACTCAACATTGATTTTATTGCAGCACTTTGTGGGTATAAAAGATATATAATGTAATTTCAGTGTATGCTCACATAATCAGAAAATATAGTCAAACTCACTATACTCCCCCAAGCACCTATAATCAGAACATTTCATTGCGGATGCTTTTACTTGAAGTTGTTTTGTTAACATTCCATCATGATTTCTATTGTATGTGATGGGGACCCCACTTTCTTGAGACATTTTTTGGCATAACCTTTTTAGGTTGAAAGACACGATGTTTCTTGGAGCAGATGAGCATTGTTAGAAGTAATTCATATTTAGTAGTTGATCTTACTGGTTGATCAAAACATGTAAATGGGTCGAAGGATGATATCTGGCTTGCTGGAAAGTTGGGGAAAAAAGGGGGTTGTACCTGCAAGGCACTCCGACGATCAAGTAAGAATGGGTGCAAAGAGATACAAGAACAATATTAGGGTTTATGGTTTAAATATTGGATATCTGGCCCTCACATATTTGAGGGTTTATATAATGCCCCCGACGCTTAGCTATTGGTTCCTTTTTTTGGACCTAGATATACAGATCCACAAAAATAGGTAACGGCCAGGACTCGGTCAAAACGGGCATATGTGCTTGTATCTAACATTTGTTCCGAGGAGGAAGAGGCGGATTATGGGCAGAGTAGCGTTCTGGATGTTTCCTGCTTGTCTGCTCGACTCGTGTCGGCCACACGGAGAGATAGTTGTTGGCTTAGTCAGGTGTGTGTATCGGGCATCGTTGGTCACGCTTCTTGGGGTGTGGTCAACCAGGGATGCTGGACCAGTGTTATTGGGCCATGCCAAGGGTAGAGGCAGATTAGGCCAATTATAGCCATTGGGCCATTCTAGAACAGGAGCCCATGAAGTCGTTGCTTCTGGGAAGAGGAGTGATGACTTAGATGTGCTCACAAAATGAGGGTGCTCCTTGGTCTATTTTGCACAAGGAGTACAAGTGATACTCGGAGTGTTCGCCTTTCGAGGAGAGGAACAATTGAGCGGCTTCAAGGAATCATAGTGTTTCGAGGGGCAATTTCGCACGAGGAGTCTGAAATTGATCGGTGTGTTTGTATCTCGGGGAGAGGAATAGTTAGTTGGAACCTGGGGACTTTGCATGCCCCGCTTGCATCAAGCCACATGTTGCAATAAAGGCGTGATGATGGCTAGTGTTGTACCCCAAAATTTCCCCTCTCATTTCTCAAGGCATTTCTCACAAGGATTCTCAAAATTTTAAGCTTACACAAGTACAATTGGATTTTTCAGCATCAAGTTAAAGAGGAAAATGTTAAAAATGACAAAGCATATGAAAATATTCTTTTTGACAAAATTGAAGAAAAAACAAGTTTTCTTCGATTTTATATCTTTCGATTAGGCACTTTGGCTCCTTCGATGTAAGCTTTGGTTACACCTTTCGTTTGGGCACTGGACTTCTTTTGGGCAAGATTGGTATACATCTTTAGTTTGGCTATATAGCCTCTTTCCTGCAAGTTTGCCAAATTCACAAGGCAGAATTTCCCACCATGCTAGCATGAACAAGGCCAAAGTCTCCATTTGAAACAACTTGTTGCAAGCTTCGACAGGGAAACACTTATCTTCAACTAACTTCAAATCACAAGGCAAAAAGCCTTCTGCTGATGTCCTTCGATTCAGGAGGCAAAGGCCTCTTTTCTGATCTCCTTCGATTGCACATTTTTCCTCCTGCATGCCTCTTTCGTTTGGGGCATGTTGCCCTCCTTTATTGCAAGCTCCGTTTGGGCATTTAGACCTTTTGCATGCATCTTTCATTTGGGTATTTAGACCTCATACATGCATCTTTCGTTTGGGACGTGTGCCCCCCTTCAACACAAGTTTTAGTTACACCCTTCATTTGAGCAAAGGCTCCTTGCATGCTTGCTTGGAGTCATAAAGCAATAGCCTCCTAAGGATTTTCTTCGATTCAAAGGCCATTTTCCCTTTGCATGATCCCTTCGACTCACAAAAACCAAGACTCCCTTTAGGCCAGAATGCACAAGGCAAAAATCTCCCTATGGCTGGAATTCACAAGGAAATGGCGCCCATAAAGCATTGTTTACTTTCACGTTAGTTTCGACTGGGCAGTATCTCCCTTAGAAATAGTTTGTTCCAACACACAATTTCTACACTATGACACATATCCATTGTCTCGTTCGAAAGAAGTACCATGGTGGCACATTCGAAGGACTTACCAGACATACTTGGATGTCCCAATCAAATTACATACTTTGGTGATCCATTCCAGGGGCATGCATTTGGTCCATTTGAAGGAACATACAAAAGGCCTATTCGAAAGACACCTATTTGGGCCCCTTCAAAGGATACACATATGAGCCATTCGAAGAGCACTTTGATTTGAAAAGAAATTTTATTGTCTGAAAAGAAGTCTGGTAGAAGGATAGGGCTAGGGGGTTAAAACAAAAGGTTGAGATATCCAAAGATACTTTCTGGCCAGAGTCTCTTGTGCTGCCAAATTCAGGCCTGATACACTGGCCATAACACTCCAAAACTACTGCACAACAGTCCTGCAACACTTCCCTTATTCTTGCACCAATTTGGCATACGAATACTTCCGCTCGAAAGCTACAAGAACAACATGCCCTTTTTGTTCAAATTTTTTGTTTTCCCTCCTAAAACATCATCCAAAGTCATCTATAAATATGAGCCTCCACCACATATCTTAGGGGCCCTTTGATAGTGGCAAGAAAACTCTTGTTGTGAGAAATTTCTCAAAACTCTCAAACATACGTCCAACATTTTTTTCAAAATATTCCTAACACTCCTAAAAAAACTCAGACCCCTTCATACACTAAGTGAATCCTTCGATTCACTCCTCTAGTGGCCAGATAACTAACCTTCGAACCATTCCCCCAACCAAAATATGATAATATTTTGATTCATTCCCTTACCTATTATAGAGTAACCTTCGATTCAGTGACTGTTTAAACAAGGAAGTAACTGAACTAGCCTCAGGAAGACCCCAACGAACTTCCATTCACCACCAAGGAAGTCACTTGCATTTCTTTCGATTTAGGCACTTCAAGAGGTAAGTTCTCTCTAAACTTGGAACTCTTTCATTTCAATATCATGTGTGCATACCAATAAAAAAGAAATGTAGATATCTTATCTATGGAGTTTGACCATGTTTTAACCTTCGATCCTGACCGCCTATATGTTGAAAGTTTCAATCCTGACTAGTTAGACTTTGGATTTTGAGACCCAATAATCTTATGCTAAACCCTGCCATGTAGATTTCGAAAGTTACACTTGAATGTTGCATGTTTTAAAGTTTAAAACAGGTTCTCTATATCCTTCGGTTGGCTAAATACTCAAGCCTTTTGAATCTCAACCTGAGGGTCTAGCATTCCTGCAGTCGAAGGAGGCAGCAAGGAGCCTGAGGCAAAGAGTGCACCTCACATTGACCCCAGGCCTCAAACGAAAGAAGTAGCCAATAGGATGTCCACACTGACTACCAGGTCTCAAACAAAAGAAGCAGCCAGAAGGATGGTCACGCTGACTTCCAGGTCCCAATTGAAAGAAGTAGGAAAAGGGTGAAATAGAAAGACATGACCTTACTGACTCCAGGCCCAAATCGAATGAAGCCAAGTGAAAAATCGAAGAGTGTTGATGCCTGAATCGAAAAAGTCCATTTCCCTTTCTTTATTTTATTTTTTCTTTATATTTTCTTGCAATTCAATATGGTTGTA